>JAXIVH010000063.1:1143048-1320548 GCA_036785325.1 Urophycis tenuis
GTTAGAGCGACTTCATTTTAGATAGCTCCCACAGTGCTTCACAAACAGGGCGTCATGATAGCCGTTTGCCTTAAATGAAGGCCTGAGATCTCTCTAATGAGACTTTGTACCTGAACTCTTAGAAGCCGGGCGCCTGGTCATTGTCGTCCCACTGTTCAGTGCATGTAATGGATGTCATCAGTATTCTCTTACTCTACTATCTACTCACTAAGCAGACTCTTTCAACCAAATACCAAATGAAGGCGCAGGCTGGACATTGGAGATGAAACCCAGGAATCCAACACAATAACCACCACCTCTGTCCTCTAGCTTCACCACATTTTAAGACCAAGGCTAAGAAACAGTCTCTGTTGTAACAGTAAAGTAAAAGTTAGGCCAACCACACCCACCCTCTCAAAGAACTCCCCCTTGATGAGGGCTGCCGTGATGCGGTTGACCACGTCGCTGCTGCCCACGGTGTCCGGGTGGCTGATGGCCAGCCGGGCGGCCTTGGCTGGGAGGCCTGCCTTCAGGTACAGACTGATGGCCCCCTGGTGGTCGCCCTCTCGCTCCTTCATTTCTCCTGCCTTCTCGTCCTGGGCCGTCTCCGTCAGCCAGCGGTAGTAGTTCCCACGCAGACTGTCCAGGTCGGGGTGGGCCTGAGAAAAGGTTGGCTTGGGTTTTAGGGGCATGTGCCTTTAGAACCGGGTCACTCGTTAATTTTGGGACAGTGATGGCTTTTCGTTGAGGCATTTGCCTCGTATTTCACGTCAAATCATTTTCCATGGAAGCATCCCTCAGGAGGTATCCCTGCCTGTTGAGCTGCTGAACGCTGCATCTAGTGTCAGCTGAACTGACTGGTTGCATCGTTACCTTCGCCTCAGCCACAGCGATGCACTCCTCCCACATGTGCAGCTCCTGGTACATCTCAAGGACTTCCTCAGTGGCGTTCTGGAGAAAGGCGCGGGGACCAGGCTTTTAAAATCAGGTTGTATCATTCTTTATCATTCATCATAATTTGGTAATGAAGCTGAATATTTGTTCAACTTGATCAACTATTTTGAATACCACCACATTGCACATTCGTCCTTTGGACTTTTAGTACAAAATGAATGGAGTAAAGGAATTTCCTTACTTCCTTACTTAAAATCATCTAGTAGCAAAGGTTAGGGTTAACATATACCCAAACAAAGGCAGAAAATATAGTAGTTTGAGACTTAGATGTGTTAGAACCCCTGTAACTACAAGAATAGCAGAATAATAAATGTTGCTTTAGTAAATACAACCATGTCACTAGTGAAGGTAAAATACAAGAATGTTGCCCCCATGTTAAGTACGCCGAAGCACATCAGGCAATACTATCAAGTGAGGGTGGTTCAACTTTAAGAAGCTGGTTCCCGCTGTGACGCCATGCTGACCTGCTCCATGTAGTACATCTCAGCCAGCTTAAAGTTCTTGTCCAGCACAGCTAGGCGAGCTTGGACCTGGTAGTGGGTGGACCCGTCTCCTCCCTGAACAGCACACAACACAAAACAAACGTCCTGGTTAGACTCAAAAGATATTGCAGCTGGAGAAGTGTCATCGTTTAGGATCACCGTGATGGTCTGGCAATACACGCTCTATGACCAGAACTAAAATAGACGGCTTTGTAAGGGCATTAGTTTAGTATGATGGTAAAAGTAGAAGTGGACACCAGACTGCATTTTGTAGGGACTAACACCTCCTTGTGTGAAAGGGATGTCTACAGTCCTGCTAGGTGACATTTGAAAGGAAGAGATTTTGGAGACTCAGGAGTGAATACGCACAGTATCCTGGGACACCTTGTCAGCAAGATGATTGGTTTGGTGGAGGAAGCGCACGGTGGAGACATCGCCTAAGGCTGCAAAACATCTGGATGTGGCACCCCAGAGGAGGGAAGGAAAAAGCAGGAAAGGTTTTAAGTGTAGAAGATGGGGAAAGGGAAAGTAAGACATAAAAGTCAAGAGCAATGCTAGACATATACAGTATGTACTTGAAAATAAAAGTGCTGTAATGCATTCTTTCTTAATCTCCAATGTTTCTTACTCTACAAAATACTACACAGTATTATAGTACTTATAGTGCTATATCTCATAAGGTATACATTTTATTAATAACACTTTCTCAGAGAAATAAAGACGAAGAGAGAAAGACAGGAACCTTTAAAAGCAACTCTGCTCCTGTTGCTGTACAAGATGGTGGCCACTTATTGTGCTCCCCCTGTAGCCACAGGCTGAGGGCTCCGTCTCAGAGGAGTACAATAGATTCCTGGATGCCCATGGGCTCCAGGTCAGTTGTGTGTGTTTGTGTTCACGTACCTCTCAGCGATGTGCAGTTGGCCAGCCTCCAGCGACAGTTTGCTGAGAGTCTTCCACATGGCCTCCGTCTCTGGTAGCATGTCCAGAGTCTCCAAGAACGCTGTGGCTCTTCACACACACACGCACACACACACACACACACACACACACACACACACACACACACACACACACACACACACACACACACACACACACACACACACACACACAGACAAACACACACACACATTAGTCATCAGGCATTTATTTAAGCTGCAGGAAAACGGAGATGACACACACCTGTCGTAGTCTCCATCTTCCACCGCAGTGCCGAACTCTATGAGCCCCTCGTCCAGCGTGTAGCTGGAGGTCCCCACGCCCTCAGACACCATGACGTCGGTCCTGCCCTCAGCTCTCACCAGGTCCACCACGTCTCCCTGCAACAGAACCATCAACAGAACGCACCTCCAGATGAACACCAATAGAATGCTCGGATAGACTGATCGGTCCGTGTACAGTAAAGGCAATGTGTGTCCTGGTCTGAAGGAGCCCAGTGAAAAGCACCTAGGTGGCGAGTAGCATTGCCCATTGTTACAAGGATGAGGCAACAAAATTGTTGGTTCATTTGTTTGAATCTCTAAGAAGCTTCTAGTTTTTGTCCTTGTTCAAGTAAAACAATAAGACATGGATGAGTCTAGATGACTTCATCCCTCACCCTGAGGGGGAACATGGTGGGGCTCTCTGGGCTGTCGATGCTGTACCACACACACAGGGTGGCCCGGTTCTGGGCCACCACCACGTCGCTGCCGGGCACCCATTGGACGTAGGAGCAGAAAGAAAGCAGCGTGATCTTGGTGGAGCTCTCTATGTCGTACAGGTGGAGCTGGAGGAGGAAGGAGAGAAGTGTCATCAGAGTGGTCCTCATGGAGCCCTCTATGTCGTACAGGTGGAGCTGGACAGAATGATGCTAATGGTACACCTTTCTTCCACTACATCTCCATTAGCAACAACTTAACAGGTTACCACATTGGAAGCACCACCATTGTGTTTGTTTATTTGATCTGACTGTTTTTTTAATCTTTTTGACATTCATACATTATTCAAACAGTACATTGTTAGTTATGATATATATATATACAGACATGTACAGTATATACTGTATATTAAACATATATACACATATACAGTATACAGTATATACATAGGAATAGGAATAGATTGGTTATCAATACAATCATTAGGACAAGTAATGTGCAACATTGGGACACCTTGTATTGTGGGAAACCCTGTAACGTTATTTTCCTTAAACAATGTTTTTGCTAAATCTACAAATGCATGGCCAGCATATAGTTACACCATCCTGGTGCCTGTCACTGAAATAGAATGCTGCTTTTCACATAAATACAACTGTCAGGTTTCTCAACAGAAATTACATTTTGCTGTCATTTGTTTGGTCATGTGAAGTTTGCATTAATGAAATAGTTATGTAAGACAACACGTAAAATAACCACATAAAATGACAAAGCCTGATCCTAAAGTATAAGTAAACCCCCCGTTTCTGCTCCATTTTGACCGCTGAACTGTAAAGACTGCTTCTCGTTCAGGTGAATACCAGTGCATAATGTCCCTGTTAATACCAGTGCATAATGTCCCTGTTAATACCAGTGCATAATGTCCCTGTTAATACCAGTGTATAATGTCCCTGTTAATACCAGTGTATAATGTCCCTGTTAATACCAGTGCATAATGTCCCTGTTAATACCAGTGTATAATGTCCCTGTTAATACCAGTGTATAATGTCCCTGTTAATACCAGTGTATAATGTCCCTGTTAATACCAGTGTATAATGTCCCTCTTAATACCAGTGCATAATGTCCCTGTTAATACCAGTGTATAATGTCCCTGTTAATACCAGTGCATAATGTCCCTGTTAATACCAGTGCATAATGTCACCACTTCCATCCACAAGCTCCGGCCACCGTCTCGTCCCTCTAGGGTCATGTGGTTCTCACCTGCAGCTTCTTGTCCCGGTACAGCAGCTTGCGGCCCGTCTCATTCAGCTCCAGCCAGTCGATTCTGGAGTCATGGTTGATGGTTCCCAGGTTGTACCCTCCAGCTAAGTCCACTAGAGAGAGAGTGAGAGAGCGAGAGAGAGAGAGAGAGAGAGAGAGAGAGAGAGAGAGAGAGAGAGAGAGAGAGAGAGAGAGAGAGAGAGAGAGAGAGAGAGAGAGAGAGAGAGAGAGAGAGAGAGAGAGAGAGAGAGAGAGAGAGAGAGAGAGAGAGAGAGAGAGAGAGAGAGATGTAATTAATGGACAAACCACAGCTTTGGCAAGGAATGAAATAATCAGTCAAGACAAATATACATTTGATATATCCATGGAATCATCAAGCATTCGCCAAAGAAACAACAACTGAAAAAACAACAATTCTGCCCAAAGAATGAGGATTAAATATGCACATTTCAACTAGCTGCCTGGCAAATTAAAACATTTTCACAGTGATCACACAGGTACATTTTGACGTGCACAGGGAGTGACTGTTAGCTGTACTGGAAGTATAGCATCACACATACTGGTCAACACATGGTGCTGTGCTAGGCACTGGCCATGCATTAGGTTTCATTTGACTGTCAGCCATCTTCCTATAGATGTATACACCCCATCATTAGGTTTCATTTGACTGTCAGCCATCTTCCTATAGATGTATACACCCCATCATTAGGTTTCATTTGGAATGCAATATGATTCTCAAATGTACAAATGTGTATTTGCATTCAGGGTGCTTTTCCATTGATCAATGCCATTCCAATGAAAAACGCATTCACTGCACACGTCTCCTTACCGATGGCGATAGTCTTCAGGTCAATCAGGTACGCAAGCTTCTTGTTGTCTTCCACTCCTCTCTGCTTTCTCTCGTTCAAACGGACACTGAATACACAGATACACAAACAGACAGTATGTAGATGTAGAGAGGGTTCTCTTGTGGACTTCACGACAGGACTTATATAGGACTTATTATAGGACTTCACTGTGTTAACATGTGGGTTATTGTTAAGTTATTGTTATTAATACATAAAAATATTATTCTTCACCTTCTCCTGACATCATATTGACCAGTTGTGTTAGCATGATATAGTGCATGGTAACACACACGATATTGTATGTTTAAGCCAAGCTGGTTTGGTGTTATGGTGTTCTCCTCCTACACCAACCTGATGAGATGAGGGTTCATGAACTCTGTCCTGACAGATCCCAGTACCTGGTTGTTTTCATACTCCACCAGGCTGAGTTCCCCTGCGTTAAATATCATGCACACCTGAAACACAACAACATGTCACTACAATTGAAAAATATCATACAATACAGCCATTAACTGTCATTACTGAAACCTTGGTTTTGGTCATGTGACCTAAAGTTATTCTGCACTGATATCCTTCGGCTTTGAAACAAAATATACATTTGACTGCAAACATTGAATCAATCAACATGTGGTTACATCTACAATTAATGTATTAAACATCTGTGTACATAAAAGGTTATTAAATAGTTATGTTGATGTACATAATTATCAGTGCAGTGCTGTGAGCATAATGGTGCAGTTAGTATAATATTGCATTGAGTATAACACTAGTGAGTATAATAGTGCAATGAGTATCATGTTGCATTGAGTTTCGGTGTGTGTGTGTGTGTGTGTGTGTGTGTGTGTGTGTGTGTGTGCGTGCGTGCGTGCGTGCGTGTTACCGTTTCATTTTCAAAGAAGAACTTTTCATTACCCCCGGAACCTGGCCATGCCACCTGAACCAAGGGATCCAGGGAAAAATGAACATAAAATACAGTGCATCCAAACCTTGTGGCAGATACCCATATACATACACATACACATATAGATGTGTATAGACGCAGAAAGCCACTTAGGGAGGGTCAATGATTGGTACAGCAGAGTGGTAGGAAGTAGAGAGGAGGGACTCTGAGTGGTACAGCAGAGTGGTAGGAAGCAGGGAGGAGGGACTCTGAGTGGTACAGCAGAGTGGTAGGAAGTAGAGAGGAGGGACTCTGAGTGGTATAGCAGAGTGGTAGGAAGTAGAGAGGAGGGACTCTGAGTGGTACAGCAGAGTGGTAGGAAGCAGGGAGGAGGGACTCTGAGTGGTACAGCAGAGTGGTAGGAAGTAGAGAGGAGGGACTCTGAGTGGTATAGCAGAGTGGTAGGAAGTAGAGAGGAGGGACTCTGAGTGGTACAGCAGAGTGGTAGGAAGCAGGGAGGAGGGACTCTGAGTGGTATAGCAGAGTGGTAGGAAGCAGGGAGGAGGGACTCTGAGTGGTACAGCAGAGTGGCAGGAAGTAGAGAGGAGGGACTCTGAGTGGTACAGCAGAGTGGTAGGAAGTAGAGAGGAGGGACACTGCGTGGTAAGAGCTGACCTCGCTGAGCTTGTTGGTGAGCAGGTCTCCCAGCAGCAGGGTGTCTGAGGTGTGAGCCACCAGGTAGCGGTCGGTGCCCATGATCTTTACCTCCTCGATCTCGTAGCCGTACTGAGACTTGAGGACCACCCGCGTCCCACTGGACAGGTTCCTCACGATCACCTGGACAGTGGAGGGGGAGACGAGAACAGAGAGACAGGGTGTGACATGGAGAGTGGTGTATCTGTAGGGTATATCTCTAATGTATATATGTAATGTTTATATGTTGTGTATATCTGTAATGTATAACTGAATTGTATATGTAATGTATATATGTAATATATATCTGTAGTGTATAACAAATGTTGCTGGACTATATCCACATGAATAAAATGCACAGTAAAGAGCAATTCATGTTATAAAGCAAATATCATTCGAACATCAAAATGAAGGGATTGCTTTGAAAACATTGGATAGATATATCCAGCTCAGTTTACCTGGCTCGGACCAACGTAGGTCATCTCAAACTTGTTCTTGTAGATGCTCCTCCTCAAACAGCAATCAAACTGTTCCACGCCCCCACACAATGTTCCCTGTTGAACACACACACACACACACGATGGAAGGTTTGAGGTGAAATAAAGTGAAACAGAGAGAAATACAGATAGAGACAGAGAGGGCAAGAGAGACAGACAGAAAGAGACAGAGCAAGTGAGACTGAGCAAGACAGAAAGAGAGCGAGACAGTGAGAAAACTTTTCTGCAACTTTTTCTGTCTGTTCACAATAATGGCACTATTGCACATATCTTTCAGACTGTACATAAGAAAGCATCTTTACTTTATCTGCTTATATGAGATATTTTAAACTGGTGTCAATATTCAAACTTTTGATATCAACAGTATACAGAAAGACAGAGACATAATGAGACAGAGAGAAATAGAGACAGAGTGAGACAGAGAGACAGGGAGAGACAGAGTGAGACAGAGAGATAGACAGACAGAGAGACAGGGAGAGACGGAGAGAGACAGAGAGACAGAGAGACAGAGAGAGACAGAGAGAGAGAGAGAGAGAGAGACAGAGAGATACAGAGAGAGAGAGAGAGAGAGAGAGAGAGAGAGAGAGAGAGAGAGAGAGAGAGAGAGAGAGAGAGAGAGAGAGAGACATGGAGAGACAGGGAGGGACACAGTGAGTGCGTACAACACACAGCCGGGACCCGTCCTTCTTCCAGGCCAGGGCGGTGATGGTGTACAGGTTAGGGATCTCTTTGGGCTTGGCCTCATCCCACACGCCCCGCCGCGGAGCCCAGTTAAACACACGCAGTCTGGACAGAGAAAAACATTGGAACCATCTAGAAGGCTGCCAGAACGCACACAGTGACCATAGCTGACTATAACAGCGGCTGGATCAGGACCACTACTTGTTCAGTGCTAAAGATAAGGACAACTAACCAGACAGGTGAATCCATATTAACACCAGATTATTTTAATGACAATGTTGGTTATGGTTGAAGTCTAGCCATTACAAATATTTATATCAGAGAATTAGTTGTAGCAGTATTACCATTACTAGTGTAATCATAATTTACTTAGTCAAAATATTCCAAACATTTCACATATCCCCTAAACATTAGTTAAGGGATGTCTAAAGTCTGATGTCTAAAGCCTGATGTCTAAAGTCTGATGTCTAAAGCCTGATGTCTAAAGTCTGATGTCTAAAGCATGATGTCTAAAGTCTGATGTCTAAAGCATGATGTCTAAAGTCTGATGTCTAAAGCCTGATGTCTAAAGCATGATGTCTAAAGTCTGATGTCTAAAGCATGATGTCTAAAGTCTGATGTCTAAAGTCTGATGTCTAAAGCCTGATGTCTAAAGCATGATGTCTAAAGTCTGATGTCTAAAGCATGATGTCTAAAGTCTGATGTCTAAAGCCTGATGTCTAAAGTCTGATGTCTAAAGTCTGATTTCTAAAGCCTAATGTCTAAAGTCTGATGTCTAAAGTCTGATGTCTAAAGTCTGATTTCTAAAGCCTAATGTCTAAAGTCTGATGTCTAAAGCCGGATGTCTAAAGCCTGCTCCCTCCCATACTCCCTGTCTAGAAGCTATCCCTCCCATCACTGACCGATTGTAGCTGCCAAACACCACCGACTGTCCACTGGGGCTGGTGGCAGCGACGGTCAACTCCTTCTCCGTGCGGTCACGGCTGTAGTCAAAGGTCTGCAGGACGTTGCCTTCTTTGCCATAAGCCAGAATCTTCCGGTCACAGCCGCCCACCATAATGCTGTTGGCACCCCAGGCCAAGGCGTAGGGTGGACAGGGGTGCACAAACAGCTTCCCCTGCGAGTGTGTCTGTGTTTTGTGTGTGAACAATAGAATGATGTGAAAAGAGAGACAGAGAGATATACTGTATCAGAGAAAGAATGGCATACCCACCTACACACACACACACACACACACACACACACTTGGCTATCATGGAATAAAGTGAGACAGAGAGAAAAAGAGCGGGACGGAGATAGAGAGAGCGAGAGAGAGAGAGCGAGGGAGGGAGAGAGTGAGGGAGAGAGAGAGCAAGGGAGAGACAGAGAGCGAGGAAGAGAGAGAGAGCGAGGGAGATACAGAGACTAGCATTAGATTTGAAAAAGATATAGATCTCAAAACCCCACAGACAGAGCAACATGATAAGTAAAATGTTGCCTAAGAGGAAAAGGGCAGATGGCGAAATCTCATCTCTTCTCAGTTTTGGCACCGCAGTGGTTGAACGAGCTCCCTGCCAATGTCAGCGCTGCAGAATCACTCCCCATCTTCCGGAAGAGACTCAAGACCCACTTGTTCAGAGTTCACCTGAGCCCTGCATAACCCTATCCTCATGCTCTTATTTGTTGTATGTCTTGGCACTTTGATCGCTCTTTGTATCGCTCTAACTTAGCACTTAGTCAGAGATGTTGTATACTAACAATGGTTCACCTAGCAATTGAAATGCTTGAAACTTGTTCTGGTGACTTTCTTACTGTATTAGCAGAAATTAAATGTTTCACCTTCTTATGACAAATGTACTCTTTGTAAATTGCTTTGTGTCTACTAAATGCCCTAAATGTAAATGTAAGTACCATCCCAACATGTGTAATTTACTGGTCATGCCCCTTTACTGGTTAGCGACCAGTAAAGTGGTAGTGATTGAATAGTCACAATATTGAAACTAATGTATGGCATATTTTCAATAATAACTAGCTTTCGGTTACCTGAGACTCTCCTGAACCAAAGAAGTATCGCACCACTGTTCCATCTGCATGGCCAGACAGGATGCCTTGCCCTGAAATACTAGCAGAAACAACAGCAAACAGTGCACAAATGAACCATGTCTTGGATGAAACAGACAGGAAATGCAAGACTATACTCCATTTTGAAGGGAGCATGTGTATCCTTGAGTTTTAGTAGAGTACATTGATCTGATGAGTCTCTGACTCACCAAATCTTCATTGTTGTAACAAAGCTTTTCTAATGTTAGTTGTAAATAAATGCATAAATAATGCATCTCCCTTGTCTTATCATCATTCTACTTTAAAGAAGAACACATATTTTAGCTTACTTGGCAAACAGACAGACAGCCAACAGACAGACACACAGCAGACAGGGAGACACACAGCAGACAGGCTGACAACAGAGAGACACACAGCAGACAGGCTGACAACAGAGAGACACACAGCAGACAGGCTGACAACAGACAAACCAGCACTAACTTGGATGCCAGCGAAACGACAGCAGACTCAGTTCCATAGATGGTTGATGACTTGTTTGTCTGAGTGTTTGCGAGGCGAACCTGTTGAGAGGGCAACAGAGATCTCAGTTGGTGTGTCCACTTGTGTGTTCTTCAATCACTGATTCAATATTTCTTGCTCTCAAATTAAATGTACGAATGACTTGATGATTAACTGTCAACAAGCGAGGATGCTGCAGTCTGGTATGCTCACCTTGCCTTCCACTAAACCAAAGACAATAGCATGCTCTGCTGGCCAAAGCAAGCATGTCACAGAACTCTGAAACAATAGAAAGGCATGTGTTAAAAACACACTGGTAAATAAAATAAAAACATCCGTCCATTAAACAGGTTGGATTGAAATATGATGATAATAGTAACAACAACAACAACAATAATAATAATAAAAATAATAAATATTTACTTACAGTTTGCACAAACTTATTGCAAATGGCTTTCTTGTCTCCCCTTAAGAAATACACAATAAAAAAGATTCCAGTGAATAAACATGCACAGATGTTTAAAGTATAAAATGTACAAAAAGGAGATCATCATAACATTACCATTCTTCCCCTATTCTGTAGACAAAGATTATATTGTCCGACTGGCCGATGGCAATCTTAGTAGAGTCTGGAGAGAAGGCCATGTCCTTGACAACGTAGCTCTGCTTCCCATACTGCAACAGTGGGTACTTCTGAGTTAAACTTCTGACTTAAAATGCAATGACTAAGTCGCTTTGGATAAAAGCGTCTGCTAAATGCCCTAAATGACTACACATATATTACATACATTCTTGTATGTTCATTCATTTATGATGACTTAACTACATCTAGCATTTGATAATTTTTTTATTCCTTTGACACGTGACTGTCATAATCTAAGAGGATGAATGGAAAAAGTTACTATTTCATGAGGTCATTTTGACTGGAAGATAGATGTGGTGTACATATTGGACATTTACACTAGCATTTACTCTCCTTTTGCCAAATGTTTATATGAACCACGTTTGCATGGACATTACATCATGCACATCCATACAACAGCATCGTGGAAGTAAGATCATCAACTACATTGCTAACGAAAGCATTAGCCTCATTTCCTCGGCCATACCTTTGCGTCTATGGGCTTAGTGGAGAACTTGTCTCTCCTCTCTCCGTGCTCGTCGTACAGCAGCACCACTCTGTCCACGGTGCACACCGCCAGCCGGCTGCTGTTAGGCGCCCAGGCCATGCACGTCACCTTCATGGCACTCTCCTGTTTTAATGAGAAAACACTTGGTTGACTTGGAGGTGATGAGCATCCACAGCGACTGAGTTGGCGGATACTGTTTCCTTCATTTCAACTATCTGTTGCGTTCTGTTTAAAACAGACTAGCGACTATATTTAGCATTTTACGCAGTGTGGGGCTAAATACTCCACTTCACTTACCTTAAGGGTTAACATCTAACATTATCAAGGCTATTACTTCACTTACCTGATGTACTAAAAGCTAACATCAGCTAGCCTACCAGTCATCTTACCTGGGGTGTTAACAGCGTCTTCAGATGCTTCAGCTGCATGTTTCAATAGCAGGAGTCCTTCCAACACGATAGTAACTGTGTGCTTAATCCTACTTGACACTCACGGTGTATATTTTTCTTTCGACCAACTCGCTACTGTTATAAAACGCCCAGCAGGACATCTTGGTAGTAAGCGTTGCTGTCCATAGTTACAGTTGTCAAGTGGGGCGGGGTTTAGAGCTTAGGACGTCACCGGAAGTCAGCTACTACTCATCTCGTCCCTTCACTTTTGTGTCCTAATACATTAACATCTGTCAAATTAGTATTGACTTTTAGTCTTATTAAAAAAACAACTACTAATAAAAAAAAGAAAGTTACAAATGACACCATTCTAGAATGTTTCCATTGTAACAATCTCCATCCAATGGGCTGTACCATTCATGATGGGATTTTGTTATGTTTCTCTACACTAACCAGTACCTACCCCAGAATGTCCCATTAATCAAACACCAGTGGCACCAAAGGCCAGAAATCTGTCGGCCTGTTTAAGTATATGTCAACCCCACCTGATAATTGGAGGAGGGGGAACATAACATTTGCACGTTCCACTGACACGCAACACGTCCATGTATATTCTCCCATTCCCTGGGTAGAGTAGATTATCTTCCACTTCTAGAGTAATAACAAAAAAAAGTTAAAGTTATATAATAGTTATATTAAAAACCTGATATTAACTTCATATTAGAACCTGTACGGTACCTGCGTGAAGTTTACATATACTCCACAATTCTTCATTGGAGCCACCCTAATGATTACCATTCTAAATTAAAATGTGAAAATGGGTGCGGCCTACGATCGTAAAGGATCGGTAGATTATGCTTGGCCACACCAAGAGACACCGTCCTGTCACCCAAGGATCCTACTGAAAGTTATCACACGCCAGAAGTTATGTTAAACTAAATTTCAAGAACCCGTCGTGGTAGTGCCTAAAATACACAATACAATAAAATGAATAATGCATGAAGCTGTTAAAAAATCTAACCAAAACTGTTTGTTTAAGTTTCAAGTTTCAAGTCGTTTATTATCAAATGTGCAGCATCACTTACGGTCAAACTGTACATTGAAATCTACAGGATGAGGCCTGCTCCAACATGGTAGGAATATCAAAGAAAGAAATTGCATGAAATACAATAAAATAAGGGTATCACGGAATAAAATAAAAGCAGCAATGGAGAATGAACTACAGATATGGATGTGCAGGTATAAACTGCATGTGCATATAGTATTATACATAAGTGTCAAATGATACATGATTGTCGATGGGTTTGAGGTATCGTTCCGTTCACATCAGATATTTGGATTGTATATGCATGTACTCAGCAGCGCTGAAGGGCAAGTGGTGGCAGCAATATTGATGTCTCACTATCAATGTGAAGTTAATAAAGTGGCACTCCAAAATGACATGTTGTAGATATGATGCTTGCCTCGACCAGAGGTGTGTCGAGGAATTGTAGTGTGAATTGTAGCCGCAGAATGCTGCTCGTATGTTCACCTAGCTAACATAACTGTTTAGAAATCCCAAAAAGAAAACAAAAAGGTCATAAATGACCTTCAAAAGATCAGGATATCCAAAGTGTGTCAAGGAGCTGGTTCTTTGGCTGGGAACACCCTTTGTAAGGAACATGATTACTAATATTATCAATAGGGCCCCCAAAAACCATTAAAAAAAACAAAACATACCCAGGGTATCCCAACTCCTAATCATCACACTGATGGAGGACTGATGCAGGAAGGGGGACATGTCTCCACTGCTTATAACACCTACCCAGTCCACGAGTGGATTGATAACATGATCGATGAGGATGAGTAAGAATGGAATCATTTTCTTCGTGATTTTATACTATCTTTTGTAAAAGTGGAGTATAAAGTAGTATAAAACATCTCCTTGATGTAAGGACAATTGAATTGCAGAGAGGGGGTGATACTGTGCCTCATTTCCTTAAGGACATTAGCCCTCTGGGGAGGAAGGAAGGTGTACATTACATTTTTAGTCTCATCTGTCCTAGATGCAGTATTATTAGGTTATAGACGTTTAGAGACAAGGTTATGACTTATAGAGAAAAGGTTAGACTTATTGAGGCGTGGTTATAGAACCATAGATGAGGTTCGACTTACAGAGACAAAGTCATGGACTTAGAGACAAGGTTGTAGACTTAAAGACAAGGTTTTAGACTTAAAGAAACAAGGTGATATAGACTTAAAGAAGTGTTTGTAGACTTATAGAGAAAAGGTTATAGACTCATAGGAAATATGTTTAAATTTATAGAGACCAGGTTACTGAGGTGAAATGCATACAGGACATACAGGAACAGATCCTACTTTGTGTTTGACACTGTCAGCAAATTGAAAACTCATTATGTAAAAACTAATTGTACAAGTAAAGAAGTGTTCATATTAAGTCCATCTGGTGCCCAGGCAACCAGTCCAGGCCTACATCAAGTCTGGCCTATGATGCCAAGTGTGGGTGGACCGAGTGGGTCGTTCACTCACCGCAGGGTCGGCGGTTCGATCCTCTTCCAACTGTCCGCATGTCGAAGTGTCCTTGAGCAAGACACTGAACCCCAACTTGCTCCCCGGGCGCTGAACATAGCAGCCCACTGCTCCTATGTACCATAGGATGGGTCAAATGCAAGAATAAAATTCGTTCCTGTATCCAAAAAATACTGAGAATGACCAATAAAGACCGAAAGGTCCTCTCAAAGGGCAATTTTAAAGTGCTAAGACGTACATCACACAACACACAAGTGCATGAGATGCAGAGTGATCAGAGGCGGACAGAGTACACAGGTTCGTTACTCAAGTAAAAGTAAAAGTACTACAGTCAGATGTGTACTTAAGTAAAAGTACTGAAGTACTTGTTTTTAAAAGTACTTAAGTATCAAGAGTACAAGAGTACATTTCTGGCAAACAAAGTTAACACTTGAAACGAAAACTGTCATTAACTTGCTCAGAAAACTTAAAAAATCTGGCAAGGTGGGGCCGTGGGTTGGCACATTCCTGACTGCGGCATCACGTGGTGTACAGGTTAAGGATTACAGGTTAGAATCTCACTCATCACACTGATGAGGTGCCATTGAGTAAAGCACCTGGAATACCCCCCATGGCTCCATTCGTGCCCTCCTGTGTGTGACAGCGCACTGCACTACTTTTTTAGAAAAAGTACTTGGGTACTCATGGTTATGGGTAGAAATGTAGTGGAGTTAAAAGTATGATATTTGCCTTTCAAATGTACTTGAGTAAAAGTCATAAGTACTTCCCCAACAAGATACTCAAGTAAAGTGCAGATCCCTCAAAACTGTACTTAAGTACAGTACTCAAGTAAATGTACTCAAGTAGGCCCACTGTCCACCTCTGAGAGTGACATGTATGTTTATTACAGACTGATAAACTAGGAGACAAGTGAGGCTCCAAATGAGTTGTAGTGTCTTTGACAGAGTTTGTTTGAAAATGTTAACGGTATTTACAAGTTAAACTGCAAGAAGTTAAACATAATAGAACTAAAACTTTTTTGGTGGAACGTTCCCACGTGAGTAGGCTGTGTTCGTCTCAGAAGTCAGTCCTCCGTTTCAACGTTTCAACGTGGTGACGTCACAACAGGACGTTCTATGTAAGCACTACGGTCTCGCCGACCAAGTCCCACACTGCTTTGGCGGCGTGTGGAGCAGTTTGGAGCTGGTGTGCTGTCCAACCGACAGACAAATTATCTAAAATCATAGTTTTTTTTACATCATATTGGCTGTTCGTGGTTTACAGTGGTCCGATCAACACATTGTGTTGAGAACACGCGTTTGGGAACTCAGATATTAGTCGCGCCGGTTGGCAGCATCCTAGCAGAGCAGCGTGGGGTTCACGTGGACGGACGTAGAGCAACGAGGCGTACTTCATTTTTAACACCATTTACACACCTTGCTGTTCCGCAGTCTGCGATCAAAACTATACTCTAAGAATGGCATCCTTGATTTTGGAAGATGGGACAATATTCAGAGGCCGGCCTTTTGGGGCAGACGTGTCGGTGTCAGGAGAAGTGGGTAAGTTTGGCTAGCATTGTGTTGAAAGTGTTAATTGCCTTCCGTCCCCGCTTATATTCACCATCATTAATGTCAGTGGCCACCATTTCGCACGTGGGTATTCGGTTACATGATACTGTTAATACTACAAAGCCTTAACGTTTTCGTGGACTGGCGAGTTCTTTCATTCACCAACTTATCTCATGGCATCGTACCGTAAAATCACTGTGGTCACGCCATCTATACCTAAAACAAGCGTTTGCGCATCTACATTACTTTGTACGGTAATGCGCTTTTGCGCCGATAGGGTCTTGACTCTTGGTACCATTGGTACACACTACTCGAGTGGCTACGACAGTTGTTTAAAACGGGGAAGATTCTTGAGTATTCTTTGTATCTGTGGATACCTGGTGTTATGGCCCGAATTAGAATTGTACGCAGAAATGCCCATATCTTGGCTTGTGAGTGGTAAAAAGTTTAAACATGTCCCCCCAGATGTGTACCCCGGACAGGCAGCTCTCCAAAACGTTTGGTAGCGATTCATCTATAGTAGGCGCTGTAATTCATGGTTAAATTTAAAAGATCACATCCCGAGTGATAAACATTTCTGAAACTTGGTGAACAGGCCTTATTGAAAAAAACAAAAAAAAAGTTATTTGGATATATTTGCTTCTGGATATATTTCTATGTACAGTGAAAATTCGGGAAAACTTAAATCTTAAACATTATCACTGCACAAAATAAGATTTGGTATATGGATGTGTCTGACCATAAATGGCAGCATTGTTTATCCGAACGGCTGCATACATACCATACACAACAAACAGTCTGGGCAAAAATAGGTTAAGTTAAAATCGTAGTTTTACTGTCACGTGTCAATAACATCTACGAAGATGACTGGTCTTAAACCCTATATGTATCCTACATTTATTACACATCTATTGAATAAAGCAAAGTTGTATAAAAGCCCCAAAAAAACGTACAAAATCAAAGTCATTCACAGTTCTTCACAATGGGGAAAAACTACAAAACTATACATTTGCACACAAAATTAAACTCTGAAACGACCACAAAAGGGTGTCCTTTGCTTCCTGTCCAGTGTTCCAGACGGGCATGGTGGGATACCCTGAGGCTCTGACGGACCCCTCGTACCACTGCCAGATCCTGACCCTCACTTACCCCCTGGTGGGGAACTACGGGGTCCCTCGTGATGAGGAGGGAGAGTTTGGACTCAGCAAGGTGAACCCACAACCGCACCTTCACTCTAGAATTGATGAATACAAGCAAGCTCCCTGTTCTGTATAACATACCAATGTAGTGGGTGTGAGTAAATGGCAGACATGTTTTCACTACAGAATAGATATTAACATTTTCTGCTTCACTGTTTACAATGGGGAAAAGCGCTGCAATGTAATCATTGGTACCTGTAACTCTGATCCAAATCTCTTGCACCTAAGTTATACTTTGTGGTCAAGACGATCCATATCGGTAGCAAGATGTCTATGAACCAGCCATAAATCTACTGTTCTGTCTGTCTCAGTGGTTTGAGTCGTCCCGGATCCACGCGGCAGCTCTGATAGTGGGGGAGTTGAGCCAGTGTCCCAGTCACTGGAACTCAGCCCTTTCCCTGGACGAGTGGCTCAAAGAACATGGCGTCCCTGGATTAGAAGGTCAGTTTGGTTTGGTCCTACATATAGGTTCTCTGGAGAGGCAAATCACGCCGCCTGGTCTTGTGAGAGGTTCAGCATCAGCACTAGATGCTTTAGTAGTGGACTCTGTTAGTGTGGGGTGTGCTATGTTGCCTTCTGCATGCGTAACGACTGAAAGTTACATTTATCTCAATCTCTCTGTGGTCTACCTGATTACCAGCCTGATTTTATTAGTAGGCAGAACTCTGTAATTATCTAAAACCTTTGGTTTTTACATCATATTGGCTGTTCCTGGTTCCTGGTACCTGGTTCCTGGTAGCTGTTGTGTATGCGATGGAAATGCTGATCTGTGTACATGGTGACGTTGTCCCTCCTCAGGAGTTGACACCCGCTGCCTGACCCAGAAGATCCGGGAGAAGGGCACCATGCTGGGCAGGCTGGTGATGGACGGCACGCCTGAGTCCACCGTGCCGATGGACAACCCTGACCAGAGGAACCTGGTCCAGGAGGTCTCCATGAAGGTGTTGTAGACACACACACACACACACACACACACACACACACACACACACACACACACACACACACACACACACACACACACACACACACACACACACTCACAGAGTTCAACATGTGTTGTGTACATGATCTCTAGGAGCCTCGGGTTTTCAACCCAGACGGACACATACGCATCACGGCGGTGGACTGCGGCATCAAGTTAAACCAGATCCGCTGCCTGGCCAGACGGGGGGCCTGCGTCACCGTGGTGCCCTGGGACCACCCTCTGGACTGTACAGGTCAGTGCATGTGACTGAGGTTCATTGAAGCATGTTGTGAAGGTCAGTAGAAGGTCCTTCTAAAGAGCTTGTATTGTAATGCATGTGAGGTTTTTTTTTAGTGATCACAATTATGAAACGACATTACAGCTGTAACACCTCCAAAGATGAACACCATCACCTCTGCTCACCACACATTCTAGATTTTGATGGCCTGTTCATCAGCAACGGGCCGGGCGACCCCCAGTTCTGCCAGGCCACCATAGAGAACATCAGGAAGGTGGCGTGTGTGGAGCGGCCCAAGCCTTTGTTCGGCATCTGCCTGGGACACCAGCTGCTCTCCCTGGCCATCGGAGCCAAGACCTACAAGATGAAGTCAGCACTCTTCTTTCACCTACTTTACCAGACACCCATTGTTTTTCTACAAATCAGGCATTATTATTTTGGAGTGGTAACGGTCATATCTCTGCGGTTGCCTGGTAAAAAGTTTTCAAATTTACCAAATGTTCCCAAATATTCCCAGTGAGCAGATCTCTAAAAAATCTGACTATGTCGCCCACAACTGGCTCGATAATTTGTGATCAAACCATTAACCCTGCCGCCCAGAATGATAACAGTTTGTGAGCCATGAGTCCCTGCCTGAGGTGGGAGTGATGGCCCTGTGAGGTGCTTGAGAGGGGCCTCGCTGGGTCAGCACAACAGGAGCTGGGAATACCTTTTGTGACTTGCAGTCCTACCTATTATATACTAAATTAACTAAATACTAAATTCAATCCATTTGTTCTGATATTAATTACACATTTTAATCACACACACACACATATGGTGATCCAGCTGCAATAGTTTTGATTTGATTCCATACCTATCAGTGTATGTGAGCATTCCATGGTGGTGGGTGCAGAGGCGTGGGTAACGTTTCTCACACAACAAACCTTGTGGCCTTGCTGTTGGAACAGTCCCAGCAATCATCAACACGGTTTTAGTTCACACGCACTGATTCAGTGTGAACACACGTTCACACACACTTCCCAGGGGTCCCACAAGGCTGCTGTGTGTCCTGAGTTCTCATAACAAGTGGTGGTGGCTCTCACCACCACACCTCAGACGGAGAGCAGCGCTTCTGAGAGAAGTACAAACCCACAGTCACACCGAAACGCCCCGGCCCACAGTCTGGGGTGGTGTGGGTACAGGAGGATATCAGGAGAGCTTCTACTGGGCAGGGGGCATGTCCTCAACAGGCCACGGCTAGGATGAGCTGTCTGAACTTATCTGACTGCAAGTACCTTCATAAAGGTACAGTAAGAGTCTTCTGCATGCGCGTGTCGCATCTTAATGTAGTTTGAAGAAAGTACATTGATTATAATTAGAGCAGGTCCGACAGGTATTCACAGCCCACATTCACTGCCCTACCCCAGCGACTGCCCTTATCCCGCAAGGGCACGTCAAGTAGGGGCCAGTCAACAGTCTATAATAATAACAACTAGCACTGTGAGCAGTCACAAAAGGTATTCACAGCCCACACTCCTCCGACTCCAGAGACTGCCTCTTTCAATTGATTCTCAGGGCACATCACTCCTCGTTGTTCAGCACTGGGGTTTTTTAAGTCTCACACACACACACACAGGTTTAATCGATGGCGTTTTAGTGTGATTCTATAGGCACCCCCTATAGGTGAAGTGGTGCACCAATGTTGTCCACATGTTAAGGGGGGTGTCCTCTATGTGCATGGCAAGGTTCCAGTTCCTGCCGTCTTCTGATTCAATGGCGTCACATTGTGAAGTGCTATATTTGACACTGGCTTCATGGAATTAAATATTAACAAAGAAGTTTGTACATATGTTGGGAGAGGCGCATACCATGCCTCTATGTGCATCCCAAATTTGAAGTTCATGGTACCTTCTGAAGCTGTACTGCAGTCCTTGCGATGTTGCATGTTTGCAATGAATCATCACAATTGAATGACCAGGCTAGGGTTGTTCAGTGAACTGCTAATGTAATACAAGCTGTCCATGTATCACAAAGGTTACAGGACGTGGGAGCCGTCAGGGTGAACCTCATGCTCCTAGAGGGCACCTCTCTGAACATGTGTACAGAATGTGGTGCTTCTCATTCCATGACGTCAGTATAAATGATAGTATTTTGCCTTTGCGCAATGCACCGCTTTGCCTAATCGAAGGTGCAAAAGTACAAATAAACACTAGCAGCTTAAAGCTTTTTTTGTGGGTGAATGGATGTTTGTGTTTCTGTGTGCCTGTGTCTGAATGGAAGAAGTTGGTTGTTGTGGGCAGCCGTGCGTGGGCTGTGAATACCTTTTGTGACTGCTTGCAGTCCTAGTTCAATGTTTTAATTCAATAATACAACCTTTGTTTCTACATTACGCTGACATCACCAACCTAGCAGGGACCTCAGAATGAGTATGAGTGCTCACACATGTTTTGAGATCGTGTCTATTGCGGTTCTGTAAATATTTGGATATATTAGCATTCAACATTAGTGGTATCTAATATTGTTTAATTTCAGTGTATTTTAAATGTGGCACCGCAGAACACAAGGTTGATGCTGATTTCACTATTGCGCTGTCTGTCGGACGGTACCATTCATTTATTACTTTTTCCTGAACTGTGTTCTGTACTATTGACTGTTCCATCTTTAACTATGCAGGTGTGATAAAGTACCGGTTCCTTTAACACACACACTCTCCTCTGGCAGGTACGGTAACCGAGGCCACAACCAGCCCTGTATCCACAAGGGCACCGATCGCTGCTTCATCACCAGCCAGAACCACGGCTTCGCTGTGGACCCCCAGACCCTGCCCAGCGACTGGGACGTCCTCTTCACCAATGCCAACGACCAGACCAGTGAGGGCATTGTGCACAACACACAGCCTCTCTTCAGGTACCGAAGAGTCAGCACTAGCCCAGACCAGATGGTTCTTCAAGTACTGGTACATAACCAGTACTAGCCCAGACCACATGGTTCTCCAGGTACTGGTACATAACCAGTACTAGCCCAGACCACATGGTTCTTCAAGTACTGGTACATAACCAGTACTAGCCCAGACCACATGGTTCTCCAGGTACTGGTACATAACCAGTACTAGCCCAGACCAGATGGTTCTCCAGGTACTGGTACATAACCAGTACTAGCCCAGACCAGATGGTTCTCCAGGTACTGGTACATAACCAGTACTAGCCTAGACCAGATGGTTCTCCAGGTACTGGTACATAACCAGTACTAGCCTAGACCAGATGGTTCTCCAGGTACTGGTACATAACCAGTACTAGCCTAGAACCGATGGTATTTCTAGAAACGTTTCCCTCCTGCTTTCCCTTTCCATTACCTCTCTGATAATGGGATGTTTTTGTAATGCAGCGTCAGAACAAACATTGATGTGTGAAAAATTGGAACGAGAAATATTTTTCTTGAATTAATTTTTCAAAGGTTACAAAAGGTCTGCCACTACTTGAGATTTGCATTCTGTATCACTATTCTGTTGGCTTCTACAACATGTTCCTATCGTCTGGTGGAACAACCGTTGAATGTGTTCCCCCAGTGTTCAGTTCCACCCAGAGCACACGGCGGGGCCCACAGACCTGGTGGGGCTCTTTGACGTCTTCATCGACACGGTCCGGGAACACAGGGAGGGCGTGCCGGCAAGATCTGGTAACCACAGATTTACTTGTTTAGCTAGTCAATGACATTACAGTAGTAAATATGGTTTTGTATATAATGAGCAAAAGTTGTAATAAGTTGACTGCTTTGAACATGATATCTGTTAAAAACACTGGTTATTGGCCGGTCTTCCTTACATAGCTGGTAAATGATCATTTGTAATTTGTCACTTCCAACAGTTCCCTGACACCAATGCACTCAGTGCAGCAATCTGTAATCAAACTGCAATAGTAGCATGAAAGTGGTATTTTCATGCGAGTTCCTCTTAAAAACCTTAAAAACCCGTCTCCTGTTCCAGTGAAGCAGAGGCTGACTGACCACCTGACCTTCCCTGGGTCGCTGAAGCCCCAGGATTTTGTCCGGCCTAGGAAGGTTCTCATCCTGGGCTCTGGGGGGCTTTCTATTGGCCAGGCTGGGGAGTTTGACTACTCAGGTTCCCAGGTAATGGTAGTCACTTGACATTTAGCTTCTGCGTCATCTGTCACATGACAGCTGTTGGGTGTTTACACAACTAACAAAAGCAGTAAATGGTAGTCACAATAAATGTATTTTATTCAAAAATAAAAGTCTGTCTTTACTTTTAGGGCATTTAGCAGACTCTTTTATCCAAAGCGACTTAAAAAGAAAACATTTGTCATAAGAGGGTGAAACATTTCATTGCTGCTAATACAGTAAGAAAGTCACCAGAACAAGTTTGCATTTCAATTGCTAGGTTATCCATTGCTAGTATACAACATCTCTGACTAAGTGCCAAGTTCCAAAGAGTGATTTAAAGTGCCAACAACCAATAAGAGCATGAGGGTACAGGGTAGGGTTATGCAGGGTTCAGGTGAACTCTGAACAAGTGGGTCTGAGTCTCTTCCGGAAGATGGGGAGTGACTCTGCAGTCCTGACATTGGCAGGGAGCTCATTCAACCACTGTGCCAAAACCGCACCGCAAAATTTAAGATCTAAAAAAAAAAATCAGAATTTAATCTAGCTCAAAATATATGACTGTGATGAAATTGGCAGCTTAAATAATAAACCCCCCCAGAATACAATTGTGTTTTGCAGTACAGTTTTGTTTTAAATGTGAATTATTTCCAAAGCTACATGCTTATTTCGATGAGACGTTTCCTCTCCCAGGCGATCAAGGCCCTGAAGGAGGAGAACATCCAGACAGTGCTCATCAACCCCAACATCGCCACGGTGCAGACGTCTAAAGGACTGGCCGACAAGGTCTACTTCCTGCCCATCACCCCGGAGTACGTCACACAGGTGAGCACGTCACGTAGGTGAGCACGTCACGCAGGTGAGCCGGGCTGCAATCGGCTGTTTGAACGATCACATGACCACTGAACCCCCCCCCCCCCTCCCCCCATGACAGGTGATAAAGAACGAGAGGCCGGACGGCGTCCTGCTGACCTTTGGCGGGCAGACGGCGCTGAACTGTGGCGTGGAGCTGACCAAGCTGGGCGTGCTGGAGAAGTATGCGGTGCGCGTCCTGGGCACGCCGGTGGCCTCCATCGAGATGACGGAGGACCGCAAGGTGTTTGTGGAGAAGATGGAGGAGATCAGCGAGCACGTTGCCCCCAGTGAGGCGGCGCTGTCCGTGGAGCAGGTGAGGGCCGGGGGTGGGCCGGGGCCGGGCCTGGGGTGGGCCGGGGGTGGGCCGGGGGTGCTCTCACGTTTCCCCGAGAGCCACTTCCATGTCTGGTTCTCTCTCTCACTGGGATACAGTGAGAGGGGATCATTGTCTGGTTATCTCAGCACATCACTTGGATATTGTTTTGAATAGAATGTGCTATTTATTGTGTTGCCTTATCTTATGTTGCTAATGCAATTTCTTAACGCTCTTTCTTGCTCGCTCTGTCCCTCCCCTTTCTTTCTCTCTTTCCGTCTCTCCCTGTCTGCATATCTCTCTCTCATCCCTGTCTGCTTGTCTATCTGTATCTCTCTCCCTTTCTGCATATCTGTCTTTCGCTCTTGTTTCCGTTTGTACGTGTCTCTCTCTCCCTTCCTGCATCTGTCTGTCTGTCTGTCTGTCTCTCCTGGTAGGCGCTGGCGGCGGCGGAGCGACTGGGCTACCCCGTACTGGTGCGCTCGGCGTTTGCGCTGGGCGGACTGGGCTCCGGCTTCGCCAACAACGACGAGGAGATGACCACGCTGGTCACGGCCGCCTTCGCCCACACCTCGCAGGTCCTGGTGGACAAGTCGCTCAAAGGCTGGAAGGAGATCGAGTACGAGGTGGTCCGAGACGCCTACGACAATTGCATCACCGTAAGGTTCCTTTTTCTTGAACACGAAGCATCCCGCGTTCAGTTTTTATGTTTTTTGTTTTGCAGGATGTAACGAGGGGGGAAAATCTAAATAAACCCAATTTCATGTGATGTTTGGGACCTTGGACCCAGGCAATGTGATGAGTGTCATATATTCCTGCATATCCTGTGTATGTGTTTGACTGGCAGCCACACGGCCGTCTGTCTCAAGCAGTCGTTGCGTTGACCTGAGTTGACGGCGGGCTTGCTGTGTGCAGGTGTGCAACATGGAGAACATCGACCCGCTGGGCATCCACACGGGGGAGTCCATCGTGGTGGCGCCCAGCCAGACGCTCAACGACTACGAGTACAACATGCTGAGGAACACGGCCATCAAGGTCATCCGACACCTGGGCATCGTGGGGGAATGCAACATCCAGTACGCCCTCAACCCGGAGTCTGAGCAGGTGAGCGTCGACGGGAGGGCAGGATGCTCACGACAGCAGCAGCACCTGAATGACGTGGAGAAGGGAACGCTGTGTTTTGAAGTTAAGGCCCATCTTGCCAATCCTGAAGTTTAAATGAATCCTCATTTATTCATCCTCAAGGTAGGGGTGTGTGTGATGATGCGACTACATGTATATTGGATCATGAATGATTACATTTCTTTGAAAAACATGAAAAAGAACGTGGCCCGTGAGCCTCCATTAGGTGAGCCAGATGATTGCAACATGTGCTGTAATGCATGTTGACATTACAAGTGTGACACTTGCAAATAACGTAAGAACCTTTTTTCTTTCCAAGTACTACATCATCGAGGTGAATGCCCGTCTGTCTCGAAGCTCGGCGCTAGCCAGTAAGGCCACAGGCTATCCTCTGGCCTACGTGGCTGCTAAACTGGGCCTTGGCATCCCTCTCCCTCAACTGAAGTGAGTCTCCCAGCACAAGAACCAGCAAAGCTCTGCAGCTGATGTTTTTCTGTTGGGCTGTCGCCGGGCGTTCAGTTTGCTCATCCATCACGTTGTTAAACCACAGGAACTCTGTGACCAACTCCACCACGGCCAACTTTGAGCCCAGTCTGGACTACTGCGTGGTGAAGGTCCCCCGGTGGGACCTCAGCAAGTTCCTCAGGGTCTCCACCAAGATCGGCAGCTCCATGAAGAGCGTGGGTAAGAGCTGGGGCCTCGTGTGCACGGGGGGCTGGAGGTAACTGGGCTGTGATGTTTGATGGTCTGTTTGGTTTGAGGAAATGCTTATCGAGGTGTGTGAAGCCCTATGTGTTCAACCCACAGAAACCTGCCGTACGATTTTAACTACTAGTCAGCAGTACTGTGGAGTGAGATAAGATGTGTGTGGAAGCAGGTTGAAGCCTGCGTGATTTGAGCTAGACTGAGATTAGGGGCTCGGAGAGTTGGGAACGGCTGAACCACAGTCGGTGACTTTATTCAATGGCCGCTTCACAGCTTTGCAGACTGAAAATCCCATGCATCCATCTTCTGAAACCCTCTGCCCTTCTTCTCCAGGCGAGGTCATGGCGATTGGGAGGCGCTTCGAGGAGGCCTTCCAGAAGGCCCTGAGGATGGTGGATGAGAACTGTGTGGGCTTTGACCACACCATCAAGCCGGTTTCTGACACCGTAAGAAGGCCGTCATTTGGAAAGTGTTTATGTCTATGTATTTGGTAGCTGTTAGCTATCTAATGGAACACTAGCTATATCATGTCTAATGCAATTTGTCTATTGGAACATTAGATGTTATATCTTATATCTGTTATATATACATATATATTTGTAACAGTTATCTAGTGGAAACTTAAATATGTCATAGTGTAACACTGAAATAATGACTTGAATTTCTGATGCTTTGGCTGAAAGTCTCTGCTAGTCATCTTCCACCTGAGTGATTCCTGACATTGGGCTGTGCTTCAACCTGACAGGAGCTGCAGATGCCGACGGACAAGCGGATCTTTGTGTTGGCGTCTGCTCTGAAGGCTGGGTACACCGTGGATCGCCTGTACGACCTAACCAAGATCGACCGCTGGTTCCTACACAAGATGAAGAACATTGCTGACCATGAACGCCTGCTGGAGACCTTCAACCAGGTATCCCATGCATTGGATTTTGGTCTTGTTCCAAAATGACATTGTAGCATTATTACTGGTATATGAATACTGTAGTTGAATTTATGCACCAGACTTGAATTCCCTGTGACTGTTAGGATGAGAGCACCATCCCCCGAGAGGTCATGCACAAAGCCAAGCAGCTGGGATTCTCAGACAAGCAGATAGCGATGGCTGTCCAGAGGTGTGTGTGGGGTCTCGTCATCCCTCTCCCTCGCACTTTAGTCATTTTACTTCTGAGGATCCATTGATTTTGCACCAAATCTCCAGTAAAGTCCATTCTTTTCAAGTGTCCACCCACTGAGAGCCTCTCTCCCTGCAGCACGGAGCTGGTGGTGAGGAAGCTGCGTCACGATTGGTCGATACTGCCCGTGGTGAAGCAAATCGACACGGTGGCCGCCGAGTGGCCCGCCCACACAAACTACCTGTACCTGACCTACAACGGCACGCACAGCGACCTGGCCTTCCAGGAGCCCCACGTCATGGTGATCGGCTCCGGGGTGTACCGCATCGGCAGCAGCGTGGAGTTCGACTGGTGTGCGGTCGGCTGCATCATGGAGCTGCGCGAGGTGAGGCTTCTTCTGTAGTGGAGCTAGTGCATCCTCCAGGGACGGACTGGAAGGAAGAATAGACTCAAATCCATTGATTTCTGTCCAGATGTTGGCTCTATCCATTAAGAACTGTATGTCGACTACAAGACAATTATGGTGAACAAATATGAAACCCGTGTTCAATGTGTAACCATTTCTATCCGTGGTCGTGAACTGCAGATGGGCTACAAGACTATTATGGTGAACTACAACCCAGAGACCGTGAGCACAGACTACGACATGTGCGACCGCCTTTACTTTGACGAGATTTCCTTTGAGGTATGATGTGCAGCGTTCACTACCTCTACGTGTCGTTTTGCTGATGCTAGGTGTATGGTGGGTAGTAATCCTACCCTTGCACCCGCCCCCCAGGTGGTGATGGACATCTACGAGATGGAGAACCCAGAGGGGGTGATCCTGTCCATGGGGGGCCAGCTGCCCAACAACATCGCCATGGCGCTGCACCGGCAGCAGTGCCGCATCCTGGGCACCACGCCAGAGTTCATCGACCAGGCCGAGAACCGCTTCAAGTTCTCTCGCATGCTGGACACCATCGGCATCAGCCAGCCGCGCTGGAGGGAGCTCTCGGACACAGAGGTGTGTGTGTGTGTGTGTGTGTGTGTGTGTGTGTGTGTGTGTGTGTGTGTGTGTGTGTGTGTGTGTGTGTGTGTGTGTGTGTGTGTGTGTGTGTGTGTGTGTGTGTGTGTGTGTGTGTGTGTGTGTGTGTGTGTGTGTGTGTGTGTGTGTGTGTGTGTGTGTGTGTGTGTGTGTGTTACTGACACTCTGAAGTGTTGGGTTTAATGGAACATGAGCGTGGGAACCATGATCATAATGTACCAAGGTGCACTTATGGAAAATGAAGTCTAAGGTGTATAATTAAAATCTCCTTGCATCCTGCTAAGTTCCTTCTCTCTCCCCCTCCAGTCTGCCATGAAGTTCTGCGAGGCGGTGGGCTACCCCTGCCTGGTGCGCCCGTCCTACGTGTTGAGCGGAGCGGCGATGAACGTGGCGTACGCCGACAGCGACCTGGAGAAGTACCTGAGCAGCGCGGTGGCCGTGTCCAAGGAGTACCCTGTGGTCATCTCCAAGTTCATCCAGGAGGCCAAGGTCAGCCGGAGCACTGCTGAACATGCATACCTGTTTAGATTTGATTCAACTTGATGGTCATTGTGCAGAGTACAAGTACAGAGACAACAAAATGTAGTTGCCGTTCTAACCAGAAGTGCAAATGAGCGATTAAGTTTGTATTGTATAGTATAAGTGGCAGTAGTAAACAGTAAGTAACAACAGTAAACAATAAACAGTGTAATTGTAGAGGTAGTATGGAAATAATAAGTAACAGTCCTGTCCTGGCTGTGTTGGGCTAGCTTATGTGGTTATTGGGGTGAAGTCATTGTGGGGTTCACATTGGAATTCAAAGGAGCAGACAAAGCTCTTTGTATTAGGACTGGCCCAAATACATGATTACAGGCTTTGGATAATCGTTACTGCTAACATTTGCCTTTGTTTACCCATTGAAATAGGTGCTCTACACATTCATTATTTGAACCATTAGAGCCCCACTAGCAGCAACTGACTAGTGGGAGGGCCACTGAAAACCAAATCCCAGGGATAACCCTATAACCTTTGGTTAATAACATTGGGTATTCAGGGTATCTGAACACTAGATGCCTAGTGTTCATTTAGGAATTATGTATTAAAAATGACCATACCTCAACCTGTGACTGGGCAAAATGGTACTTACCTTGTTGGAGACCTGCTATCATGGATTCACAACTTAATGTAACTTGAAACTAGGTAGGACTAAAGAGACCAAGTTTGGCCTCAATAGCTTAAAAAAGGACATCAGTGTCAAAAAAAAAAAAATCTATGCTAAGCACTAATGCTGCAATCAAATCGCACATAAATGGCAGTTTCTCTTAACCCATTACTCCGAATTGCTCATAATTGTACATGTTTTATCAAATTGAATCTGCTTGAAATCAACATCCTCAAAAGGGCAAACATTCAATCGCAAGTCTGCTCAGGATGGGTCCAGGGCCTTGAAACCTTTCAGGCTCATATGACTTGAAGTGTGCTGTTCACTGCTCACATGACGTCATGGGGTCAGTTTCAATGTTTGTTTTTGAGTAATACGAAAATATACAAAACTAAGGATCATTTTGTTATTTTGATATTTGGGGCCAGTCCTAATCATTTGCTTTACAATTAGCCTTAGCATTACAATCAGAGAAATGTCATGATATCCATTTTGGCTTTAGGTCCAACACATGTGCGTCATATTTAACTCATAACACTATAGTTCAAAGTACTGTACAGAACATTCTATAGAGAAACCGAACAGAACACGTCGACCCTCCGCAGGAGATCGACGTGGACGCGGTGGCATGCGATGGCGTGGTGATGGCCATCGCGGTGTCGGAGCACGTGGAGAATGCCGGCGTTCACTCTGGGGACGCCACGCTGGTGACGCCCCCTCAGGACATCAACCAGAAGACCATGGAGAGGATCAAGATCATCGTGCACGCCATCGGCCAGGAGCTGGCCGTCACCGGGCCCTTCAACCTGCAGCTCATCGCCAAGGTACACCGGCACCCTCGCACGCTTGTTCCACGTGATGGGTTGAATGAGGACAATGGAGAGACGTAGAGATTTGATGGAGGACGATTTGAGGAGTCTAAAGGAGGGATGCTCAGATGCTGACGGTGCATGCAAGTGAAAGCCTGTTCAGCACAATGGGTCTGTTCACCATTGAACTGGCACCGCCGCTGTTCCAGTGGGGGCTGTGTATCACCTCCACTGTGCCGTGTTATTCATAACCCGTTTAACCGTCTCTCTCCTCAGGATGACCAGCTGAAGGTGATCGAGTGCAACGTCCGCGTCTCTCGCTCCTTCCCGTTCGTCTCCAAAACACTGGGCGTGGACCTCGTCGCCCTGGCGACGCGGGTCATCATGGGGGGGGAAGTGGAGCCCATCGGCCTGATGAGGGGGAAGGGCGTCGTGGGCGTCAAGGTAACGGGGCTGGCGCAGTCATCCATCCTCTCTCAGAAGGCCAAGTCTTAAGAGGCTGGCATGTTGCAACAATACATAGGCCATTTTATTCTCTACAATTGTACACTTGCACAAATATCATCCAAAGCTATCATTGTTGAACCATGGCTACATCTCTTTCTCTTTCTCTTCTCTCTGCTCTCTTCTCCAGGTGCCCCAGTTCTCCTTCTCCCGGCTGGCCGGGGCTGATGTGGTGCTGGGGGTGGAGATGGCCAGCACTGGAGAGGTGGCCTGCTTCGGGGAGAACCGCTACGAGGCCTACCTGAAGGCCATGCTGTCGACCGGCTTCAAGATCCCCAAGAAGAACATCCTGCTGTCTATAGGCAGCTACAAGGTACTGAACACGTGTCGTAATACCAGCTACAAGGTACTGAACACCTGTCGTAATACCAGCTACAAGGTACTGAACACCTGTCGTAATACCAGCTACAAGGTACTGAACACCTGTCGTAATACCAACTACAAGGTACTGAACACCTGTCATAATACCAGCTTCAAGGTACTGAACACCTGTCATAATACCAACTATATTACAATGTAATATATTAATAAAGTGCAAAGGAACTGCATTCAAAAGACAGATAATACAAAAAAAAAGTGTCAGTGTAGGCATGAAAAAACAGTGTTGCGAACATTATAGCAGCAGGGTGGAGATTGTTGCACACATCGATAGGAAAGTATTGCACTGAAATTATTGCACTGAAATTGGTATTCAAACAAGTACTTGTTTTTTTGGTATTCAAACAAATACTTGTTTCAATTGGTATTGAAACAAGTATTCATGTAAACATGTACTCATGCAAACCAAAATATTCTACCTGAAAATCAATTTGTATCAAATCCTTCTTGCATACATTCTATGCAAGAAGGAAATGTGCTTTTTGTGTTTTGGTAAAGCTGTGAAGCAGATCGTCCAAAATTTAACATTGATGTCATATTGTGGAGAATAAAACACTAAAAGTTCACCAACTTTTACTAGCTGGCCCGGTAGGTGGAATTCCTCCACAATCGACAAGATTCACAATAATGATCCCCTGCTAGGAACCTCCAGATATTTAAACTGAAATTGGAATTTTAGCAGCATAGCTCTACTTTGGTGGTTTATTTAAATAATCACACATACAATCTAACTCTCTCACAGATTATCACTCTCTCACAGGTTATGAACAGCCTGTGGAACCCGCTTCCCCACTTTTAGACCTGAAAATAATGGAAGCCTTTGAGCTGCACTGATCTTTGGTCTTTGTGTGTGCAGAACAAGAGTGAGCTGCTACCTACAGTGCAGGCGTTGGAGAGCATGGGCTATGGTCTGTATGCCAGCCTGGGCACTGCAGACTTCTACACTGAACATGGAGTTAAGGTAACACCCCACAGATACACTGTTTATCTGCTGATGATGGAACTCTAAACCCTGGTCTTTGACATTTCTCATGTAATGAATAAGAAGGGAACACCAAGTAGCACCACCATAGTTTTATACAAAACCCTGTAAAAGGATCTCAAGGAGCTGTAGTATAACCAGGACGTGTCCCCCAGGTGAGGGCGGTGGACTGGCCCTTTGAGGAGGAGGTCAGTGAATGCCCCAACAAAGAGAAGCAGCGCAGCATCATGGACTACCTGGAGGAGAACCACTTTGACCTGGTCATCAACCTCTCCATGAGGAACAGCGGGGGGCGCCGGCTCTCCTCCTTCGTCACCAAGGGTTACCGGACACGCCGCATGGCCATCGACTACTCTGTGCCCCTCATCATCGACATCAAGTGCACCAAGCTCTTTGTGCAGGTAAACTCGTCACTCTGTCAGCCATCACACTTGTTCCACCTGCAGTGCTGCAGTAACCTCATGTACCAGTATGCAAACCACAGGGTGAAAAACACTGACCTAGGCAACCTAGCAACCACCCAGTACACCTAGACCCCATCTGAAACACCATAGAAACCTCCATAGAACACCCTAGCGAAACATCTTAGCAGCTACCTTGAAACCACCTAGAACACTATCAACCATGTACAACACCCTAGCAACCATCTGAAACACCCAAGAAGCAACTCCCTAGCAACCACCATAAACCTGCAGGACTATGTCTTTTAACTGTACTTTTCCTTTACATTAGGTACGGAAAAAAATATTTCAAGCAAATTTCTTGAAAATGTCACTTGTTCCATTCGATATGACTTTGTTGTATAGACTTGTGTTACAGGGGTGCTCCGCCCATTTTACTCATGTGGGCTCTAATGTGGTAGTGGGAGAAGTTGCATAACGTAGTTAAAACATCTTTGAACCTCCTGCACACCGGTGTCTCTAGGCTCTTCACCAGATCGGCCGGAGCCCTCCGGTGAAGACCCACATCGACAGCATGACGTCTCAGAAGCTCGTGCGTCTACCGGGTGAGTCAACGAGCCAGAGGAGGTTCATGGTTATTTATAGAGCGCCAATTAACAGCCAACAGAAGTTGACTAGTAGATTCCCGCCATGAGCGGGACAGACCGGCCTCAGGGTGGGCGGCCTTCTGCCTCGACCGTGAGGGTTGAGGGAGAGAGAGGGAGGAAGAGAGGGAGGAAGTGGAAGAGGGAGAGAGAGAGAGAGAGGGGGCACAGTGCAGGCCGACGAAGGGATCCAGAGCAGCAGTGGCAACGGCAGTGATAGTAAATATGAATAATGTAGGATAATAATGACAATGATAAATAGTACAAATAATAACAATAATATATCAATAATAATACTAGCAATAATGATATCACGACTAAAAATAACAGCAGTCACATGACAACAGAGGCACCAGCATGGGCGAGAGCATAACACTCCGGGAAGAAGTGTGAGTTAGTGACAGAGTAGTGGTTCAGTGTTAACCTGAACAGCCTTAAGTATAAGCCTTATCGAAGAGGAAGGCTTTAGGTTTACTCTTAAATGTAGACAGGGTGTGCAGGAACTATATAAGTCAGTCTTCTTGGTCTGTTTCTTGATATGTTGAACTTCAATTCAAAAAGTATTCTATTCCGACAAGATGATTTCAATAAAAGGCTTTTATAAATGTGTGCTTTTTCATTGTTATTTACTTTTCAAGTTGTTCGGTACCTTCTGCTAACATAAGCCCACATCCCCCCAGTATCAGCTTTTACACAGCTCTGTTCCCCTCACCAGGGCACACACAGCAGGGTAGACATTCACCCTCTCATCACACAGCAGGGTAGACATTCACCCTCTCATCACACCAGGGTAGACATCCACCCTCTCATCACACAGCAGGGTAGACATTCACCCTCTCATCACACAGCAGGGTAGACATTCACCCTCTCATCACACCAGGGTAGACATCCACCCTCATCACACCAGGGTAGACATTCACCCTCTCATCACACAGCAGGGTAGACATTCACCCTCTCATCACACAGCAGGGTAGACATTCACCCTCTCATCACACAGCAGGGTAGACATTCACCCTCTCATCACACAGCAGGGTAGACATGCACCCTCTCATCACACAGCAGGGTAGACATTCACCCTCTCATCACACAGCAGGGTAGATATTTACCCTCATCACACAGCAGGGTAGACATGCACCCTCTCATCACACAGCAGGGTAGACATGCACCCTCTCATCACACAGCAGGGTAGACATTCACCCTCTCATCAAACAGCAGGGTAGACATTCACCCTCTCATCACACAGCAGGGTAGATATTTACCCTCATCACACAGCAGGGTAGACATGCACCCTCTCATCACACAGCAGGGTAGACATGCACCCTCTCATCACACAGCAGGGTAGACATTCACACATGCACCCTCTCATCACACAGCAGGGTAGACATTCACCCTCTCATCACACAGCAGGGTAGACATTCACCCTCTCATCACACACACAGGTCTGATAGATGTGCACGTGCACCTCCGAGAGCCTGGGGCCTGCTACAAGGAGGACTTTGCGTCGGGCACGGCTGCAGCGCTGGCCGGGGGGATAACCATGGTGTGTGCCATGCCCAACACCGCCCCTGCTGTCACCGACCACGCCACACTGGCTCTGGTGCAGAAGGTAACCAAACAGTATCCATGCTATAAGGCCCAGTTAAATATAGTGCTACTTAAAGTAATATTATCAAAAGTCCCTAGGTGGGAGAATATCTCAATTGCCATAATTATGGACGATATTGTGAAAGTTAGATTTTCTTTGACATTTCTACTGCTGGAGCCGATTACATTTACATTGAGGGCATTTGGCAGACACTTTTATCCCAAGCGACTTACAAAAAGTACATTTGTCATAAGAAGTTAAACATTTCATTGCTGCTAATACAGTAAGAAACTCACCAGAACAAGTTTCAAGCACTTCAGGTGCTAGTATGATGTCTATATGTCTGTCATCTATATGCTAGATGTAAGGAGGAAAGTGATGGTGTTTAGTACAGTTTATGTTGGCTTGTTGTCTCGGCCCAACACTCTGCCGTCTCTCCAGCTGGCGAAGGCGGGCTGTCGCTGTGACTACGCCTTGTACCTGGGAGCTGCCTCTGACAACGCCGCCATCTTGCCCTCCATCGCCAGCCAGGCAGTGGCCCTCAAAATGTACCTCAACGACACCTACTCCACCCTCAAGATGGACAACGTGGCACTCTGGATGGAGGTACCCGGAAGTAGAAGTGCATTCATTTAAAATTGCTACCGTTGAGAGTTAGACCGTCAAACTTCACTATCTAGAGGAAGTCGCAACAGTCGTCCTACGTTTTACTTGGTGAACGATGTGGAAAGATCAACACATTTTGACTTCAGCTGATACTTTTACATCTTAGCAGCTACTTCTACTACGTCTAGGCTCAGAAAAATCGAAGCATCCAATCTTATAGTGCTACACAGCCGAGTAAAAAAAAATACAACCGGAAAGAGTAGCCTAACTGTAGGAATACAAGTACTTCATTAAATTGTATTATTTGTGATTAGCGGCAGTGCAAGCAGCTGCAGTCGATAGAGCAGCTAATGGAGAGCAGGATTCCCAGACTAAAGTCCTGCATGCTGTGTCTGTGTGTGCAGCACTTTGAGAAGTGGCCCAAGCACATGCCCATCGTGGCCCACGCGGAGAAGCAGACGGTGGCTGCGGTCCTCATGGTGGCCCAGCTCTACCAGCGGCCCGTTCACATCTGCCACATCGCCAAGAAGGAGGAGGTGAGCTGCACGGAACCGGATCCTCCGATCCGGTCAGACACGCATGTTGGACACTCGCCTTACAGCGCTGCAGCGTTCATCACTACATGAGTTTATCTTCACGTGGGTGGTCAGAATGATGCTGACCATGTTTGCCCGTGAATGATCTCATTACGAGTTTGAAGTCGACTGTTGGGTTAATGCTTGGTGGGTGAAACTCTTGACTATTGTTTATGGGGATTTGGTATTCTGTAACTCAAAGAGCTTTTGCTCTTTGAGTTCCAATCCAAGTTCTACCCAAGTTCCAAGTTGTCAATCCACCTGGGGAGGTGGATTGGTGTCCCATCTGTGTAGGAGTGCCAGACAAGTGTGTGTGTGTGTGTGTGTGTGTGTGTGTGTGTGTGTGTGTGTGTGTGTGTGTGTGTGTGTGTGTGTGTGTGTGTGTGTGTGTGTGTGTGTGTGTGTGTGTGTGTGTGTGTGTGTGTGTGTGTGTGTGTGTGTGTGTGTGTGTGTGTGTGTGTGTGTGTGTGATGAGCACCTGCTCTTTTATGTCCACTTTGATCGGTCAGAAACCGTTCGTTTATTCACAGAAAAATAGAATTCAGTTTTTTTCTAACTGCAGAGCGTTATCCCATTTTCAGAGCGGCAGATACAATTTACGAACGCACCCAATGAATATAGCGTTCTATTACGCTAAAACATTACGTTACGGACGAACGGGAGGTTGAAAAAAAAGTCGGGCTTGATTCGGGTTCGGGCCTGAGAATTCTGAAAACCTGCCGGGCCGGGCTGGGGCTCCACCCCCTCGGGCCAGGGCCGGGCTCGGGCCCAGATAATAGGCCCGTGCAGGGCACTACTCATCGGCCTCATCGGCTCAGCACTGTCCTGGTTCCGGTCCTACCTCACAGACCGGAAACAATTCATCACCCTAAATGGCTCGAACTCCCATCCAGCATCAAATCATGGATGACCACAAACCTACTCAAACTTAACAGTAATAAGACAGCTCATGGTGGTGACTCATCCACGCCTTCATCACCTCCCGCCTGGATTACTGCGACGGTGTCCTGCCTGGACTGCCCTCCAAGGACCTTAGCAGGCTCCAGTGTGTCCAGAACTCAGCTGCCAGGGTTCTAACCAACACCAAGCCCTGGCAGGATATCACTCCCATCCTCCAACAGCTCCACTGGTTGCCAGTCAAGTCACGCATCACCTACAAGATCCTCCTGCTCACCTACAAAGCTCTCCATGGACTCTCTCCACAATACCTCAAGGATCTCCTCCTCCCCTACACTCAGTCACGCTCCCTGCGGTCTGCTGACAAGGACCTGCTGACAATACCCCGCACAAGGTTGTGAACATTTGGGGACAGGGCTTTCTCTGCCTATGCTCCAACAAACTGGAACAGTCTCCCACTCCACATCCGCTCTGCTTCATCCCTGCCCATGTTCAAAAAGCACCTCAAAACATTTCTCTGCACTAAGTCCTTTGATCCCTAACCCCCCTGTCCCCTTTGCCCCCCACACTTTTTGTAAAAGCGATCTTGAGTACTTTGAAAGGCGCTATATAAGTCCAAGTTATTATTATTATTATTAATTGGGATTCTTATTTAGACCTCCACACATAGTATTTAATGTATCAAATCTTACATTTAACCTGGATAAACAGTAATAACAATAACATATTTATCACGTCTTTATTCTACACATTGAAGCAATATGAGACAGTAAAAGTGGTCAGTCAGTAATGATGCTCTCCTGCCCTCTACAGATTCTGATTGTGCGCGCGGCCAAGCAGAAGGGCATCCAGGTGACGTGCGAGGTGGCACCCCACCACCTCTTCCTGTGTGAGGACAACATGGCCGACATTGGGGGGCCGGGCTGGGCGCAGGTGAGGCCCATGCTGGGGTCCCGCGCGGACATGGAGGCCCTCTGGGAGCACCTGGACATCATCGACTGCTTCGCCACGGACCACGGTGAGTACGCTGGGTCTGTCCTCCGCACTGGTCCCTGGAGGCTGACGCTCAGGGCTTCAGGGGAGAGCTCGCAGGGTCCGCGTCCATCCGGCTGTCTCGTCTTGTAGATCACCAAGATGGAGGTGTCAGTAATTATGTAAAAGATGTAATGCATTAGCAACAATAACTATTACCTATATTTAATCTGTATGGTGAAAGAAAATATGAACATATAATAGGGCTTCTCGATTTTGGAAAAAATGAGAATCACGATTTTTTGGGTCAAGATTGAAATCACGATTCTTCAAACGAGTCTTTTTGAGTTTGAAAATAAAATGCATTTATTCGGCATTTTGGCAAAAAAAAACTCGTCGGACTCTTCAAATCCGAAGTGTTGCCATACGAGAGAAATTGTTTTAAGGCTGGTTTATGCTTCTGCGTAGGGACGCAGTCAGGAGACCGTGATGGTTCTGCGTGGGGTTTACGTCTCGGAATGCAATTCATTGCCACACCGGTAGAGGGACCAGAATGACCAGTCTGGTCATTACATACGGATTACTAGCGAGTTAAAAAAAAGTTTACAGAAATTAAGGCAAAAGTGATATATATATATATATATATGTGTTGTCGCCAATCAGTCGAAGCATTTATCAAGGCTGTGTTTACACCGTGGCGGTGTTAACGAGTGGAAACCGGAAAAGCGATCTCCAGCGAATGTAGTTCGCGGACCAATCACAGCCAAAGCCGCTGTGTTGGGGTTGCGTCGCCTCGACGCACGTCGATTTTGTGAGGTGCACGTCAAGGACGTAAAGGGTCCGCAACCCCCCAGCGTTGCGTCGACGCAGAAGCATAAATGAAGCATAACCCAGCCTTTACCCTTTTATCGAGCAAACGGGGCTGTCCTCCCTCTGCCATCTCGCTCGCGCTGTTCTCTGAATAAAGCCTAGTTTATACTTCTCCGACTGCGTAATCCGACTCCGTAACTACGGACACCCCTCGAGCCCTCATAGTTCTCCGTCGTGGGGACGGATACGCAATGCAATTTCCCGCTTGACCAGTAGGGGTCGCTACGAAGACTGGCCATGACATTCACGCAAGTAAATAAGTACAGAAGGGAAAAATAGTTAAGAGGGGATCAATTAATAAATAAATAAAATAGAAAAGGGGATACATTATAAATGGAATGCTTTTAAAAGTAAAAACCGTACACAAACTTGCAATTTGCCACCGTCTCTTTTAAGTTTCACAAGTTCAAGTAGGTCGGCTTGCATTTTGGAGCTTTATGCGTCCATATAAAGCCTATATCGTATATAAAGCGTATAAAGCGTATATACATAAATGGCGCTGCCAGTGTTTACGTTGTGATAGAAGTCGATAGCGATAGAATGTGATTCATTGTGAGTCATTCATGTGTAAATGACGTGTTTAGAGGACCAATCGCAGCCCTTGCGGTCTCCGTTGTGCGTTGACGGAGTGACGGATACTTAAAAAATATTTCGGGCCGACGGAGAGGCTCTCCGTCAGGCTCTCCGTCCCCTACGTACGGCACTTTACGCAGAAGTATAAACTAGGCTTAAGATGCTGATGCTGCAGGTCACCACACACACACACACACACACACACACACACACACACACACACACACACACACACACACACACACATTAAATTCTTTATTTGGATTAGAAGATAAGCATATATCATGGCATAATCCAAATTTAATAGAAAGGTGTTCAACAGCAGCCAATAACCAAGTCCATCATGCACATTAAGGGTACAGGTGACACCTACGCCTCCATATGTAGAGGCTACCAATTACTGCTGATATAGCAGCAATAATTAATATATAAATAATAGCAATATTTTGTCAGTTTTTTGGCCTTGTTCTTATGTAGTCCACAGATCTGCAGGCCTCTTACACACATCTTGTGCACAAAAACTACCAAAAATGAGGGCAATGACTTTACAGGAATAACCAGAACTACTGAAAACATTGTACCATGGTTGATATTTCAGCAGTTTTGAAGCATAGCAGCTGTCCATGTAAGCATCGAAAGAGCAACCAATTTCTATTATTGTAACGACTTTGCTGTGTTCATTAATTACAACTATGTCGGGTGTATTTGGTAAGTTACTTATGGCGGTTTCCAGTGTAGCACGCTGTTCGTGTGGAGGGAAGAACCAGTCTGTCTTGATCTTTTCGTTGTAGTGGATTGCAGTAGAGTTGGCGTTGTCGCGGAGCTCCTTCACCGACAGTGCAACGATACGGTCGTGGCGCGCGATGTACAGTCCTTTATAGGCAACGCAGCCATTAAGGATGTGCGCGATTGTCTCCCGTTGTTGCCTTTGATGTTGCAGACAAAACGGCTCATGTGCGGATGGAAACCATGTTGCTAAGTTGGACTTTGATGGTAATACCTGAAGACGAGCTTTTATTGTGAATCTGTGGATGTCATCCTGTAGAGCTGTGTTTATCAGAACGGTGTGTGATACGCTATGGTCCGCACAGGGCAGGCAGGCCAGTTGTCCTTGTAGGCGTAGACCTGTCCAGTGCTGAATCATGTGCGAATGGAAGTGATTGATTATTGTCCTTCTGATGTTTTGAGTGTCAAGAAGTTGTGTGTCCTCGCCAGTTGTGACGGTTGCCTCTGCCGTGATGGTTGGATCCGTGATGATATTGTTGTTGGCTTCCACTGACTGTCCTGATGTGTTCCTCCAGCGCAGTTGTATATTTGCTCGGTTGCACAGGTCATTCAGGTCCAGCCAGTCCGAGCACGCGCCAATTGGGTTTTCTCCTGAACCCGAGGAAGCTGGCATCCTCTGATGGAGATGGAGGGACCTTGCGTTTCCTCAGGTGAAGCAGAAGTGAGGCTCGGGCAAGCTCACGCACGGCTGAGTCGTCATTATTTAGCATCCTTAACAGGTTGCTTGTTCTGGCGGCAACATATACCCACTCTATGTGAGGGACACCCAGTCCTCCCTCTCTGGCCCTGTGAAACAGGACGTCTCTTGTCGAGTGTGTGTTTAGTCCCATCCAGCGTCTTACCAGGCTTACGGTCTTATTATTCAGCTCAGTCAAGATGCATGTAGGGATATGTATGTTCGCAAAGAGATGCTGTATTTTGGAAAGAGCTATCTCTCTTATGGCCTGTAATTTCATTGCGACAGGGAGGGGGGATGAATCTACCATCTCCAGCCTTGAGCAGTATTCACTTCTCAGTTCGTGTATTTGTTCTTCCCATTCACCCGCGATGTTGAATCGGTGACCAAGGTAGCAATAAGTTTTGTGGCGCGCATACACTTTAATCTCATTCCCCATGATGGAAAAGCAGGGTGGCTTGTCTTTTTTGGCTTGATACCACCTGTTACCTCCACTGCGTCTCTCATAAAACACAGCACACTTGATTCAAATCTCCTGCTAATATTATCTGGCCCTCTGCTTCACCCAGTGTCTTATTTACTTCATGGAAAAAGTTTGGGTCTCTCTGGTTCGGTGCATAAATGTTGCAAAGTGTCATCTTAGTCCCATTTATCATCGTCTGTACGCATATCATTCTGCCCTCCTCATCTTTAACCTCCTTGAGTAAAATAAAGCTCAGGTTTTTGTTCACCAATATGATTACCCTGTTCCGTTTACTAAAGAAAGAACTGTGAAAAATATGTCCAACCCAGCCCCGTTTCAGTTTAATTGCTTCTTCTTTTACAAAGTGTGTTTCTTGTAGAAAAGCGATGTCCGCCTTATTATGCTTTAGATAAGTCAATACCTTCCCTCTTTTTAGATTTCCACATCCATTGATGTTCCAGCTTATGCATGTGACATAATTCCTACTCATATTTAATGTTAGAAAAAAAATAACTTGTGAAATTCCGATTGAAACAATATTGGCTATGTCTCCTATTAGTGTCTCATGTAATCTCAACATCTCACTTTTCTCTCTGCCAATTTTGTCTGTCATCACCATAAACAACTCTACGCAAACCATGTGAACAGCATTGTAAACTTTAACACTTTTATAACAAGAAAAGAAAAAATACAAAAAACTAAACTTAAACAAGCCCCACAAAACGTTAACTGGGGCCCCTAGCTTTTCTCCAGCCATACTGAAACAAAAGAAAAACAAAACAAAAAAGAAAAGCAATGGACGTTTTGGACCGTGGGATATTACACCTCTAGCCATCTCTCTCTGGCTTTCGGCTCAGGCGGTACAGAATCAAACCCAAAACCCCCACCGATGTTTGTTACACATTGTCCACTTTTAAATCAGTCTATTTCTCATTGTCCATGTCACCTTTCATTGTGCACTGTTTCTGTTCTTTAGACAGAGTATTCGTGCTTACCCATCTGCATTGCAGCTTGTTTTGATGAATTTTTCCGCGTCCTTGGCGCTTGTGAAGCTCCGGGTTTTCCCCTTCCAGGTGAATCGCAGAGTTGCCGGGTTGGCCAGCGTGTATCTCACATTAAGCTGCTGCAGTGTTTTCTTCGCGGCCGTAAAGGTCTTCCTCTTCTCGGCCAGTTCCCTCGACATGTCTGGAAACACGGAGAGTCTCCGTCCTTCCCACTCAAGCCCTCGTTTTACTCTGACAGCTTTCAAAACTTTATCCCTCGCTGACTGCCGTAAAAATCTGATCAGCACCGGCCTGGGCGGCTGGTCCTCATTGGGGATGGGAGCTAGTGCTCGGTGTGCCCGCTCTATTTCAAATTCACCTTCGACATCAACTTCGAGCCCGTCGCTCAGTATTTTCTTCACGCATTCCTCCATTGTGCCGTTCGTTCCGTGGGTTTCTTTCAGCCCCAATAATCTCACGTTATTTCTCTTGCTGTGGTTTTCAAGCATTTGGATGCGATCCCACAACACTTCCGTCCTTTTTTCAGCGTGTTCTCCGTCGCTCACAAGCCGGTTGGTCGTGTCTTCCAGGTGGGAGATCCGGCCCTCCGCCTCTCCCAGCCTTTCTTGAATGTTGTTCACCGTGTTTTTTTGGCTCATTTGTTGTTTCTTTAATGGTTAGTATGTCTGCTGCCACTCTCTGCTGCATGGTGCTCATCTTGGAGATTTCGGCAAACATATTCTCCATGTTTGCAGTTTTTCCGGCAGGTTGCTTTCCCAGCTGCACTGGGGGCGGCGAGTTTGAAGTTGTCCTTCCTTCAGTCGGCGGGGGAGGATTTTTTCTGGTAGTCATGCGGGCCGAGTCTTTGAAGTACTTTGATGTGGTCGCCATTGGGATCCGAAAAAAACCACTCTGGCTTACTTAAATATAACTCGTGAACACCAAGGGTTATTATTTTATAAAAAAGTTGTGGGTTTTCATGCAGCAAAATATCGTAAATATCGGTGGGTGAGCGGAGCTCGTCTACTGCGCCGCCATCTTGCTCGGCGTACCCACGTGACTCCACTACACAGCACACTTGATGTTTTTCACCTCCAGTCCGGACCACTGCAGGAACTCGTCAGTGTGAGAGAGCATGGTCTTGATCACTTTCTCATCTCTAGATGACACCTGGACGTCGTCTGCATAGGCCTGGACAGGGTTTGGTGATTTGATGTGTGGGGGGGAGCAGAGGCACAGCCACTTGAGCCACTGGTTGAGGGCTACAATAAAGTTGACTGCGCTCCATGGGCAGCCTGTCTTAATGCCAGTTCTTAGGTTGATTGGGCTAGTCAATTGGTCTCCACAGATCACCTGGAAAAAGGTGGTCACCACTCACACACACACACACACACACACACACACACACACACACACACACACACACACACACACAGCCGGCGGGGCCGCATTGAATGCTCTGGGGGAGGGACTGAATTGCGCATGCGCGTCTCTTTCAGAAAACCTCATAGACAACGGAAAATGCCAAAAGAATCGTTCCAACTCGATTTTATTAATTTGGAGATCATTTGACCCAAGAATCAAAATCGTGATCAAAATTTGATTAATTGCACAGCCCTAACATAATCCTCAACTCTCCCGGTCTGCAGACGCCTGTAGCGTCTCCACAATGTCTTTCTCTGCTACTCAAAGTGCCCGCTATACTGTGAAAGACAACGGGGCGCTGACACGAGTCGGCCAATGACTGTCCGTCATTGGGGTCATGTGACGTCAGCTGCTCTGTGTGTGTGTGTGTGTTGTGTTGTGCAGCCCCTCACTCCCTGGAGGAGAAGAGTGGGGAGAACCCCCCCCCGGGGTACCCCGGCCTGGAGACCATGCTGCCGCTGCTGCTGACGGCCGTGAGCGACGGCCGCCTCACGCTGGACGACATCATCCGCCGTCTCTACGACAACCCGCGCAAGATCTTCTCCCTGCCCGCCCAGGACAACACCTATGTGGAGGTGAAGCTTCACACTTCCAACTAGATAGCATGTTGAATGGTTTTGGTATTCCTCCTGGCACTACAAAGTCTACTTGACCAGTTGATGTGCTTTATTGCCAGGCTGTTTATCATACTGCAACACAATTGTCCCTTATTTATTTATATTTTCTAACACTCTACTATAAGTAGAGTGTCCTCTTTTTTTCTCCTGGAGTTTTGTGACGAAGGCAATTTCCCTCAGGGATCAATAAAGTATGTCTGTCTGTCTGTCTGTATTGTCAACTAGCACAGTATTGGCACATCTTCATACTAGCATCAAACTCCATTGAGTATATTGCTAGTTTTTATTGATATGGAGTACATCGTATGAATACGATGAATCTCTGGCCCAACACCTGTTATTGAATGTGTCCCATAGAAGGGTTGGTTGGACGTTGACTTGGTAGCAATCCTTAGAAGCTTTAAATCTAATTCTAGTTGCTGTGTGTGAACCGCACAAGCTCATTGCAACCAGAAATGAAATGAACATACAGCCCTCCAAACACTTCATGAGGTGATTTGTCGCGGGGTGCACACACCTGTATATGAATGTATAGGCTCCACAAGCAGAGTGGGCCAGCTGTGTGTCCACAGCAACATTACGACTGTAAACAGCATGGTGGTGCGTTGACCGCTGAACCCTTCACAAGCGGTGCATCACGGCGCATAAGATCCACTCTGTGTAGATCCGTTTATCTATTGGGTTTTGAGCAGCGGTCTAGACTGCATCCCTGAAGAGGTGACTTTGTGTCCCCAGGTGGATTTGGAGCAGGACTGGGTCATCCCTCAAGCCATGCAGTTCACCAAGTCCAAGTGGACGCCCTTCCAGGGGATGAAGGTCAAGGGCAAAGTGCGGCGGGTTGTGCTGCGCGGAGAAGTGGCTTATATTGACGGCCAGGTGAGGAAACTGTACAACGCACACACAGGAAGCTAACCTACAGGCACCTGCAGGCATAGATTGAGACTCCTCTTTCTCTCCCAGGTGTTGGTGCCTCCTGGGTACGGAGAGGACGTGAAGACCTGGCCCACAGTCACCAGTACCGTACTCTCTCCTGAAGCTGTCAAAGAAATCCCCCTGGTACACAAACACACACACTCACAATGAGTATTTATACACTCATGCAACATTCTACAACACATTTACATTCTTTTGATCAACACTGAACTGAACACATCTAGTTGCTCTTATTCATCTTGTTACTTAGTTAACCTTTCAAACAGTGGTTAGAAGTAGTCAGTCACTAACCAAGTTAGTAAATCTAACCCTAACAAGCCTTTGGTTAGTGTTAGTTAACCTAAGTCAACTCGGGTAGCCCTAGTCAAATAGGGTTAGTTGACTAACTAGTGAGTCAAGTTAGTTCACCCTAATATCCTGCTGTTTGGGTTATGTAACCCGTTAGGTTACCTAGTTAACCTGATGCTAACCCTGCCATCCTGCGCTGTGTGATCAGACCCCGGAGCCCCTGAGACCGACCCCTCCCCAAGAGGCCACAGTGCGTAACCGTGCCGCTAGCCCGCGGCGCGCCGACAGCCGCTACATGCTGCCCCCCCGTGTGCACCGCTCCTCTGACCCAGGGCTGGCCCCAGGTACTACACTACCCACAATGCTCTGCCCTCGCTGCTCTGTTTTCACTCAACATTTACGCTTCCAGCTTGTTTTGTTAGGGAGTCTATACGCGTTGTTTCTTTACAACGGTGTGGTCTTGCAATTTGCAGTTGCGACTGTTTGAAACTAATAATTTTTTTCTTGTTACAATTACAATTCATATATATATATATATATATACATGTATATGTTCAACCTCTGGGAAATACTTATTTGTTCAAAACTTCTGTGTGTGGGAAGAAATGTGCAGGTTGTTTTACTGTACCTGCAGGTCCCAGGAGGAGGCCCTGTCAGTAGAGTCTGAAGGACTTTGGCCAAAATGTAATATTTAAAGTCATTCTGTACCCGGCTTGTGTCTCAACAATGTCAACTGGATCGTTAATTGTGCTGTTATTGACCCGAGTTAAGGACATGAACTGTGCTCCACATGGTGGCAGAAGAACACCCTAAACTAATAAGTGATGACAAGCTAATCTTAACACTGGGTCTGGGGGCCTGTGGGCTCCTTCACAAGCTGGATGCATTTTGTCAAACAATACACATTGATATCTGTGGGTTTGGATGTCTTGTTTGTGACTAAATCAAATAACATTTGCTTTATTTACTTTCAAATCACTCCAATTCACTCCTTTGCCCAGGTTACAATCAAACCAAGCTGCACCTTTGTCGCCTCCTCTTGTGCCACTCAATGCAAATCAAATGCCTAAAACAGCTTCTCAGGCTAGCTAGCGTATTTGCCCCAGATGTGCATGGCTGTAACACTTGATGAATGTGCTGGTTTTCCATTGGCTTGCCTTACAGAATGGTAAAAGGTGTTTGGCGCTGTGATTTCTAGTGTTCATAACCACTTTTTCTAATGGTTATGCTTTGTAGAAATGATGGTTCCTGTCCACGTGGGCCCCGGGGACGCCTACAGCCACCCCCCGCCGCTGTCCCGGCTGCTCTCCCCCCAGGCGGGGCAGCCCTTCCCCGTCTCCCACCTGCAGATCTCCCCCCTGCTGCACCCCCTGGTGGGACAGCACATCCTGTCAGTGAGACAGTTCAGCAAGGAGCAGGTACGACCGAGCACGGCTGTCTGTAGGAGCAGGTACAACAGAACACAGCTGTCTGTAGGAGCAGGTACAACAGAACACAGGTCTCTGTAGGAGCAGGTCCATCAGAACACAGCTGTCTGTAGGAGCAGGTACACCAGAACACAGCTGTCTGTAGGAGCAGGTCCATCAGAACACAGGTCTCTGTAGGAGCAGGTCCATCAGAACACAGCTGTCTGTAGGAGCAGGTCCATCAGAACACAGCTGTCTGTAGGAGCAGGTCCATCAGAACACAGGTCTCTGTAGGAGCAGGTCCATCAGAACACAGCTGTCTGTAGGAGCAGGTCCATCAGAACACAGCTGTCTGTAGGAGCAGGTCCATCAGAACACAGGTCTCTGTAGGAGCAGGTCCATCAGAACACAGGTCTCTGTAGGAGCAGGTACAACAGAACTCGGTTTAATGGTAAGAAGCAGTAAGTACATACAACAAAATACTAGCATTGTTAAACTCTCCCATGTGGCCTTGTTGGTAATGCATAGCATTAGCAGAGTAATTAGTAAGGGAGCCTTTGAGAAACTGATATGGGGACGTCAGTTTACATCAGCCTAGGGAGTACATCTTCTCTTATATCAGTTAATACTGTATGGCTTCTTTAAGTTCATATGTCCACAATTGGGATATATCGGCCCTATCCTATAGCCACTCACTGCTAGCTCCTTTCTTCTGTCATCTTTTAGATCTCACACCTTTTCAACGTTGCCCACAATCTGCGTCTTCTGGTCCAGAAGGAGAGAAGCCTGGATTTCCTGAAGGTAGGTGCAGCAGTCATTCCTGTTAACACCGCTCATTCCTTCATAAGAAACTGGCCATCCTAATGTCACCAATAGCACACTCTAATCAGCTGTCCCCCGCCACGTCTCCATGACGCTCCCTCCCCCCCCCTGGTCGCAGGGCAAGGTGATGGCCTCCATGTTCTACGAGGTCAGCACCCGCACCAGCAGCTCGTTTGCGGCGGCCATGCAGCGGCTGGGCGGCTCGGTGGTGCACTTCAGCGAGGCCACGTCCTCCTCCCAGAAGGGAGAGTCCCTGGCCGACTCGGTGCAGACCATGAGCGGCTACGCTGACGTCCTGGTGCTCCGGCACCCCAAGCCCGGCGCCGTGGAGGTGAGCCGGGGGGCCGGGGGGGTCTGCTGGGCGGGTCTGGTCTGGTTGTTAAAGCATTTGATGAAGACTTGAATAGGATCGATTGTTGGATGAAGATGAATATTCTCATGAACGGCAAGATCAAATTACTGCACCGATGGTTTCATGTCGTTAATGTTGCTAATGTCTCTGCTTTTAACAGCAGCTATTGTACTCGCATGGGAATGTAGCAGATCAACAATCCTTCCTGTCGTGATTATAACTCTACATTGGTGAAAGATTCAGCATTTAAACAAGGACACGTTGGAGCTGTATCATGGCCTTCCTGCGTCTTCCATCAGATATCTTGTTTCATATCATCATAGCTTCAGAAGGAATCAATTATTTCAGCATGAACCCAGATGGGACCAAACTGAAATGTTGCATTGCAAAAGGAATGAAGTTCATTTTAATCACCCGTTGGAATTATGCACACATATCAATACATTTAGATATTGTCATGAATATCATTGTCCTTTATGGTCAATTGTTTGATGACTCGTTAATTCTCTCTTCCTTCCATTGCATCTGGACCTGCTCACCGCTGCCATGGCGACCAGGCCGCCTCCCGTCACTGTCGCAAGCCGGTGATCAACGCGGGGGACGGCGTGGGCGAGCACCCCACGCAGGCCCTGCTGGACGTGTTCACCATCCGAGAGGAGCTGGGGACGGTCAACGGCATGACGGTAGGGTTCACTGTGGGGCCGCACGCTTCACGTGGGAGTCTCCTGTTCCTGCCAGTACAGTCACTACCAGCATTTATGCTAACCCTTTTATTTTAATTATTTTTTTAGTATGCATTGGCCAAACCATTTGGTGTGCTGGCGTTTAGATGAAACAATGAAAGAGAAACTCTTTCCTTCTCCATTGTGCTGCATTAATAAACTGGATTGCCTCCATGAAAATGTTATGCGGAAAAGAACTGTAATTGAGTTCTTTGTGTTTGTAGTTCCTCAGTGTAGACATGACTTCTATCTGATTACAGACAAAAAACAATGTAAATGTTCTGTAATGTTTTATATCTTTGATTTTTGTATTGATGCATCCATTTTGGACCCCCTAGCTCGCTTTCTTGTATAGTAACCTTGTATAGTACAGTAACCCTGATCCCTTCAAACTTAAAACCAGGTGCACAAATGTCTCCACCACTTTTCTACTGAATACATCGAGGTCCGTGCCCCACCTCTGCCTCCTCAGTAATGCTGTGTCCAGGCTTGGTACTGGTGCCCTGTGTAGAGGAATATAACCTGACACAAGGGTGCATCCTACCACGTGGCAGTAGCTGTGCTTTGGTAGAGCTTCCTACATACCCAGTGCCTTCCGCTGCTGCATGTGTAAGAAATCTGTAGGCCATTTGAGGACTTCCATGTTGGAGCAGTAAACCACCTATTACAGTAAACCACCTACAGTTTGAGGAACCACATTTTTCACTTCCACTTGGGTTCTTAAAACACACTTAAACTAGCATTTATGATGATGATGATGTCGCCTGCTTATTTATTTCATTGCTTTTTTTATTTGTGTACTTATTTTTATCTTTATTATATTTGTTAAGATTTATTTTTCTACTGCATGAACAGGGATGCTTGTTGAACTTGTAAAACAAGTGATGAATGCAAAGGATGAGCCAGTTTTATATGTGGAAGATAATCAGCGTTAGACTACAAATTAAATCTAGATTTTGTTTGTATTGTTAGCTTCCATTGTATTTCTTGAATCGCTGTCCAGCCTCTGTTTGGCCTTGCCTTCTTCTGAGGCTGCTGATGTTTCTGATGCTCCTGATACGTCTGAATCTGATGATTCAAGTATTGACATTTGTTCTTATTGTGCATCTCAAATCACGTTGTAAATGTCTTCTATAAAGCTGCAATAACACAACGTGGCTGAGTGTGATGCAGTGGGTGCTGTAAGGTGCATTCTGCCGTCCCTCCAGATAACCATGGTGGGAGACCTGAAACACGGGCGCACCGTGCACTCCCTGGCCAAGCTGCTGACCCAGTACCGCATCACGCTGCGCTACGTCGCTCCCCGCAACCTCCACATGCCCGCCCAGATCCTTGATTTCGTGGCCTCCAAGGGCATCAAGCAGGTTGGACCAGAGTGTCTCAGAACAGGGCGCTACATGTACAGATGTGGGGAAATTCTCCTTGCATCCAGACTGCAATTGATAAAGCAAATGCTCAGACAAAATTAAGAAAATAAGCCCGGTATCTCTGGCTGTCGCAGGCCTTGTAATGAGGCCATGCAATAATTATTTTTTAATGATTACTTACCTGTTTGTTTACCTCCCTGCGTGCACTCTGTCCATAGAGAACACGGCTGTCATTTAGTATGTTTACATGCACACAGGAGCCAATTTGCACAGTTTACCCGTGTCAATGTAAACCCCGATATGCATGCTAAGCCCTCATCTGGATAACGACCACAATCTACTTGCCATCCTGGCATTCCCTCTGCATAGAAACTCACTGAGCGTCAGTGTATACAACGGTTTCACTGGTTGTGTGTGCATGTTGAGCTACTGAAGGATTTTGAAAAGAAAACATGCTGAGGCACGTGAGCTGACATTCCTTGTGGTTGGTGTGCGCGTGCAGGAGGAGTTTGCGAGCATCGAAGAGGCCCTGCCAGACACTGACGTCCTCTACATGACCCGCATCCAGAAGGAGAGGTTTGCCTCCGAGGAAGAGTACAAGGCTGTAAGCAACCTGCACATGTCAACTGTTTCAGCTTGTGGCCCACTTTATGGTTCACACAGAGAGGACCAAGTCAGGTCTTTTCAACCTTTTATCATAATCATAACAATATTTTCTCAATTCAGTGATGGGCTGATCGTTACTTAGACCATGATTTATAGCACACCCTATGGGCAAATAGGTACCAAACCTTTTGGAGACCTGCTTACCGGGAATACAAATGTTGGTGTCAAATTTGAAAACTTTTGCACAATCAATGGCTGAGCTATTGGCATTACCAATCTGGAATAATGATCATCCTTATTATAATAACCATAGGTAAGCAGACCCGTTGAGAAACCCTGATCTAGATGGACCACTTTGGTAGAGATCTGAATGCATTTTAGATGAGTTGGTCAGGTAATGGTGTTGATTGTGTGTGCTCTACTGCATGTGTGTTTCATTTCAGTGTTTTGGCCAGTTCATCCTAACCCCACATATTATGACCGCCGCTAAGCGCAAGATGGTGGTTATGCATCCACTCCCACGAGTAAATGAAATCAGGTGAGTCTGCCACTGAATGACTTTGAAAAAAGTCTACATTGCCACACTAGAATAATGAGGCTTACTCTTATTTAATTCAACTGTCAATTCCACCAAGTAAATATCTTCAGTTGGCGATCCGTTAACACAACCTACCTGGTGGTTTTCCAGTGTGGAGGTGGACACAGACCCGCGAGCTGCCTACTTCCGGCAAGCTGAAAACGGCATGTACATCCGCATGGCCCTCCTGGCCACAGTGCTGGGGAGATGAACAGGCGATCGGAGATGGGTTACACTTTGAAGAACGGTCACTTTGCTTGGTTATAGATGAAAATTACCTGTAGGTCAGAAACATTCCTTGTTTCCTAGTTAACATTCCTAGTTAGAAGGACTGTCCTGTAGTATACTCTGTACGGAGATGATAGGGATATAGGGAATATATATGGAGTATAGGGATTCATTGGGTGCTCTGTAGTTCCCATGTTGTCCATGTGCCACAGGAGATAAAAGCCATTGATTTTTTTTCTCAATGACGAAACATGCACATTTCACATCGGTCACCTGTTACACAACTCACTCTCTGGTAAGTCAATTTCACTTAGCGGTGCAATGGAAAAATGTCAACAAATGCATTGAAGATTTACTGTTTTTAGTCAATCTGTAAGTGAGTTTATCAATTGGTGGTCAGTGTACATGTATGCCTTATTAGAGACATTAATCAACGATTCCATGCAAATTCATTTTTGTATTTTATCAAAAAAATAAAGTCCAAGAAAATGTATGACATAGTTTTCTATATCTGATACAGCTATTCATTTTGGATTGATGCATTAATGTTACATTAAATTGATACACTAAGATGTTATTTTTTTGTGTACATTATTGCTTTTTTGTTAAGGTAAATTGCATTAAACCAAACTAGAATTGTCTTTAAATATATTATTGATACGGTTTGTTTTTCCAATAATGTAAACGTTTTGATTTTGTAGTATATCAAATTAACCAATACCCTCCGTACAGCTCATCCCCTTATTCTGACCTCTAGGTGGCGACAATGGCATTTATTTATAGTATTGTCTAGCACGTTATATGACTTGCCAGCATTGTTGTTTCAGCCGGAGGCTTCAATGAAACCCTTTGTTTAGGTCATATGACCAACAATGCAATGTTCTGGTGTCTACCGCCATGTCTTAATTTACCGATTTTTTTTTTAATTAAAGGACAATGATGTGTAAAGTTCCAGGTCGGTTTTATTATCAAGGTGCCTTTGCTGTTTCCTGGAGAGAATATCTGACCAATCAGAGGACTGAGCTCCGCCGCCAGATAATCTGACCAATCGGGGTTTCGCTCCGCCGCCAGATAACGGTACCAGAACCCGCGACACGGAGCTGCACGGAGAGAATTTCTGACCAATCAGAGGATTGAGCTCCGCCGCCAGGTAACGGTACCGGAACTCGGGATACTGAGCCTGGAGAGAACATCTGACCAATCAGAGGGCTGAGCTCTACCGCCAGGCAACGGTACCAGAACCAGCGACGGAGCTACACGGAGCCCAGCTACAAGGAGGGGCGGCAGGGCTTCAATTGCTCACTAATCTGGATGTGGATGCCATTTGGATCAATCTAAACCAGCGGAATACAGTGTTTACAGTGCACAGTGTTCTACTCGCAGAAGGTGAGCTTGACGAAGCTGGAAACGTTGGTCTTGAAATGTTTTGTGTGTGTGTGTGGACAACATGAAACGAGCTAACTGGCACTGGGTTAGCTTAGCTGTGGATCTCAAAGCATCAGTTACTACTGGGTTAGCTTTGCTGTTGAACTCAAAGCATCAGTTACTACTGGGTTAGCTTAGCTTTGGATCTCAACGCATCAGTTACTACTGGGTTAGCTTAGCTGTGGATCTCAACGCATCAGTTACTGCTGGGTAAGTTTAGCAGTGGATCTGAAAGCAAGGTACACATGAGTGAGAATCCTTGTCGGATCATTTGAAATACGAAATGCCGGCCCAATCCATTCAATACCTTGGTGTCCAGATGGCCGCCTACCAGACTGGTACCTGCTCACCATGCAAGACTGGTACCAGATAACATGCACTCTTCGCAGCTCCTGAAGGTACATAAAAAACACGTTCACATAAACTACTATAAGGTGTCCCTGGCGGTTCCTCTTTCTGCTTCGTGGAGGGTACAATTCATGCCTTCTAGTATACAAACCAGGCTATGGGAAGGAATGCAATCCTCCCTGTGCAGAGATTAGCAAAGGATTACGTCTTCAGAAGGACAAAGCATTGGGATGCTGAGAACTGAGGAATACTGCATTTATTTTTATTTCGAGCTGGACTTCATTCTCAAGGCTTTCATCATAAGACGCACCTTTCTGTCAATGCTCACGCGATTGCGTCACAATCACAGAGCAAGTCACAAGTCACAAGTGTGTGTGCACTGTGCAGCCCAGCACAGCGACACAAATCACATGCCTCCTTTAGGACGGTTAAAGCCCAATCCATTGGTTGCTCCTGTCAGTAATGCATGTATTCAATGAGGAGACATTCATTTATTTATACTTGAAATGTAAATGAAAAGGTGCCATCCATGTTCTTCCTGCACGCGGAAGTCATGTGTGCCTGTCAATGTTGCTTCTCCATCATACTCTTTTTACACTGCTTTTACTGTTAGTTGAATCAGACAATCTCACAAAACACAAATTTCAGACATGAGCTCAAATTAACTCATGTTCTGTATCGGACTATAATAATAATAGTCGAGTTTAGTGACCTACAAATGTCAAGAAGGGACAACTGGACAGTCTTAACCTACTAGAGATCTGAACGGTTCCTATGCTAGTTACGGTCAGGTGCAGGTGTCTTCATTTAACCAGATACACAAGTTCAATGGGACGGTAAGTGTTTGGTGTATGTAGCTCTAACTAGTCTGCTCTGTGCCAAGAAAGGCAGGACAATCCACCAAATCAATCACTAGTCAAGTTCAGGATATGAGTTTAAGTAAGGTGTACAGAAAAGTAGAATCTTGAACAGTGCCTCAGGAATATTATGAGTGTGCACTGCAGGTTAAATGAATTAAAATCTGATAATGTCTGGTTTGAGTTCTAGCCTAACCTGCTTGACACCCTTTGGGGCTAAAGTCTGATGTTGACATCATGTAGGAGCAGGCTTATTGGTGCATGTTTACTGCTGTGTGCCCAACCAGGTGATGCTCTGCTCTGAACTTTGGAATAATTCACCTGTAACATTGGCTACAGTCAGGGGACGGCCTACGTCCAGTAAAAAAGCTGCTATAGCCTCAATCTGTCGGTGTGACCATAAAGGCCTAATGATGGATGGAGATCAAATGGAATATCATTGTCTGTATTGAGAAGTTATCAATAATGTAAAGACCATTCCATGCTATTGCCCGTTCTTCCAAATGTCATGTTGTATGTCAAGCTATTTAGCCATGTGATTAGCGCTGGCCATTGGCGCTGTGTGAAACGGACAACGGGTAATCTGCGAGATCAGCAAAATGTAATCGTCTTTAGCCAGCGATCGGGACACTATTATTGTGCTGCATAGACTCTGGACGTGCATGCACATGTATTCCTGCGTCCATGTTGTCCACAGCAGTCAATTCTGTGAACAATCAGTGAAATGGAGTGTTAAGTGATGCCCAAGATCAGTAGTCGATCAGAGTTACGGAGGGTTATGGAATGCCATTTAAGTTCATATTAATTAAATGCTTGAATATATAATTATAGCTAAAATAAATAAATCCAAATTAAATGATCCCGTAAATGAGTTGTATAAATGAATCAATTTAGTTTAAAGTAGTGATAATCAAAGTGTGGTCCGCGGGCCATCAGTGGTCCGCGAGCGCCCCCAAGTGGCCCCCGAGAGTATGACAAAATGACAAGTACAGATAATTGTTTTCTAAATGAAAAGTGATTACAATTTTGCCTAAATAAGCCAAACAGTAGACTTTTATTTACTTATTAGTTTTTTATTAATTATTTATTATTAAAGTTATTATTAATTATTAGTTTTAGGGTGGGAGTGGGAAATTGGCTCAGTGGTTAGGTGGTCCATGATTATTATTTTTTATGATAAAGTGGTCCTTGATGTGAAAAAGTTTGAGAACCCTTGGTTTAAAGGTATATCATTTCTGCTGCTAGTGGTCGCTGTACTTTCCGTTGTTACCTTTGGTGTTATTTGTCCAGCTAGGGGGACTAGCTGGACCATTACGATTTGACCATAATACGTTTGCCTGTTCATGTCTGTTGCTGTGGAAGTGCGTTGGCGTGGTTGTTTGAGCAGCATGACACTGAAGGTGAAAGCCACTGTCGCACTCCAGAAGCGTGACAGTTGGCAATCCTACAGTAGGTGAAATATAACATTTCCCTTTCCCAAACAATGGATGAACTAAAATTAGATTAGATTAGATTCAACTTTATTGTCATTGTGCAGAGTACAAGTACAGGGACAACGAAATGCAGTTGGCGTTCTAACCACTGTATTTCGTTGTCCCTGTACTTGTACTCTGCACAATGACAATAAAGTTGAATCTAATCTAATCTAATCTAAAAACAAGTGCAAATGTGCGATAAGGTGCAGGTTCAAATTCAGGAATGCAGAATAAGGTGCAAAATTGAAAGACATGAAAAGTGGCAGTGGTTATTAAAGTGACGGTGATTATCGGTTGTTAATAAAGTGACATAAACAGTGCAGATGGAGGTAGTGATCATCGAGGTATTAAACGGTTACTAACAGTAGCATAAACATGTAAATAAAAAGTGTAAACAATGTACAGTGTGCAAGTGGTGCGAATAATAGCAATATAATATAAGTAAGTGTGCAGGTGGTGCAGTAGTGCTCTAGTGCAGTATAACAGAACGGGTACAACAGATGAATATGGGTGGTATGGGTATGGGGATGGGGGATGCAATGTCAGTTAAGAATAAACATAAATAAACGGTTTAATAAAAAACTGAATTAAACCGGAGACCTCTCACGTTTCAGTACTTTCCCAATAGACTAAGGCCACATCCACACAAAGCCAGATTTCGAAAACTATGTATGTCGGCAGGGGGGCCAGACATTTCACTGTAATGATGGTGTCATTGCTGAAACACATCTAGCTCTAGAAACGCTGTACATACTCCAGGCCTGTGTGTGGCGCTGTTTCAGCTACAGAAATCTACCGAAAAAAGAGGCGGAGCATGCACATAAAGCCTGCGTGCTGAATACTATATAATAATACTATATAATACTATATAATAATACTATTTAATACTATATAATAATATATATCCCCCTAGCGTGTTAATAAGGGTCATCTGCTGCAGCATCATCGTTAGGCTGTATTCCGCCATTGTGTGTTGTTGTTATGAGATGTCTTAAAAGGTCAAAAGCTAGAGGGGCGGGTCGAGGGGTGATGACATCATCGCTTGCGTTTCTGGTGTTCTCACGAATTCAAAACCTGAAACGTTTTTGACTTTCCACCCTGGGACCTGGTTTCAAAAAAGTGCGTTTTCAGGCACCGAAAATGCTGGATCCATCGTTACGGTCGGCCTAAACGCACAAGACCTTTGCGGTTTCCCTCGAAAATCGTGTCCATGTGGATGGGTCCTAAAATGACCCTGTTTAGAAGTGTATCCCACTCGCTATACAACCCTAAACTAAGTAGGCAAAAAGAACTACGTGACCAATGCAACTCTAGTGTGGTGCAGTGGTCCACCGCATGGTCCTTGTGGTCCTGATTAGTTGTAAATTAATTGGTCCATTGCGTGCTAATTCACCATACACCACCTCCATCTTATCCCTTCTATGGAGTTTAATGCAGTGGCGTATCTAGCCCTATTTTGGGGGGGCTGGAGCCCCCCCAAAACTTTCATTAGCCCCCCCAAAAATATACAGATTTTTTTTTTTTTTTTTTTTTTTGAGATCGTCAAATTCACACCTAACAACTGATTTAGTGAACAGATCCAGTTTAATTTTTAGAATTAGAAATAAAATAGTCTCGAGTAGCGCAGGAATTCCGCCTGTTCCAAGCCCACGCTCTGTTTGGCAGTGAGTCTCGCGAGTCTGCAGACAAGGCGATAACAGACTGGGAGTGAATGTATGACCCAAGCTGGTAAAAGCTGCGCTGCCACAATCAGCTGGATATAAAGGTATAACAGATTATCTTTTAAAATAGTAAAATAAACTAAATGGTTAAATCATCACGAGTTAATTATAGATGTCGTGGCTCTCTGTTATCATGCCGGTGTAGGTACCAGATCGGCTCGGCTTCCAAATTGGCTCGGGGTCCGTCGTTTACTGATGACATCACGTTAGACTATGACGTTAGACTATGGCTAAAACACAGCGGTGCGCCATAGTCTAATTTCGGCCGCCATAGTTTCAATATCCTCCCGGACCAGAGCTAGTGAGCAGAGCTGAGCGGTGCGAATATTCCGCTCCTCTCTCAGATGGCTGTTCTGTCGGCCGCTCCTCGCTCTAAATCGCGTCCGACCGCTCCGCTCATTTTCGCTCCGCGCTCCACTTAAAAATCATGCCGCTCCACTGAAATCGCTCCACGCTCGCTCCAATTTAAATGAGGGAGAAATAATCTACTACGAATTGCCACCTTAAACAGAAAACGTACATCCTAAAGAACTAAGAGCAACGGCAATATATTTCAGTCATAGAACATTTATTTTAATAGATAGACAAATGCAACAAGAAGACACACGTTTGGATTTGGGCATGCCTCAGACTCGTGGTGTGAGCGGTATCGGAGCGAAACTGGAGCGGAACAGAGCGGCCGCTCCGGCGTCTAAATAAAAAAAGCGCTCCGCTCCGCTGGCGGACTCATTTGACCAAGGCAAATAAACTTCACTAGCAGGTCAATAATATGCCTACACAGGTGGGCTGCAGCGTTTAATATAAGGGGAAATCCTCGCGGCTGGATTGGCTCCCCAACGTTCGGACGCAAGGCGTCCTCGCAACCCCCCCCCGCCCCCCCCCCCCCCCCCCCCCCAGCTGTGCGCTTGACAGTTCACTAGTAGTATAAAGGCTCAGCGCTGTGTTTTAGTCATTTTTGTATAAATGCTTTCTGAAAACTCCTCAACCCCATTTAGTATGACACATTGTATCATCAACATTCATATCAGTACCAGCAGTTTGTAAGTAATTGATATGTCATAAATTGGTTCTCAAAATTCACCAGATTGATGCATTTAAATTAAATCTACAGATTTTTTTCTCCCGGGGGGGCATGCCCCCGGACCCCCCTAGAGGATCGCGAGCCCCCCCACCATAGTCTACAAAAATCCTGTGGGAAACACTGCGTCAGACAGTTATATAAATATAGATTTAATTATATAAATCTAAATTAGTTCATTTCTCTTCCTACAACCCACTACATGACACCATTTACAGGGATATTTTCAAAGATTTCTTATGGGGGAGCATGCACCCAGGCCACCCCTAGATTTTTTGGGTCACAGGAAAAAAAAAAGGTTTGAACTTGGGGCTTAGCCCCCCCAAAACTGGGAACCTAGATTCGCCCCTGGTTTAATGGAGCTTAATTTGACTCTAAACTATTGTAAGTGTAGTCTGAGTTTTTTGTAACAAAAAACGTATTTTCAAGATTCAAATATCTTTATTGTCAAGTGTGCTTTTTGTAGTTTTGCTTGTAGATTTCTGAACTTGGTATTTATAGTCGCAGATTTTTTTTTTTTTTTTAAATCTGAATAGTTTGCAAATCTGTAACATTAATAAAGAATAAAGACAAACAGCTACAGCTTGCACAATACACTGTCAACAAATACAACAATATTAGTGATCGTGTCATGTTGAATACATTACAACCAAATATGCTAAAAGTGCACACGCACAACTCAATGATCACTAATCTATGATGCGAGTGTCAAATCCAAGATTCCCTGCAAATACTTTGTCATTAATTTCCCTTTGCGCAGAATCTGCAAATAACACTCCCAAGAATCCTGTACTTGTTGGTCGGCCAGTTCACATGTCTGCACAGTGGGGGCCACCTAAATCCAGTGAGCACTCTTCTATTACTTTTATATACAAAACTAGCAGCTTTCGTCATAGCTAAGTTGAGCATGAGTGATGTCTGTTACCAAACCATCTCGACCCGACTCCTTGTGCTACATTATTGTAAATTTAGTGAGTGTCTGTGAGTTCTTGAATTGGCTTTTGTCTTAATTAACTCAATTTAACAGGTGGATACGCTACGTTCTTCAGGTTGTTTACTTCCGGTCTGCAGCCGTCTCCTTTAGCTGGCGTAGCATCTTGTAGTCCTTTTTGTATCAAAAAAATTAATATAGTAAGAATAAATAATCATAGAAACCATCCAAACAAAGAAGATTTCAGTAAACTTAAGAAGACAGAAGCTACCTCTACCTAGTTTTTGTTCAGTCCCGTGTATTAAATGTAAACTGTCTCGACCAATTACGGGAGGGATACACACTCGTCTTACATCTAATTATGTATACCTATCTTTGCACACCTTATGTAATATGTCATCAATGGATGTATTTATTTACATTTTATAACCTAAATGTAAATGTAGAAATCAAACTTTCTATTTTTTAGGTATAGGTCAGTTTTATATTTCACTAATATGGAAGCCTATTTCTGTTATTCCACAACGTGTGAAGATGTCATTCACAATAGGCTGTTGGAGGTTAATGTGTTGCTAATTTTATCTAGTTTCCCAACGCTAGCTTAATCTGTTGACGCCTTCATCTACTAATTTAGTTAGGATAATCCACGTACATGAGGCCATTCTTAAAAATATTTCTGTTTGCAGTAACAACCAAAAAATAAAATAAAAGGGTCGGTAGGTAGGTCTTTTTTTTTTTCTCAAAATTCTAAGTAAAAAAAAAAGTATGATTTTGGTCATTGTGAATACATCGGTATGAATTTAAACAGATTTACATATGGTGACGTCACTGACTGGGTCTCCAACCCATCAAAGTTTAGTGGTCTCCTTGACATCAGTCGACACGGTCACTGTAAGACTCAAATGTGATTTTTTTCAAAATGAGTGATTTTTGTGTTTTTGCAGAATCTGTTAGTTGAGATCACGGAGAAGCCTCACCATGTTTCAGATAACAGTATTGATTATCTAAATGAGATGCAAATGACCACCATTGTGCTTCCCAGCCAGGAGAGGGGTGACAACTGCAAATCTTTAGGAGGCTTTTTCTCACTTTTACCTTTTGTGATGTGCCTACTTTCAAATAGCCACAACTTCTCCAAATGTTATCAGATTTCCACATCGTTATTTCCACATGCGTGTTACGCATCGTTGGAAAGCTTAGAAACGACAATCGAATCTGTGAATCAAAATTCCCAAGGGACGACTTGTGTCCCTAGTTTCCTAGTCTTATCTCACTCCCCTAGTCAACACTTCACTTCACAGCTACTCAGCACTCATGCACGAAAAATTGTTTTTATTGAAAAATAGAATATGTCTGTTAATTCCACTGTAATCAAATTTGGATTTATTTAGCACAAACAGTTTTTGTGCCCCGCTAGTCAAAAACGGAAACATTCAGCAATCTGTACGTTTTGCAGTAGTAAATTCACGGAGACAGCTGGGACTATGTCTAACTTCTAACAGAAGTCTAACAGGAAAGGGAGTCTCAATCCTCTAATAGTGCAGTAACAGCCATCATGCACTTACTACAAATAGTTGATCTCACCCAGTCTGTGAAAACATTTACAGTGAGCTCACAGTCACACACATGACATGCTCTGTCTCTGTATTGTTCTGCCTGGAGTTGAAATAATACCGTCTAATATTTATTGAATGTAAACTGGCTGAACCCTGGTATGCTGCTGTTCTTCATTGTATTGTTTACGTATTGGTGTAACGTAAACACTAGTCTGTTTTTTTTTCGGTTTCGACTTGGTCTTGTCTTGGTCTCGATACCCTTTGGTCTTGGTAGTGTCTTGGTCTCAGTTTAGGCCTTCTTGACTCCAACTATTATGTAGTAAGTCTTAAGTGTGGTGGAATTTCAAGACACTCACCGGACTCACCTGATTTTCTGTGTGGTCTGCTGCTTGAAGTTTAAGGTATATCCATGAATAGTACAGAAATGTTGCAGTTTCGCATATATTCAGCGCTGTTGTATGTATGTTAAGTCAAGGATGTCCACTGAAATAAATAAAAGTAGTCCCTTTTAAAATAAGCTATATGCATTCATAGCCATATTTATTTATTTTAATATTAAAATTTAATATTTTATATTGACTAAAATGGCATTCCATAGAAGATAGCCTCACAAGACCAATTCTTTATATTAATAAGAATGACCTTCATCATAAGTTTCATCACAACATGATATTCTATCAGTTGATACTTGCTATTTTGCAATTTAAGCTATTCACAAAACGAGGCATTTTAAAGTTTGGAAGTACACCAGGAGTTTATTTAAAAGAGCACTTTTCTGATAGTTTCAACTAGCTGTTGCTATTGAAGCTATCAGAAAAGTGCTCACAAAACGAGGCATTTTAAAGTTTGGAAGTACACCAGGAGTTTATTTAAAAGAGCACTTTTCCCTTACACTTGTGAGTTTTGAAGAGGACTTTTACGAACTTATCCGGAAAGACGGAAGAGACATCGACGCAGCGGTAGCCTTAGCAACAGCTAGTTGAAGCTATCAGAAAAGTGCTCTTTTAAATAAACTCCTGGTGTACTTCCAAACTTTAAAATGCCTCGTTTTGTGAGTACAGACCATATATGTACTACTACAGAAGTTGGGTAACAATCCATGCATTATTAGTGAGGTAATTTACGAGATATACACAGTGTACCGGACACTCCAATACTAAGCCATTCGGCTGATACCCCTAAACTTGATAAATATTGACCGTCGCTAAAAATGCATCTGAGGGGGTATTTGGCTGGATTATTGGTGGAAATTACCTCAGGGTGAATTTTACTCCGAACCATCACTTTAAGTGCTTGCAATCGATATGAGACAATATCATACCCACATTTAACACAATTAGTTATATTTATATCAACTCACAAAAGCTACAAATATATAAGTTGACAATTTTATTACTGAACTCTTCGAGACATTTAAATAAAAAACAATATTTATAATAATTATAACAATAATTTCTCATGTTTGAGTGCAAATGTTTTTTACCAGTTAACTTATTATTATTCACCTTTCACTTTGTTTATTACAGATACATGCCTACATGCATAAATAAATTAGCATTATCTGGAAGGTGCTATCACATATCAACAGTAGAGGATTTAACTGAAAATGTGTATAGATTTATCTCAAGATACATGTGTCAGGCTTGCAAGAACTAAATGTTTAAACATTTAACATCTTCTTTGGAATGATTGCTGAAGACGGGTCGGAGGCGGAGGTGAACCATGGCCGAGCCTAATGCCACTCGTCCCCAGAGGAAGATGTCTACGGCCGGGGAGAGTCTGTACAAGGTGCTCGGCCTGGAGAAAGGAGCATCTCTTGAGGATATCAAGAAAGCCTACCGGTAAACAAGACTTCCTCTGCAGTTCAGCATGATGGAAGTCTTCCTCATTGATGTGTGCCATATTCCTACACTAAGCTGGATGCTCATTAGATAACATCTTGGTGCACAATGGTAATTAAGAAAGATGATGATTCATTCTTTTTGTTTGTCCTGACTTGCTGCCCCCATCTCCCTAAGTAGGGAAATGAGCGTGTCAGTCTTTCAAACAGTCAGAATAGTGTTTGCAGGCGAGTGGAAACACTAACTGTGTAAACTTGCTTGAGGCACATGACTAAAACTGCTGAAGTCACAAACCTTTCACGGTTTTATGTTCTCTCTTCATTAACTTCTTCAGATTTAATTTTTAATTAGCGTTTACTACCCTGTTCTTAACAATTATTTATGTCCACACACCGGCATACCTCTATTGTCCTGTCCTGCACAATCATACATATATACATATACATATACATACATTTCAACACACACACACACACCCATCTATTGCCTTGGCCTTCACAATCATACATATACATACATTTCAACACACACACACCCATCTATTGCCTTGGCCTTCACAATCATACATATACATACATTTCAACACACACACACATCTATTGCCTTGGCCTTCACAATGATACATACATACATATACATATCCATATACATACATGTAACACATGCAGGAAGCTGGCGCTGAAGTACCACCCAGACAAGAACCCTGACAACCCGGAGGCGGCGGAGAAGTTCAAGGAGATCAACAACGCCAACTCCATCCTGAACGATGACACCAAGCGGAAGATCTACGACGAGTACGGCTCCATGGGGCTGTACGTCTCCGAGCAGTTTGGAGAGGACAGCGTCAAGTACTACTTCCTCATGTCCAAGTGGTGGTTCAAGGTCAGAACACACACTGTGTCGCTCTCTCTCTCTCTCTCTCTCTCTCTCTCTCTCTCTCTCTCTCTCTCTCTCTCTCTCTCTCTCTCTCTCTCTCTCTCTCTCTCTCTCTCTCTCTCTCTCTCTCTCTCTCTCTCTCTCTCTCTCTCTCTCTCTCTCTCTCTCTCTCTCTCTCTCTCTCTCTCTCTCTCTCTCTCTCTCTCTCTCTCTTCAGAAGAATCCTGTGGCTTTGGTTTGGTCTCAACTATTACTATGGTCTTGTATGGTATAATTTTATACAGCAGCTCATGCTTAGGAAGTGGGCTGCTCCCCAACACAAGCAGCCCATTGACAGCCGTCATCAATGTATGATAGAAGATGTCATGAAATAACTTCCATGCTTTGCATTATGTGCAAGGATCTGAAGGTGTGTGTGTGTGTGTGTGTGTGTGTGTGTGTGTGTGTGTGTGTGTGTGTGTGTGTGTGTGTGTGTGTGTGTGTGTGTGTGTGTGTGTGTGTGTGTGTGTGTGTGTGTGTGTGTGTGTGTGTGTGTGTGTGTGCGTGCTCCAGAGTCTGGTGCTGTGCTGCACGGTGTTCTCCTGCTGCTGCTGCTGCTGCTGCTGTTGTTTCTGCTGTGGGAAGTGCAAGCCGCCCGAAGACGACGGAAACTACCAGTACGTGGACCCTGAAGACCTGGAGGCCCAGATCAAAGCTGAGCAGGATGGAGGTATGGACGTGTGTGTGTGTGTGTGTGTAGGATGACTATTGGGAACATTTCATATGTCGTGTAAGAATATCTTTGAGAAAGTACATTATGTAAAAATCAGTTAAAGGTGCTGTAGGTAAAAAGCTAGGAACTATTAATTTAGTATTTTTTAGTATATGGCATGGCTGTCCATCAGTTATTAGTGAGGGGAATTCTCTGTAGGATATCTGTTCTGGTTGACTCTGTTTGAGACTATTCATATTTTAGACCGCTCCCAGCTCATTTCAGCATCTTTCCCCTGATTGGTTAGGATAATGCTTATTGCCTGTCAATCACAGGCGTGTGAAATGAAACCCTTCTCAATTGTGGAGTAATGTAGGGAGGAAGACGGCAGAGAGGGACTTTTGGTTAAGTTTGAAAATCTGTCTCTCTTCCGCGGTCTCTTCCCCAATCTCATGCACAGCTGGTTGGTTGTTTGCTCAGGGTCTGTCACTTCCACATGATGACTGCTTGAACAGTGAGAGTATTTTAGTACACAGTGCAGGGATCTTCAGCACAGATGACAACTTCACCAGGTATTGCCTGCAGCTTTCCTTAACAAAGAATACAGTGAAGCCTTTTATGAAGAGACATACCGACGCCTTCATGTTGCTTTCTTATTATTGGCGTTTTCTCTTCCAACAGTATTTATCTCCTAAAGCTCCTACTGTATGTAGAATCCTTCTGGCGATAAACAGGATGATTCCTCGACCGCGTGATCAATCAAGATGGAACAACGTTTGCTCACGACGGCAGAAAGGAAGGCTTCTTCTCGTTGCCCACCACCCATTGATGGAGCGTTCCTATGTGGGAATAAGGGTTCACTGTATCTGGTGTTCTGACCCTCCCAACAGGGAACACAGTAATCATAGTCCAGCCACCGACTAGTCCCAGTTCAGAAGACCCAGACAGCCAGGCCCCTCCCATCCAGACTCAGCAGCCCATCCCTCTGCCCACCCTGTCATCGCCCACCTCAGTCAGCCCTGCTGGGGCGGAGAACACCAGCGAGACGCTGCCACAGTCCAAATGACTTGTAAGACACCTCCTCCTTTTGTGTTCCATCCGTCGGTGCTTTCTGTTGCCTCAGGGAGTCTGTCTTGCATCCCGCACAACGCTGCTCGTTCGTCTCATCGTTGTGTCTGGCCTGTCTGTCGCCTTCACTCGCTCCCCATTTGCGCGGTCCATTCAGGGTTGTTACCCAGTGTCAGCGTTGCTTGGGCTTGTTGGATGTGGCATGTGAGGCATCGTGTGGCTCCGGTCATCCTGTTGCTGTTTGCATCATGTGTTTGTGTGTTTTTGGATGAGCCACGGCGTCTGCTTTACCGTCTGACATGATGATTTGTGTCGTAGGTTTCCTTCTGCTATCACGTTCTAATACCAAGCATGCAGTTCCTCTTCCCGACCAGACTAAAGAAGCCCATGAGATACACATCACCAGAACACTTCAAGCACTGGAAAGACACTCACATACAATGAGAATGGTGGCATGCTTTCTTTTGATTCAACCTTTCAAAGGATTACTTCTTATTTGAACAACCAGCCATGAACGTGATTCAGAACAAACAAGCCATGTAGCCAACGTAGAAAGTATACTAAATGGTAAGGATGATGGAAATTATTGATACATGTGTGCATTCTTTTTATGGAAGCAAATGAATGGTAGTGTATTCACCTCCAGTCAATTAACACTAACTACATTCTGCCACGAGTAGAACCCAAACCACAACTAGAATCTGAATCTGTAGGAGAAACTAAATAGATCCCCACCAAACTAGTTCACAGTGTTGTAATACACCTTTTCCTAGAGGGCTAATGATAATGAGTCTGTAGCACAGGGACTCTTGAAAGCGTTTTTAAACATTAGTTTTTGTTTTCTTCGATATGCAGTGAATCACTAGCAGTCCTCTTACAGATAGTCCTGCATACATAGTGATGAACTGCATTCATAGACCTATGATTATCAGCCCCCTTCCCATGCAGACAGATTTTCCAGCAGACCTGGTCTGGGTTGGATCACAACCATTGATCTAATTCTGCAGATTTAACGATAATGTAGCCTATGGGAGTGCAGTTTATGCATTTTCATAAACAAGCAAGATGGTTTATGTGTCACACATTTCATTGCACTGATTGGTAGTAGATCCACCCAACTGTGTCCTGCATTTTAGTCTGTGCCCGTTGATAACGGCCCTTGGAAATCAAAAATGAACTACGGTCCAGAATAATAAGCATTTTCAAATGTGTGCCGATGTCGGCAATACAAGCCAATGTTTACTTGCCTTGCGTTATGTGAATATAGATTTCTTTTGATAAAACAATGGTGTGCATTTGTATTGCAGTTTCAACTTTCTCCAAAAGAGCGATAGACTACTTTTAGTTATTGAACAGAGTAACAACCTCAAAATGTAACATCTCCAAAACATGGATGAATTCAAGAGCACTCCAAATTACCACTGTGACATACCCACTTATCATAATCCCCCTCATCCGTGAACTGCCATTCGCTACACTATTTTACACTTTACATTGTGAAACCTGATTGGAATCCTCTAAATACATAAGATATTTTGGTGAGTATAATTGAATTTACTTTGTCTTTTTCATTGGCACGATTCTTATTGGAGTATGGCACCTTCATTTCCCATATTTTTGAAAAGGAACCTTTTAGTTCCTTGAAGAGTAGTTCCTGGGACTAAAAGTTCCAGGAACTAATACTTTGAGAAGAAACAGGGCTCCATTCTTGTTTTTTTTGGTCAGGGAAGGTAGCAGGAAGAATACTGAGTAAGGGCCATATTGGTGAAGGGAGGGAGCCTGGGAGCTATGACATGCAGCCCACTTGCCCTCTGTGGTCCTCTAGCCCCCTGCCAACCATCTGTTGGGTCTTTATTTGTTCTCTGCTGCCTGGTCATTTGTGCCACTCTGCCTGCCAAGAGCTAGCATTCATCCCATCCCTATGTCCTACCACAGCCATTGTGATTCATTGCTGATATTTGTTACTTTGCAATTCAAGCTTTTATGAAAAAATGCAATGCTTATATCACAGAGTACCTATATTAATCAACATCAAATAAATATATTTAGAAATCTCTGGAATTGACTAAGGCTCAGTTTCAAAATGGATGCCATTCAATTGTGGAACATTTTATTACTTCAATCATACTCTCAATAGAAAATTAGATAATCTGACAGACTGTAAAACAATGAAGACATCACATACTCGTAAAATGTGATTATCTTGCAATGGCTAGACTTTGGACTCGGACTTGGACTAGTATTGTGCCTAAAAATCATTCATGAGATGGTAGAATGGAGTGAATCGTTTAAGTGGCTTAAAAACAAGTAATAAAACCATAAATCATCCACAGATTTTAATGGAGTGATACACTACACATAATCTCTGAATTATTAATATTGTGGACGATGTCTTTCTGGGTCAAACCCCAAACTATCAGTTGTCCATCAACATAAGCATTTTTGTTAACGTTAACACCATTTCAGCCCAATTGTATTTGACACACTAGCTCACTGTACCATGTTAGTGTCTGTAGCATGTATCTGATGGTAGGGTGACTTTTTGATCCTACACACAACCATGGTATCCAACAGCTACATTAACCTACGGCCACATTTTCTGACAGCCAGAGTATCCTATAGCCACAGTATCCTACAGAGTCGTATTATTCCTTGGTTTGAAGATGGCTGGAATAAGATATGGTCATGTGAAAGCATTCCAAATTAGTTGGAAGCAAATTTGTACAGCAGCATAAGCATGTTGTTTTACTTTTTAATCGACATACTACTTCAGAGCGATGTGCCTTGTTGCTCCAACCTTGCATGAGGACATATGTAACCTATTTCGATAAGACATGCATGGGGACATTGGAGTGGCCAAGCTCCCATACTGCTATTGGTTATTGTTCCCACTGATGAAGAGCAGCACTGGTATCACATATTCCTTTCTGTTGGCAAACAGATGTGTGTAATTGGGGGAAAATAGATGACACATCAGTGTCTAAATTCCAAGCCCAAATGCTGTTGTACATCTGTTCAGTAAGTAAGGGATTGCATCAGTATTGTGGCTTGTGCTGATAGTGCATGGCAGGGATAAAGCTGCATCAGTGCATGCCCAGCTGGAAGCTAAATATTGTGCTCACAGTCCTGTGCTTTTAATTGTGTCTCTCTGATACCATTGATGATGATGGCTGAACTGTGGTGGTTTTCTCCCCCTGGCTAACAGAGAGATGAGCCCTTCTGTCCAGGGCAGGTAGGTTCCAGGTTCCTGTGGTTCTTCATCACCAGGAGTGGATGATATATATCCACCAACCTAGACTCACATTACTATAGTTTTGTTCGGTTTGGTTTTTTACATTTTTATATTCTTGACAAACCCACATGTTTATTTACTTCATGAAAAGTTTAGCAGATCATGTTCAATAGTTGATAAATGGTCAAACTCTAGATTGTGTTTATGAACACTATAGAATGAAGTACTTTTGTTTCTACACCGAGGTCATTTATGTAAAGTGAACATAAATTAAGGTGTATATTTGAACTTTTCTCTTCACTGCATCTATTGAGCTAGTGGGCTTATCGTATTTGAAATCGGTTTATTATGCGTATTCTCTTGAACAGTTCCAAATATTCTGTAACATTTAGCTGTATCATTATTGAAGATTTTGCCAAAAATCTAGACGTCGTCTTATTCAGGGTTATAGATTGGTGCTTCCATGTTAATCCCCATGTCTGGTCTGAGACACCACAGTGCTGCACTCTGCTGTTGTAGTGCAGGGAGAACTCCGTGGCTGCTCACCCAACACAAAACATTTGTATACATGCTTGCCATGTTTGAACCCATAATGGATAGAAATGTCCCTTTAGAGTGAAGTATTCTGTGAAGGGACAACAAAAGAAAACAGTCATTCCCAAGTAGCGGGTCCGTGATGTAGTGGGTTTAGAGCTGTCCCCCGTCTCACTGGTGTGTCTTTCCCTGCCCTCAGGTGCGCGAGCCCCCATCATCATCCAGCCCCCTCCCAACGCCAACAGAGGCCGCGAGTCCAGCAGGCCCAATGCCAGCCACCCTGCTGCCACCACCCCCAAGACCTGATCCCTGAGCCCCAGGCCTGGACCCCAGGCCTGGACCCCCCTCCTGGACCCCCCTCCTGGACCCCCCTCCTGGAGCTCATCCTTGGGGAGCTTAGCCCTTTCTTTTTATTGATGATCGGACTATCAGTTGTCGACCACTCGATCTCCCAATTGTTTTTGTTTGATTTCATCAAGTTGGCTGAGACCAGACAGGCTAATGTTTTCTTTGGGTCTGAGCAGTCTCCAGCGAAATGGAGATGTTTCTTTTTTTTTTTTAGAAGTCTTTAGCCACCTGTTTGCAGCACCCTCTGAGATAAGACAAGTTCAAGCTGGGATTACTCTGAAGCCATCTATCTTCTAACAGGAGATGTTTATCTTCTTCAACACATCTCCCCCGCCCTCTTCTACCCGTACCTTGGTCCGTATTGAGTTTCCCCATGGGCACAACGGTTGGACAGTGTTATGCCGTGGGGGACAGCACCATCTACTGGGAGTGGGCTGTCACATGCACCTGCGTGTGCACGTGCCCATTCACTGTTAAAACTCTGAGCCAGAATAGGACACGTTGACAGGAGGCCCACCTATATGTGCATGTGTGACTTCCCTAAATGCATGCCACCATTGAAAGCATGGGATTCATTTACATGCTCTCTGCTCACAAACACATGCATAAAAGGTCTTACCCCTCCCCAATAGCCACACTGCAACAAACATCCTAAACACCAGCCCTGTAATGTCTAACCTGTGCCATCTCTCAGTATAATATACCAGAGAAACTCCCCCAACTCATCCAGTAACTATTGTCAGTACTAATGAACCCTGTAGATTCACAAAACAAAGAACATGAATAGAAATAATCTGTACACTCAATCTGTACACACTACATTGTTTTAGCAGGATGTAGCGCATGCTTCACTTTAGTTTCATTCATTCACTCATTTAAACATTGCCCTGGTCATCATCTTTCACTCCCACCAAAGCCACAGAACCATGTGTGGAAAAATACATTCCATGATGCTACTTACAGGATTGGTTTGCTATTGGTTTGTTTGGCACACAGGTCTATTCACTTTGGCCAAACTGAGATGTGGGTTTATTATAATTTCTTGTATTAATTGTATAATTTTTGGTCACAGAAGGAGGATTGGTAGCATTGTAAACTGTTATTCTTCCATGTTGAGGTCCACTTTTTAGTGGCTGGTCTCTGTTTTGCATGGTAAGATGATGCAACAGTTGAAATGCTGTAGAAATTTAAATTTGAATAGGAACTCTGGAATTGGGATTTTGTTGTCATTTTAAAATGCCCCCCAACAAGGAAATACTCAGATTGAAAGCAATAACAGTGATGTGATAAGAATGATACATGCATGTCTTCTTTTTTTTCAAGATGAACTCTGAATGTCACACAGAGTTTTTTGTACTGCCGTCCCACTATATTTCCCTTCTCTACCATCAGAAGAGGCCAGTTTTTCCTCCATATTGTACTGATGTTGCCTCATCCATTCATTTGAGCCTAGCTGCTGTAGCACAACCTCTTTCTTCACTGTCTGTTTAGGGCCAGGTCGGCAGCCATAGGTGTCATCTTATACCGAGACGTCCGTCTGCTTGGATTTGATTGCAAACACTTTATTCATCCCCAAGAGTGGAAACTGGGTTGGTCACCTATTAAGGCAATCGCAGAAGCTCACAGAGACGTGTACAGGACATCACACTCCCAAGAGGGCTGGATGGTAGACCTCTTGGAGTGTGGTTTTGTGTTTGGCTTGCTGGGTAGCAGATGTAATTCAAGCATAATTTCCATATGGATGGCCTAGTTCCTATGAGCATCCACACAATACATCAGATTTAGCCTATCCAATTCTACAGTTCTGCCATCCCATCCCATGGTTCCTTGCGGAGAACGAACCAGTGCTGTATGCAATCTTTGTTTGTTTACTTTAGCATAATTGGTCATCTCCACAGACTTCAAATTAGACTTCAAAGAATTAAGAATTTCACATCAAAAGTCTACTGTCAAGACCTCATCACCTCAGTTTATCATCAACAACGAATGACATGCTAAAGTTGGTAATGTTTTTGATAATGAAATCATAACAAAGTAATGAATTAATAATTATATTTCATTTACATGAAATATGACCATATTGCTAAACTTGTCATGTTTTTTTTATAATTGTTTGATAATTGTAAATAGTTTACGAATGCATAGATGTATTAAAACAAGCCCTTTGGAAAATCCTTGTCAATGGAAGTGTTGATGTTCTGTTCATGTATTTATGTCCAATGAAAATGAGAATTTCTTTCATTCTTGATGAACGTTGATGAAGTGGTTGGGAGGGGGTGATCATCCCTCTTCAAAATCAAACTGTCATACCCTTTTGCCAATGAAAAGCATGAACAAGAATTGATATAAATTGTCTGAATTCTCAATTTATATCCATTTAGTCTGAATCTGTGAGTGAATGTGTGGCCGTAGGGAGAGAAGAGCTTCAGCTTTTGTGGAGGAACGTAGCGGTGGGAACCAGGGCTTGGAGGTCAAAGGGTAAATGACGCTGAGACCGTCTGGTCATTGTGTATGTTGTTTTGGTCAGTACAGATCCCGGTGGACATTATGTCAATGTATATTTATATCATGAAATCCAGTCAAATAAACGGGGGATTTTCTAAGGAAATGTCCATGCTGTGTTTTTGAGGATGTGCACATGTCTTCGCTTGCGTGTGAGTGAGTCATTCTGAATTTTCAGTCGTTTACCTATGAAGAAGTAGGTAACAAATACCCTGACACATACTCTGGTACGACGTTGACATTTGGACTTAAATGCCTTAAGTCACAAAGCTTATAAAACATTTTCAGGCTCAGCCTGAGGCATTAAAAATGTCACCTGGAGAGCTGGAGAGACCAGAGAAGGTCAAATATGTTAAGCATCACAAAATGAGATAAAAATAAGAAAATAAAATAAAAAGATTTTAAAAAAAAAGAGAGAGATAAAAGATACAATATGCAACACGTACTATAGATCATAAAATGACCATGATAAATTGTCACAGATTAAAGAACAACAATGCTACAGCCAGTATGTTCTCAGATTTTTCCGTGTTGTTTGTCTTTGTTTTGGCCTGTGAGTTATGATTCCCTCCTCTGGGAATACACCAGGCTGCCAGATAATAAACACATTGGCACACAAAGAGCATGCTGCTGCTGTGTTTGTGCAGCGTTGCATGGAGCAACACTACTGGAGCAACTGTGATTATACTAGATCTTCTAAATCTTTGAGTTGCATTTGAAGGATTGGGGACGGACACCATGTGATACAAACAATGGATACAATCCAAATATGTAAGCTAAGAAACTTACAATGTAAGCACTCATCATCTTTTGGGGAGGGGATGGAGACAACTCTCCAATATTGGTATCCAATAACCCTAACCCTATTCCTAAACCCTAACCTAAGTTTAACCCTAAACTATCCCTTACCTATCCCTAATTCTAACCCCAACCCTCACCTAAGCCAACCCTCCTAACGCTAACCCTAAGCCAGTGGTACTCAACGTGCGGTCCCCCAGCACCCCCAAGTGGTCCCCGAGAGGATGACAAAAATAGTCAAATTTATATCAGTTTCAAATCACCTTCATCTGCGTTCCAAAGCAGTTACGACTACAGATAATTGTTTTCTAAATTAAAAGTGAATCAAATGTAGTCTGAATTAGCCAGTAAATATTTGATTCCTATTAAAATGAATAGGTTAAATTAACATTAATAGTTCACTTTTCATGTTGAACTACTTCACATTGAGTTCACCTTTACTTTTATGACAGTGGTATATTTCTTATATTTATAAGTGGTATATTTATAATTTGATAAATCTTCATACAACTTCCCATGTTTCATTCATTACATCACAACCAAAGGCAATAGCGCTGAACATGTTTAATCTGAAACAGTAATTACATCACATAAATCACGGTCTAGGTATTTGGTAGTAGCCTAATTTTGCTTGTAGCCTATTTATTATAAATTAATTTGTAATATACTTCAGACTTAATTTGTATTACACACAATAGAATGCTCATGTAATATAGGCTGTTTAAAAACTTCTTTTTTTTTTAGGGTGGGATTGGGAAATTGGCCCGTGATTTTCTTTTATGATAAAGTGGTCCTTTGTGTGAAAACGTTTGGCAACCCCTACCCTAACCTAATTCTAACCACTAACCCTACCATAACCCCATGAGCAAGCACTTTTCATAATGCGACAGCGGCAAGGAAAAACTGCCTTAAACCTTGACCAGGCTCAGGGTGGGTGGCCTTCTGCCTCGTCCGTGTGGGTTGAGGGAGAGAGAGAGAGAGAGAGAGAGAGAGAGAGAGAGAGAGAGAGAGAGAGAGAGAGAGAGAGAGAGAGAGAGAACTAATTAATGGAACAGATTAATCTGTTCTAGTCAGAATGTCTAAAATTGCATATTAGACCTTCACAAAGTATTTCATGAATAAAATTTTACATTTAACCTGGATAAACAGTAATAAAATAACAATACACAAACTGAATAAATTAAACTACCGTACTAAACAAAAGCAGCTGCCTTTATCACTTCTTTATTCTTTAAAATTGTACATGTTGTCCATTTAGGTATGCCATAAGCAAAGCAATAACACATGCGTATCCCGTATTCATGCTTCTAGGTGATTTCCTGCTTCCACTCGATGGTTGTCCACACTACGTTCTGCTCTCCTGAGCACCAGCACTCCTTCCCTTCTCCGGAGGCCTGATGGAGGGCTTAGATAGACAGTACATGGATGTTCACATGGAAAAAAGAGGCAGAGAACAGCAAATAATGATGCACAGATACAAGACATTTTGAGCATGAGTTGATATTTCAGGTCGTACTATTGCTCAACTCGGCGTCCCCATGTCACCAAAGCGTATGAGTTCTGAAATTTTGTTCCAGTGCCAGGATGGAAATCATCAAATGTTTGTTTGAGAAGCGATTTGTTCGACTTGAGAAGTGTTTGAGTATGGAGGTTTAATAATAATAATAATAATAATAATAATAATAATAATAATAATAATAATAATAAATAATTAATATTATTGTTACGGCCTTCAGCCGTCGGCCTTGTCTCCCCTCCCTCTGTATGCTCTACCCCTCCTGTTTTGCAGCGAAGCATCTCCAGTGGGCGGGTCCTTCCATCCTCTGATTAGCCCCAGTGGCTGATTGGTGCAGGGCTCCGCCAACCAGAGAGCCACAGTGAAGGGAAATCGTATAAAAGCCGGTGTGCCCTGCAAACAAGGGCAGACACCTGTAGTGAAATTGACTGGCGTAGACGCGTGTTTGTTGATTGTATAGTTAGAGTTAGTGTGTCTTCCCAGATTTGGGCCTCAGGGTAAGAGTTACACATCTGCACTGGTTTTGGGTTACTTGCACTCACAGGTAGGATTTTGGGCACAAGGTTTAGGGGTGCTGATACACAAGGTTTAGGGGTGCTGATCATTTGTACTTTTGTTTTCAGCTAGCTAGAGTAGCTAGTTAGAGTTTTGTTTTAGGACTACCACCGTAGTCCCTACCACCCGTAGCTCCATTTTATTTTTTAAGAAGCTCTTTGTAATATTTGTTTATTTGCTTTGATAGCACCTAGCGGCCCATTTCTGTTGGTTTGTCCATTAATTTCCAATTGCCGGTCTATAATAAACTGCACATCAACTGCAATTCTTACACCGAGTTGTGTGTGTTCCCTCAACGAGCTGGGTTTGTAACAAGTATTAAGACTAATAATAAATTGTAGCAGTGGGAGTTGAGCAGGAACATGGGGGGGGGGGGGCAGTATGTGGCTCCAGAAGTGCCTGCAGGGACGAGAAAGCACAAAACTCTGGGGATGAAGTCTGAGTTAGTGATGGAAAGTCTCCAGGAGGTCTAAGCCTAACTAATAACTAAGGGATGATTTAGTGTTCACCTGTCCAGCCCTAACTATAAGCTTTATCGAAGAGGCAGGGTTTAAGTTTACTTTTACTCTTACCTCCCGAACCCAAACTGCGGTCTGGTTCCACAGGAGAGGAGTATGATGGCTCCCATTCTACTTTTAGAGACTCCAGAAACAGAAGTAACCCTGTATTCAAGGAGCGCAGTGGTCTAGTGCAGTTATACTCAAAGTGTGGTCCGCGAGCGCCCAAAAGTGGTCCCTGGTGGATGACAAAAAAGACTAATTTATATCAGTGTTCCTCAAATAACCTTCATCTGCATTCCAAAGCTAAGTTAAGACTACAGATAATTGTTTTCTAAATTAAAAGTGAATCAAATGTAGCCTAAATAAGCCTAAGAGTAGAGTTTTATTGAATTTGTTTTTTTTCAGGGTGGGAGTGGGAAATTGGCCCACTGGTGGTCCGTGATTTTTTTTCTTATGATAAAGTGGTCCTTGATGTGAAAAAGTTTGAGATCCCCTGGTGTAGTGGGATGATAGGGTATTATTCGCTCTTTAAGATATGACGGTGCCTGACCATTAAAAGCTGTGTAGTTTAGGGGAAGGATTTTACAGGGAGCCAGTGTAGAGCAGCTAATATGAAAGTAGTATGATCTCTTTTCCTGGTTCCTGTCAGAACATGAGCAGCAGAATTCTGGATCAGATGGAGAGTCTTTAGACTGATTGGGGCTGCCTTATAATAGGGAATTGCAAAAATCCAGCCTAGATGTAACAAACACGTAGACTTATTTTACTGCATCTTTTTGAGACAGGATTTGGCTCATTTTAGCACCAGCCTGAACTGTTGATACAAAGGATGGATCCATGCGCTCACGTTAACGCCAAATTCTGACCCTAGCATGCAAATGTCACAGCAGAAATCAAGACTCATCAGACCAACGTTTTAGCAAACTTCTTTTGTCCAATTTTGGTGGGCCTGTGCAAATTGTAGCCTCAGTTTCCTGTTCTTATCTGAGAGGAGTGGCACTTCTGGTGGTCTTCTGCTGCTGTAGCCCATCTGCCTCAAGGTTTGATGTGTTGTGCATTCAGAGAGTGCGACCGGTCTGGCCAATCTCTTCTGACCTCTAAACATCAACATCAATCAAGGCATTTTTGCCCACATAACTGACACTCACTGGATATTTTCTATTCATTTTTTTCTGTTTTTCTGTCCATTCACTGTAAATTCTAGAGATGGTTGTGTGTGAAAATCCCAGTAGATCAGCAGTTTCTGAAATACTCAGACTAGCCTGTCTGGCAGTCTTACAAGTCTTGTCTCCTTCCCTCACAAAGGTTATGGCTTGGAACCGTTGGGCTTGCATGTTGTTGGCCTTGACTCGCTGCTGTTCCACCCAATTAGCGATTTCTGTAAGGACCTTGTCATGCCTCCATCTATAGTGTCCTTCTGCCAATGCCTTTGGACAGACGGTCAGGATGTGGTTCAGTGTGCATGAAGCTACGCCACACTGCTTGCAAGATGGGTCTTCCTCTCTGCCCCAGATGTTCAGGTTTCTTGGAATTGGCAGCAGGTCAGTCACAGAGCGCAAGAGAAAGCTCAACTTCCCTTGATCGGTCTGCCACAACTTCTTCCAAGACAGCGGTCGCTCCTGTGCCTGATCCCATTGCGTTCATCGGCCCTGGGAGGCAAGTCTGATGGCCTTCACCTGGCGCTCCTCCTCCACCGCCTCTCGGACTCTCTTCACCACAAGACCTCTTCTGGCTCTGGCATCAGCCGTGCTCCACCTTTTCTCGCTATAGTGACTCAGGCCCAGTCGTCCCTTACATACTGCAAACTTTGATAGTCTTGCTTGTGTGTCTTACTTTCCCATCCTCAGATGAAAGGAGTGTACTAACTGCCCTTGCCTTGGTGGCTTTAAACTCCTCCACCACCTTGAAGTCTTGCTGTACAGGTTGATTGTGCTGAAGGATGGGGGGGACTCCGAGCCATTTCCGCAAGAATTTGCTGCACAGTCTTTCCATTCCTTCCACTTGGGACATGGGAAATTCATAGAGAAGGAAGGGCCACTGCAGTCGCGGTATGATGCCACACTGGAAGCATCAGACTTTAAACCTCCCAAGCAGTTGGCTGTGTTTGATTGTCTCGAGCCATGGTGTTCAGCTGGGCTTTGCTGCTAGCAAGATTGTCGCGGTCGTTTAGGGAGCTGTCGTACTGCTTTCCAAGGCATCGGATCCTTTGGTCTTGAATTGTGGGGATGTCTGCGCCTTGGATGCTGGTGTTGCCCGTTAGCTTCCCCTTCAGGATACAGAGGCTCCTTGACTTTTCCAGTTTAAACTGCAGACAGGACCATGTCGCCATCTTTTCCAGTGTCCTCATTTTCCACTGTGTGCCCCGGATAGATGGAGTCATTACAGTCCATAAAAGCTCGACAGGCGGGGTGTCTTGTGCCGTCATCTGCTTTCGGGCCTCTGCACTGCATCGCTCCTGCCATTAGCAACAGATTAATAGCTGCTATGAACAGGGCCACTGAAATGATGCCCTCAAGCCTTTGCCATTTGGTGGTGAAGCTTCCCACGGTGAACCTCATCCGTAACGCATCCATTTGTGCCATCACAAGCTCAACTACCTCTGATGGAACTTGGTAGTGATCCAATGCCTTTTGGATAAGCTGGTGAGGGACGCTTGGATAGGCTTTGGGTACAAAAGGCAGTCATTTAACAGACAGAACTTTACTGTCATTGAACCTGTTGACTATGTTTTCAATCCACAACATGATGAGATCACAAAGAAGGGCAAGTCAGTCAGATCAGTCACAAAGGCAAATGGGATCTGGCATGTAACACTGTGCAGATGCTGCAAATCACTGCAGAAGCTGAGAGACCAGGGGTCCAGTGATCTTCCCAGTGTAGGTTATAGGAGCAGCAACAAAGTTTTCTCTGTGGTGCCGGAGGAGATGTTAGCTGAATATTTGACTCAGGCAGCAGACATGTATTCTGGACTGACTCCACGTGAGGTAGGCCTTAGCATATAACAGGTTAGTCACTGGAGACCAGAGTAGAATTAAATGCTAGTGTACGTGTGTATTCTATTCTATTCTATTTTCTATTTCACTTTCTTTTAGGTCAGACAGTTTACATATCAACTGGCAGCAATATATGACTTCAAACACCCACAGACATGGAATGAGAAGCATATGGCAGGGCCTGACTGATTCACATTCTTTATGAAGCGACACCCCAGCCTGTCAATAAGGAGTCCAGAGGCAACCAGCCTTGCACGGGCCACAAGTTTCAACCGCTCAAATGTTGAACGTTTCTTCAACAGCCTTGGACAGGTCATTGAGAAATACAACGTTGACAGGAGTGATATATGGAACGTAGACAGAAGTGGTGTAACAACAGTCCAGTCACCAGACCGTGTTGTTGCACGTCGTGGAGTCAAGCAGGTGGGTGCAATGACATTGAGTGAGAGGTGTGTGCTCATGTCAGTAGCATGTGCCGTGCAAGCGCTGGGAAATGCAATTCCTCCCTTCTTTGTATTCCCCCGTAAACGCTACAAGGAATACGTCATTCAGAGTGGGCCAACAGGGAGTGCCGGATGCGGTAATGGCTCAAAATGGATGCAAGAGGAAGACTTCCTCCTATTCCTTGCACACTTTGTCAAACACTCCAGGGTCAGCTCAGAGAAGAAGGTTTTGCTTTTGCTGGACAACCACTGTTCACATATCTGCAAAAGCAATCGACTTCTGCAAACAAAATGGGATTGTATTACTTACCTCCCCCCCCCCCCCCCCCCCCCCACTGCAGCCATAAACTTCACTCATTAGATCGCAGTGCTTACGGCCCATTTAAGAAAATGATTAACAATGCAAGTGATGCCTGGATGAAGATAAATCCTGCCACGCCAATGACAATATATGACATCCCAAGCAGTGTGAAGACTGCTCTGTCTGCAGCTGCAACAGCCAAAAATATTCAAGCCGGTTTCAAATCCACAGGTATTTGGCCCTTCAATGGTGGCATTTTTGGGGAGTGTGACTATGCACCCTCACAAGTCACTGACCATCCAGACCCAGGTGTGTCATTGACATTTGGAGCTTTCCAGTCACTCTCCACCAACTCACCTGGTGACTTCCTCCTCTCCTCCAACTCATCTGGAGACTGGCTCCCCTCCTCCATCCTACCTGGTTACTTCTGGCTCCTCTGCAACTGATGATGTCACCATGTCCTGCGCTCCAGATGAGCCAGGCATCTCGGGGTTGTCTGTAGGTCAGGTGTTCAGTCCTTTGGCTGTACAACCTTTTCCAAAAGCAGGGTCAAGGAAAACAACTGGTAGGATCAGGAAGAAGAGGCAGTCTGAAATACTCACTGATACACCAGTGATGCAGGCACTGATAGAAGAAGTCCAGGGAAGAGGAAGCAAAAATGTAGGAAGGAGTAGGCTTATCTTTGGAAAGAATAAAGCCAAGCAAAAGAAAAAGGGGAGACAGCCCGCCAAGAAATGTTGAGAGCTAACGCTGATGAGTCTGAGACCTCAGACGATTAAACCTTTTGTGTTGTCAGTATGGAGCCATTTGGCAAATCAAAGCCAAAGGAAGCATGGGTAAAATGTGCCCTATTCAGTCTCTGGGCCCTCCAAGCCTGCACTCCAGGATTACAAACATTCATTTGTCACCATTGTGACTTATTAAAAAATTACACACACCGTTTTTTGTTAGACCTACATGTTCTCACAGCTACATTGTAGTGTTCATTAAGCAAATCGTTGAGAAGTTTGTTTGAGACTAATTTACACACACACACTCCTGAGTCAAACAGAAAGTGAATTTGACAGGCAGAGAGACATTGTTCTGGATTGTTCTTTTATTTCAATAAAGCACATCACATGGTGTGGCCTCCGTTTTTGCTTTTTTTGTCTAATTGTTACAACTTACCCCAGCACGTGTTACAACCCACCCCAGTAGTGGGGTAGGTTGTAACAAAGGAACAACATGCATTTGACATCACCTAATGAGGTCTGTGATATTCTTGCGGTTTGAAATGGTGACATTTGTAGTAAACAAATGTGGGTACTTTGTATTAAAGTTTGAGAGCTCTAGCTAAAAAATTCAGTGAGTTAGCAAAAAGTGTTACAACCATACCCGGTCTCCCCTACATTTTTTGACCTAGACTATTTTCTTTAGTATTTATATTATTGCAGATAAAACCATGTGACTTAAATTAGATGAAATAGTCAGGCAAAATGTTATGCATTTTCCCCCTGCTAATTCCAAACCACTATGCTAATACAGCCAGCTAAACAATGGCTGACAGGCGTGGGGTGGGTTTTAACACATCTTTAGTCAGTCATATCAGTCGGAAAGGCACATGGGATCTGCCATGTAACACTGAGCAGATACTGCAAATCACTGCAGAAGCTAAGAGACCATGGGTTCAGTGAGCTTTCCAGTGTAGGTTACAGGAGCTGAGGTGCAGGAGATGTTAGCTGATTATTTGACTCAGGCAGCAGACCTGTATCATGGACTGACTCCAAGTGAGGTAGGCCTTAGCATATAAGGGGTTAGTCACTAGAGACCAGAGAATAATTTAATGCTAGTGTAGGTGCCAGACAGTGGCGGCTGCTGGTCTTTTAAAGAGGGGAAGCTCATTGTCGGCTTACATCATAAAATTTGTCTATTTATTTATACGTAAATTCTGCCCTCCATTCCTTTTCAAGAAATACCAAGAAATGGGTAGCAGTTTGTCTTTCGACTTCACTTGCAAAAATCCGCGATGGGACTGAGCTCGCAATGATTAAGTGACTGTATATTTCAAAATAGCTGTCAATCAAAATGGGATTCAGCCTTTCGACTGATGCTCCAATCATCATGCGGAATCTCGGCGTCCAGGCCAGCCGAGGCCAGCCCACAGCTCCATTCACCCCCAGAGAAGCCTGGCGTCCGGGGGCGGGACAAAATCGTGGTATTTATCCAATGACTGTCGAGTTTCGAGGCAATGAAAAAAACTGTTCCTTGCAGTCCCATTGAAGTCCATGGACGCCCAGCTTCTACGGGCAAATGCATTGACACATAGACCGTATACGAAAACGATTTCTTGAAATCTATGGCATTGACGCTACAGGAATGTATGAGAAGTTAACTAAATCGAGTCAGTCGATTTGTGATAAGTAGCTGATTCTGAACGAACTCGTCTTCGAGATGAACGTGTTCTAACGCATTTGTAGTCAATGAAATGTTAACACAACACATGTGAAATGTTTGGGGAACTCTATACAATTATTAACATTTATAAACCTCCTAATTCGAAAATGTCATTTTTGAATAGAATTCAGACAGTATTAGATAGCTCTCCAACAGGAGTGATCATTTTTGGTGGAGACTTAAATAGTATTTTTAAATCTCAGGATAGCTCTACAAAAAATAGGAAAATTAACCCACCGAAAAGACTTTTGAGGTTCTTACTAGATAATGAATTAGAGGATATCTGGAGAACAATACATCCGAAAACAATAGATTACACATATTTTTCACACCCTCAAAATAGTTACAGCCGAATTGACTACTTATTTATCTCTAGATCAGACCTGGATAGAATCATATCAAGCAAAATAAATGGAATTATAATATCAGACCACGCAATAGTAGAATGTTGTATGACACCCAAACAAAACATGCAACACCATATAATTTGGAGAATGAATAGGAAACACTTAACAAATACAGACTTTTTAAAACACATTAAAAACCACATTGAATTATTTATTCAAACTAACGTTAACGTGGGTAATCCAGAAGATAGACCAGAAATTGGCATAATATTGGACACATTTAAAGCTTATATAAGGGGAATAATGCTAGGATTCACAGCTAAAAAGAAAGCAGAATTAGATAAGGAAATAAATAAACTGACAGACAAAATAAATAGCCTACAGAAGCAGCATAAAATTCAAGCTAATAGTACTGTGCAAACAGAAATCCAAGAAAGTAAATTAAAGTTGGATCATTTGTTACTACAAAAAGCAAATGACTTTAGACAAAATTCAAATAAACTTAATTATATCTCAGCCAACAAATCAGGTAAACATTTAGCCTCATTAGTCAAAAAAGTAGTTAAGAGACAGCCTATATCAATAAAAAATAAAGCATCAGACTTAGTCTATACCAATAATCAGATGATTAATAATGAATTCAAAGTAAATTATGAGAACCTATACAGATCTGAAATAAATGTATCAGACCCCACTCCTTTCCTTAAATCACTTAACCTAAAACAACTAACAGTAGAGCAAAAGGAACAACTTAGGAAAGACATTACTAGTGAGGAAATTAACTCTGCGATTAAAATGTTTCCCTTAAAAACAGCCCCAGGAATGGATGGTATCCCAATTGAATTTTATTCAACATTCTGGTCAAGTATTGAACCTCTTTTTATGGAAGTACTGAATACGGCCCAAAAGGAGCATACTCTGCCCCAAACTATGTATAAAGCAATCATCTCGGTAATACCAAAACCAGGAAGAGAGTGTGATTCTCCTGCAGACTACAGACCTATTAGCCTAATTAATTGTGATAAAAAAAAAAATTACTAAAGTTATAAATAATAGACTCGCTCAAATTCTACCTGCGATAATTCATCAAAACCAGACAGGATTTATAAAAAATAGAGAGTTAAGAACCGATACTAGGACTTGTTTATCCTTAATACAATTTGCAAAGAAAAATAACATGGACTTAACACTTATGGCAGTAGATGCAGAAAAGGCCTTCGATCGCCTTGAAAGAGCATATCTATTTAAAGTGTTGGAGGTATATGGTTTTCCAGAAGAATTTATGAATATGGTTAAAACTATTTATAAGTCACCGGCAGCACAAGTTTATACAAATGGAATCCTCTCAGAGTTATTTCCATTAAATAGAGGCACAGCCCAGGGGGACCCCTTGTCACCAGGGACGTGCACAGGGGGGTTGCTCCGGTTGCTCAAGCAACTGCCCTTCCGAGGAAAAAAAAATATATATATATTTTTTTTTTTTTTAAACCGTAGGCCTACGATGCATGCAGAATTTCATGAATTGTCATTTCGAAAATCGTCACTCGAAACATTTCAAGTAAACGTAGCCTCATACACGAGCGTGAAAGTCAGTAGGGGGAGGGCAAACTCTGTTTACGTAGCTGCAGCGCTACACGCGACCGGCACCTGAGCCTGCATGATATTGCCTGCCTGTTACGCTGCTGTCTTGTGAGACGACTGCCTTGTCGTTGTCGGAAAAGGTGAGTTTGAGATGTACTGTATAACAAACGAACAATCATCATCAAGTTTTATGAAATGGATTTAAATCTTCATAAATCCAGGCTCAGTTTGCCATGGAATGTTTAGCCTAAATAATCAGACAGCTACCTAGCTTGCAGACAAGCAGCCCCTTATCACATATGCTACTAAATTGGTAGGCAAACTAAGCTACATCTGCTAGCTGATAGTTAGTTTCTAACATTTCGTTTTAGCGAGATGAATGAATGATGGAAGTAATGCATCACATGAATTATTTCATTCAAAATGGTGAAATGCCTTAATCTTATCACTATTTTGGGTATTGTTGGTTATTGTTAAGTGAAACCGAAATGCCCACGGAAAAGAGGCGGATTCAGGAAAGAGAGAGACAACTTAGGAAGGCAGCAAAGGGGAGCACATCACTGCAGGGTTGGCTACGAAAAAGCCAACCAGCAGGTGAGACAGAGACTTAAAGATGACACTGTGTAGGCTAATTGATTAATTAATCAGACTCATATTTTAGCCTACTAATGGATTTTTTTCATAATTACATTACATGTAAGATGAGGAGCAGCCACAAGCCTCCAGACACAAGGGAAATGTGGACCAGGAGGCACATAGGGCAGGTAAGCCTAAGTGCTGATCATCACCAAATATGAGATGAGAGGACCATGCTAGAAATACAGGGAGGGTTAAAGAGCTGCATGCTAAATAATTGTACTCGATCTTGCCTGAGCAGAACAGAAATACCACTGCTTCTAGTGGGCATTAAAATAATGATGACAAATAATATGTAATTGGACAGATGATGAGCCCAGTGCATCAGCTGCGTTCCGAGAGCCAGAGCTAATCCCAGATGAGATCAGGACAGACAAAACAGGGAAAGGAGAGATGAACAAGAGGATGAGATGAGGGAGAGGAGAACATCAGCAAGGGAGGATAGTGAGATGAAGAGTGTGGCAGAATCCACAGATTTTGATTTTTTGCTGAGGTTGGTTAATCCCACAGATCCAGCTCATGTACAGAGCAACAATTTTGAGTACGATCAGACCTTCATCACATTTTCCAATTCAGTCGGGCCTTGCCGTCCTATCGTAAATTTCCCTAAAAATCCAGATGGGCGCTCTTTTCAACCCCAATGGTACAACAATGACCCCTGTCTGGAATATTCTCCGCTGAATGATGCAATGCATTGCTTTAGCTGCAGGCATTTTCTGAATGAGGAAAGGTTTCAGAGCAGGACAGGATGGAAGTCTGTAGGGATAAACTTGTGGAGGCAGGCCAAAGTGAAGATCAAGGAGCACCACAGCAGTGAATCACATATGCTAAGCATGATTAGGTGGCATGCCTTTACAAAAGATACCCTACAGAGGGCTTTTGCAGTAGCTGATTCTCAGATGGAAGAAGCCAAAGAAAGAGAGAGGCAGAAAAACAGAGAGATTATGTTCCGTTTAATCGACATCACATTATTTCTGGCAAAACAAGCTTTGGCCTTTAGGGGTAATGAAGAAGGCCTGTCAAGTTCAAACAGAGGAAATTTTCTGAATCTGGTGGATTTGCTCGGCCAATATGACCGCATACTTGGGCTTCATCTTGAAGAAGTCAAACAAAAACAAGCATCAAACCAAAGGTGCCAGGTGTCTCTCCTGTCACACAACATGACCTCATAAAAGCACTCAGTGTTTATGTGAAACGAATCATACAGAAGGAAGTGAAAGAAGCAACACAATTTTCTATTTTGCTGGACGAGACCTCTGATGTGTCACATATTGAGCAGGTGTCTTTTGTTGTGCGATATGTCCACAACATGACTATACAGGAACGCTTTGTCCAACTATGTGATGTGGCATCAACAACGGGAGAGGCACTGGAGAATGGAGTGATGAAGCTACTTGAGGAAAACAACTTCAACATTCAAGATGTCTGTGGACAGGGATATGATGGAGCAGCCAATATGAGTGGACGCTACAATGGGCTGCAGTCCCGGATTCAGAGACTAAATGAGAGAGCATTGTATGTGCACTGCCATGCACATTGTTTAAATCTAGTTTTAGTTGAGAGTGCAAAATCCAACAAGCACTTTGTGGATTTCTTCACAGTCGTTGAGAGGCTGTACACATTCATTGCCAACTCTACAAAGCGCCATGCTGCATTTGTGGATACTCAAAAAGCCATGAATCAAGACCAATGTGTCCTTGAACTACAGAGGCTTTCAGACACCCGGTGGACCTGCAGGGAATATGCTTTAAAGACAATTAGGAAGGTCCTCCCTGCTGCCCTAGAGTATTTGAGAGATCTGAGAGAGTGTGACCCCCCCAATCAAGCTGCAGGAGAGGCTAAAATGCTGTTGAGCAGCATAGATTTTGAATTTTTGCTCTATCTTGAAATAGCAACGCCAGTGTTCATGGAGACATCAGTTGCCTCAAAAGTACTCCAGCAGGATGACCTTGACTTGGCTGCTGCTTACTTGTTAGATGGTGTCCTGAAGCGAGTAGTGGAAATGAGGAGAGACAGCCAATTCTCACAAATATACAACACTGCCACAACAAATGCAGAGGAAAATGACATAGACATTCCGACAACGATTCCAGGTAGACGAAGAAAAGTCCCTGAAAAGCTGAAATACACTTCCAAGTCAGCAAGAGAAGATGATGAAGTCCAGACCTTGGAGGAATATTACAGGGGAATGACATACTATACCTTTCTGGACAGACTGAGACAGGAACTAGAGAGAAGATTTTACGGGGAAGGGAAGACTCGGGACATTGTGATGTCACTGCAGAAACTCACTGACCCAGAGCAGTGGAAGGATCACGGCCAAGGTTTTGATATAGTACATTCACTATGTGAATTTTATGGACTTCAGGGGGAAGACACCAACCTTCAAACAGAGTTGAGAGTCTTCCATGCGTCGTACAAGTGTCCCAAGAGGACAGTCAAGTCTATGCTTGAAATATTCAAGGAACACAATGCTCACATCATATTCCCCACACTGTTCAAACTCATTAAAATATATGCTACTCTACCCGTCTCCACTGCAACGGTAGAACGTTCTTTCTCAAAGCTGAAGCTGGTAAAAACAAGGCTCCGAAATCAGTGTGGTCAAGAGCGGCTGTCTGACCTCCTCCTGCTATCCATAGAGAAGGACATAGCAATTGACAAAAAAGAGGTTCTGAAGATCTATACCGAAATGGCCCCTAATAGGCGGCTTCTCCTTTGAAGCTTTATGTTATGTTTGTTGTTATGTTTTTCTTCCTCAAGTAATGTTACTTGTTATGCATTATCATTAGTAGTAGTTATTTAGGTGATTGAGTGCTGTATTTCAGTGGTTTACTTATTTGTGGTAATATACAGTATTAAATAAAGACCCTGTTATAATCAGACCTTCATATAGCCTGTGATTTTTTTTGGGGGGGGGGGTGTGCCCTTTTTTCAGGTCAGAGCAACTGCCCCTCAAAAATCCTGTGCACGTCCCTGCCGACAATTGACCGAATCATGTAAACCCGTTCGGTTTTGGTTATCAGAATTCTTAAATGCATGTATACACCTTAAATGGTTTATTCCAGTTACCCAATTATTGCCAGTAATCGTTTTTTTAGTGTGCATGTAAACGCGCTCATTCAGACTACTCACAGTTGGCATCTTTCCGTGATGGTAAATATTTCAAGCTAAATGAATTTCATGTTAATGAGGAGTTTAGTATTTCACTTATACTGTATGTAGATGATTTTGAAATCTGCAATCCTCTTGGAACTTCACAGAAAAAACATAAAGTCACAGCAGTTTACTGGGTACTAGCCAATGCACCACCTGAACTGAGATCACAATTTATTTAGCTCTCCTTTGTATAAAGCAAATAATATTAAAAAAAAAAAAAAAAAAATGGCTACGAAACTGTTCTTGAGCCTCTTTTGAAGGATCTCACAACACTGGAGAGGGACGGATTTTTTTTTGCCTCAGGTTGGCAAAAATATCAGAGGTACTGTTTTTTGCGTTTCAGCAGACAATCTTGGGGCACATTCTTTAAGTGGACTTGTAGAAAACTTTTGTGGACATTATATCTGTAGGTATTGGCGACCGTTCTGACTATCAGCAAAAAGAAGTACATTCAGGAGCTTTTCCATCAAGAACAAAATAGAACTATGATTTACATGTACAGTCTGTAAAGAGATATCCTGCTCTGGTACACTGTTGTGGGGTGAAGAAAGGTTGTCCCATCACTGAGAAATTAAGTCATTTCCATTTTGTAACCGGCTACCCACCATCGTGCCAGTTCCTTTGGAACTGGCACTATGTCTTAATGTGTTCATCCACAAGCAGTACTTCACCTTGACAGAACTTAACAAGTCCAACACTCAATTTCCATACAAATTTACTGATAAAACTGATCAGCCCCAACCTATCCCAGCAAATTTTGCCTCTCGTAAAAGTATCGGTGGGAACGCCAGTGAAAACTGGACATTGTTAAGATTATTATCATTCATTATTGGTGCAACTATACCACTGAATGATCCAGCATGGCACATTCTCATGATTTTAAAAGATATAACTGAGCTTGTAGTAGCCCCCATTCATACATACATATTTGCTACCTAGACACGCTGATATCAGAACATCGTCACAGGCTGTTGGACGTTTTCCCAGATCAAAAATGGATTCCAAAGCACCAGTTTTTGGAGCATTATCCTGATTTGATAAGAGGGTTTGGTCCTTTGGTTAGCCTCTGGACTAAGCGATTTGAGGCAAAACACAGCTTCTTTAAGCGAGTTGTTAGACACAAAAACAACTTCAGAAATGTATTGATGTCACTTGCCTCAAAGCACCAAATGATGATGGCATACAGTTCACAAGAAAATGCTTTGAAACCTGCGGTGTGTGTCACAAAAATATCATCTCTTCCATATACTTGATACAGGCATACAGCAGTCTGTCAAGGCAGTTTATCCAACACAAACCTCTGAATTTGAACAATGTGGCGATACTCCATGGAACTAAATATGCTGCTGGGATGGTTTTGCCTTATGGGTCAACTGGTGGTATACCTGATTTTGTTATGATTTCACTGATTGTTATTGTAGATGGCAGTGTCAGTTTCATTGTGAAAACAGCTGGTATGATGAACATTTTAGGGCATTTATGTTAGACCACTCTATGTTAGACCAACACAAAATGGCACATAATTGTGAAGTGGAACAGAAATGATATACATTTTTCAAAATTTTAAGCGAATATAAATATAAAAAGTGTGGTGTGCATTTGTATTCAGCCCCCTGTACTCTGATACCTCTGAGTATAATCCAGTGCAATCAATTGCCTTCAGAAGTCACCTAATTAGTTAATAGAGTCCTCCCATACACAATCTATGAATCCACCTGTGTCTAATTAACTCTCAGTATAAATACACATGTTCTGTGAAGGCCTCAGTGTTTTGTTAAAGAACACCAGAACAACAGCATCATGAAGACAGGTCAGGGACAAAGTTGTGGAGAAGTCTAAAGCAGGGTTAGGTTATAAAAAAATATCCTGTGTTTTGAACATCCCAAGGAGTACCATTCAATCCATCATCCAAAAATGGAAAAAGTATGGCACAACTGTGAATCTACCAAGATCTGGCCGTCCACCTAAACTGACAGAGCGAGCGAGGAGAGCACTCTTAACAGAAGCAGCCAAGAGGCCCATGGTCACTCTGGAGGAACTGCAGAAATTCTCAGCTCAGATGGGACAATCTGTTCACAGGACAACTGTGAGTCGTGCATTCCACAAATCTGGCCTTTATGGAAGAGTGGCAAGAAGAAAGCCATTGTTGACAGAAAGGCATAAGAAGTCCCATTTGCAGTTCTCCACAAGCCATGTAGGGGACACCCCAAACATGTGGAAAAAGGTGCTTTGGTCCAGAGATGGGGGACTCGAGTCTAGTGACTTGACTCGAGTCAGACTTAAGTCGCCAGATTGAGGACTTGTGACTTGCTTGATCAACAGTGAGAAAAGACTTGACTTGACTTGGACTTGCTACTCATGACTTGAGACTTGACTTAGACTTGTGTGACAGGCTATCCCCCTCCTTGCCACTCCATGGCACTGTGCCAAGTTGGGTGTGCCATGAGTACCTGGTGGTACGCTGCCCCTATAAATAGGAGCCGTTTGTTTCCTCTTCCTCTTCCTCTTCCGCTTTGCTCCTTGGTGTCCGTGGCCTGTGCGCGTGGCCATCAAGGCGTCTCAATCCCACTACACTCAGTGCGGTTGATTGTTGTGGAGCGCACTCGCCGGACGGGATCTGTCCGGGATACGGCTTGTTGGTGTGGACGCTGTGGGCTCTTCGTTCATCGCCTATCGGCTCGGCTGACTGTTGGTCTGTGGGGCCGTGCTGTGCCCTGCTGGGGGTCCTTTGGGGTGTGTGTGTGTCCATGTCCGCACTGTGCTGTGCGGCTCGTGGTGCGGGGCTGTATACCTCCCCAGCTTCCCGGGCTGTGGCTTCATCGAGTGGCTTGGTAGATCGCTGTCATCCCGGACCAGCACTCCGTAGAATTCTGCTGCTTTGGCTCTCACTACTCCGTCTGCATCTCTGCTGGATCTGGCTCGCGTTGCGAGTGCTCGTATCGGCCGCGCATATTGCGCAACGTGTAGCCTATCGGCAGTGTTCGATCTGGGCGTATTTTCATTCATTTAATTGACTGTCTTATTTCTGTCATTGCCCTCGGTTTGGTTATTGTTTTTGGTTATTTGTTTTTGGTTTAAGTGCCAGCAATTTGTTTTGTTTTTTTTGTTTTACTGTGTGGTTTCTTTGCCCTGTTTTTAACCTTTGTTTCTGTTGGACAGGTGCGGCAGGCTATCGGCGGCAGTTCTTCCGTTGTGGTGGTGTTTTCCTTTTTCACTATTTCCCCTTGCAGTGAGAGTGCGGTGCCATGGGTGTTTTTATTTGCGGAACCCTCTATCTTGGTTTGTCCCCCTGCCGTCCGGTAAGCCCCCGCCCTGTCCCCTTCATTTATTGCTTGATGGCCAGGGTAATTTGAAGGAAAATAATATTGAATTGTTGGTCAAATCCTATTGTATAAATAAAGTGTCTTCTTTTGTACACCGTCTCTTGCCCTGTGGAATTATTCGAATCTGAGTGACCTTAGCTAATCATTTTATAATTTCCTGGGAACTAACTTCCCCCAGGTGGCGTTGTCGCAATCCTTCCACCCTTGTGATCCCGTCACACTTGCATGAAATGACTCGACAAGTCATTGCTGTCTTGGTTAATTGGTGAATAATAATAATAATAAATATTTTCAATTGGATGTTTCCTGTTGCATGTGGGCGAACCTGGCAACCAGTAATCGCTCTAATAGGTGATGCGCCCGCCCCCGCCCATCTTACAGTAGAGCGGCTGGGGTTTGAAAGATGGAAGGTGTTAATAGTTCTGCTGCTGACACAGCCAGTGTTCCCAAAATGATTAAATTCGGATTTAAAGACTATTCAATTCAACAAAAGAAACGATTCGCCATGTGCACGGTGTGCGGCGCAAAAATATCCGACACATCCAGCACCACGTCAAATTTCATCCGCCAATTCCCGACTACATAAAGAAAAGTAAGTAATGTCTCTAGCTAACTTCACATTATTTTTTAATCTATTGTTAGCGCTAGCTGCTAACTGCTGCTGCCCCGTGGCTATGAAACACAGGTCTGGTGTATTTAATTGAATAAACTATTCTCATCGGCATTGTTATGAGGAACGTTCGTGAGGAGGCAGAGTGAGACTATAGTGCACTTATCGTCTTTCAAGTCAATATCTGGTGGCAAGGTGTTCACAAGTAAAATATAGAAGATCTAGTGCTAGCCTATTTGGTGAAAGTGGCGCACTTTCTCCCTCGCATTTTCCCATAGCCCACACATAGTATAAGGAAGTAAATGAAAGTTGGTTTCATCCCTGTAATCAGGACTGAAACATTGACAGTGGCTACGTGCATATTACCATAGCTTGGACGTTGTCATCGTCTTTTTTTTCAGAACAACAAACGTTATATTGGAGTTCTAAGTTCCGAGCTAATTTCTAAGTTCATCCCGTCCGGTGGGGTAGCTGCTCCATGTTCATTGACTCGTTCGTACTGGCGCCTATATTATTATTATTATTATTCGTACTTTTCTGTGTTTCTGTGTTTTTGTCTGTACGGTGTCCGTTTGTCTGTCCATTGTTTATTTTGCACCAGGTCTGAGAGGACTGCAATTTCATCTGTGCTATATGCCTGCCATGTAGCACATTTGACAATAAAGATACTTGAACTTGAACTTGAACTTGATTATCGGACGATTTACTCTTGAAAGTGGCCCATTTCTCATTTCTTTTATATGTTTGTCATACATCTAGCTTACATGGTTTCATAGGGCTTGTTGTTTTTTTTTTGTTTCATATACCTAAACTTATACCTAAACTACATTTCATAGGGTTCTTATATATTTTATATGCCATTTGACATATATTTATTTGAGAAAATTTTGGTTAAATCATATATATATACAGTATAACAGCCAAACATGCACAAACCCTATTACTGTAAATGTATGTATAAGTATATGAGAGATGTATGACAGAAATTAGAAATGGGCCACTTTCAAGAGTAAATTGTAGTATATAACATAGAAGTTGACATGCAAAACGGCTTGACATGCAAAACGCGGACCGCGTTTTGAAAGCTACGGACACCGAGCCCGATTACCGAGAGGGGCTCAGTCTTACACATCGCGACTCTAATTCTTACAAGTGAATCTGTATCAAACAATAACCAGCTACCACCAGGCACAGCTACCAGCTACCATCTGGCCCAGACAACAACCATGGCAACTACTATGGATTCGTCCTTACCTGCTGAGGTAGGAAACCAGTTTCAAAAAGCTCAGAAAAAGATTGCCGATCTCCTGGAGGATATCGGACGGCTGTCGGATGAGCTGCAGAAGAAGGACTCACTGCTGGCCACCCTCAAATCCCTGCTCCCGATGTTGTCCAGCTGGCTGGAGACCTCGCAGGCCGGTAAGCCAAACCTGCATAACACCGCCGCCGCACTGAGGGACACCGTCGTATGGGAACCTCCCTCCACCACCTGTCCGCGGCCTTAATGCTCAACTCCGAATAAAGGGCCTCACTGGTCTGAGGTGGTTGTCCGCAGTTGGAAGAGGGCTCCTGGCGGGGCTCCGTACGGGGCGCCCTCTTCTTTCACCATCCCGCTCACCAACAAGTACTCGGCTCTATCCGTGAGCAAGGAGCCACCGGTCCGGCCCCCGGACCAGGGAAATGATCCTGTTGATCCCGCTGTTTCCCCTCCGACGGATGCCGTGCCACCGCTCACCGACACCACAGCTTTACCTCCACTCTCGGCTGCCTGCACCCCCGCGGATGGACATCTAGCACCGGGCCACTCGCCTCCGTCCTCCCGCCATTCAACCCAGCGGAGGCGGCTCCTCAAGGACGCGGTGCGGTGGCACTCCCGGCGTCCTCCCCACCGTGAGTGGCATCACCCCCGGGCGCCTGACGGATACGACGGGGTCACCGGATCGCCCACTCCCCCCGGACAACAGGCCACGACACTTGTCATAGGAGACTCCATCCTTCGTAACGTCCGCCTGAGGGGGGCGTTCACCCTGTTTTTTCCCGGCGCCACTGTTATGGATATAACAGAGAAAATCCCGAGCGTCCTGGACTCTCACCCACAGGTGACCAAGGTTATTATTCATGTGGGTACCAACGACACTTCCAGACAACAGTCGGAGCTTTTAAAACGGGATTTTACGCAGCTTTTTAACAAACTCTTGCAGTCCCAGGTGAGTGTTTTTATCTCCGGCCCCACCCCCACCTGTGGCAGGGGCATTGGGCGTTTCAGCAGGCTGCTCAGTCTGAACACCTGGCTCTCCTCTGCCTGCTGCACCCACAGTGTCGGCTTCATTGACAATTTCAATGTATTCTCGGAGAGGAGACACCTTTTTGGATCCGATGGTCTTCAGTTAAACAGATCTGGCTCCCGCGTGTTGTCTGCCAACCTGGCATACGGTGTACAACACGCACACCCTACACCTGTACTGACTGACCGGTCCACCGCTGATTGATGTCCCCCAGGTCCTAGTTCCTATGCTTCATGTTCCACAACTCACCATAACACACACAGTACTGGACTTGGGCCATCAGTTCTCATAAACAACGCACCAATTCCTGTCATCATCACCCATCGGGGGCAATCATCAAGAATCCATCATATTCACTCTGTGAACTTAAATAACCTCAGACCTCTCCCAAAACATCATCAGTCCACACATACTGTTGGTAAGTCACCTGTCACTATAAACATGGCACTTTTAAACATACGCTCCCTTCAAAACAAATCATTTATTATTAACGACCTGATTTTAGATAATAAGGTTGACTGTTTATTTCTAACTGAAACATGGCTGGGTACAGACGCGCCAGTTATTCTCACTGAGGCCTCCCCACCAAATTTTAACTTCACATTCTCCCTGAGAAGTGGCAGGAAAGGTGGTGGTACTGCATCGATAACTAATAAATCATTAAATATTAAACAAATTGTATTTGATCAGTACACCACCTTTGAGCATCATGCAGTTGTTTTTAATAATAACTAAATTCTGTGTGTCACCGTATACAGACCACTGAAGCATGATGCTGCTTTTATCAGTGAATTTTCTGAATTTTTATCAATAATCCATGCCACTTACAATTTTATCATTATATCTGGTGATTTTAACTTACACATAGATAATCCATCTGACTCTTTGACCAAAGACTTTTTAAATTTATTGAGTTGCTTGGATTTTACTCAGCCGACTCACAACAGAGGACACACTCTGGATGTTGTTCTCAGCTATGGCCTGTCAACCAGTGTGTCCTCTGTTGTTGACCTGGCTGTGTCGGACCATTACTGTGTGTTTTTTAATATCACCAGTTCTATTTCATCCCTGCTGACCGCCAGATGCTTTAAGCACTGAATATTCCCCTTCGCGCATGCGCAGTTTGAGTATGTATACCAACAATGTCCCCTGTGACCCCCAGATGACCCGAAGAAGACAATATCTTCCGGTGTCACCTGAGGATCATTTCCTCCTTTTTTCTTCTCGCGTGCGGTTTTGCTTGCTTTGAAAGCATTACGCCTTCTGCTTCATTACGAAGTACTTTATATGCCGTCGCTAGTAGTTCCGCGGCCGTTGTCGGTCGGAGCAGCGATCGTTCGCCCTCCAGGAGCTGCGACGGCGACCTCTCTCTGCATTGAGAAGTGTTTTCTGTTTCGCCGGTAAGCGAGGTGAGTATCCCCTTAGCTGATGGCAGACTAACGCTTACTTTGGTGTTTGTGGCTTATTTGTCGGTGGTGGTTGCGTTCGCGCATCCTCCTCCCCCCAGTTAAACTGACTTTGTTTGCTCACAGGCTCTGTTGGTGGGTTGCGTGAGCGTGTCCCGTAGCCGGCGTGGAGCCTGTTACCTGTAGCATAGCTTCACCTGCAGGTGAGTGTCGCGCATCAACCTCTGTTGGTACAGGCTGCGTGCGCGCTGCTTTGGTTTGTTTTTTGTTTGCGCTGTCATTAGTTGCTATGACTGTTGCCCAGCACTACAGCTATTTTTGGTACAGTGTCCAAAGGCTGATTTTTTATTATTGTGACTGTTAGTATTGATAACAGTTATTATTTATTCTTATTATTGTAATTGGGCCTCTGCTGTTTTAGGCAGCGAACGCGCTCCCTCCCTTCAGCTTACTGTGCCCGTACTTGGTTTTTCCATAGCGTACGCGCTCAGGTTATCCAAGGACTCCTTACCTGGTACAGGCGGCGTACGCGCCCCCTCCCCCCAGTACAAGGCCCTATAGGCGGGAGCGTCCGAGTTAACTTGGACAGGTGAGTGTCGCACCTCGTAGTGCCACCACAATGGATGGCTCCCATTTTTGCACATCCTGTGAGACTCCTCTACAGTCAGAGGATGGTCACGACCTATGCCCCGTGTGCCTCGGTCCTGAACACCTTCGGGAGGCACTCTCTGACAATCCCTGCATGAACTGCAGCTACTTGTCTCGGGCGGTGAGAGCTGCCAGACTGGCGGAGGTGGAACATCCTGGGGAGGAAGGTGAGCTCCCCCCTTCAGGCCAGGCGCCCCCAGTCGGTCAGAGACGGTCTAAGCGCCGGGCAGCTGCTTCAGCAGTTGCACTCTCCAGCAAAAAGGTGAAGCCTGCTCACAGAGAAGAGAGACAAAGCAGGCTCTCGTCCAAAGTGGAGCAGCTGTCGGCTGAGCTGGCCCAGATGAGGTACATGCTCAGAGACCGCCAGCCTGATGCCCCACTGGTAGGTGCTTTGGCACCCTCTCCTTCAATGCCGGTGCTGGTACCTGAGGAGGATACACTTTCCCTGGCTGCTTCGGCGACCCACTTCCACGATTATGGGGAGGATTCAGGAGATGGAGGTTCCCCGGCGTCTGAGCGGGGCTCCCACTCCTCAGCTCAGAGTTCAGGGGCCGAGACGGGCGATGGCTCCATGCGTGCCATCATGCGCATGGCCTTAGAGCGTCTGCACATGGAGGTACCACAGCTGGCAGAAGCGGCACCGGCTAGCGCCTTCTTTAGGCGCAGGCCGGCCCCCACTGCCTTTGCTATTCCTCACTCTGAGGATTACCTGAAGGAGTTGCAGGCCTGTTGGAGGGACACTAAGGCCTGCTCCCGTCTCTCTGCAGATGGGCGGACCCTGGCAGCCATGCACGATGCAGCAGGAGTTGGCCTGGATCGTATACCGGCCGTAGAGCCTGCCATCACTTCTCTCGTCGTGTCCCCGGATGAAGCTCTGCGAAGGGATGCCCTCGACCCCAGTGTCGGATCACAGACGACCTTCTCACAAGGGCTTATGATGCTGGAGCACGTGCAGGCCGCATGGGAAACTCCTTGTCACACCTCATGCTCTCAGCTTCACTGCAGGAGGGCAATGTGACTGCTGACTCCACCACCTTTTGTGATGCCTCATTGGAGGCATTTGGCCTTTTTTCTAGAGAACTTGGACGAATGATGTCCATCCTGGTTCAGGCTCGTCGCCAGGTTTGGCTGTCTCAGTCAAACTTGACAGAGGCAGCTAGGAGACTTCTCCGCAGCCTCCCGGTGGAACCAGGGGAAATATTTGGTCCCGCAGCCCAGGAAGCATTGGAGCGGACCATCCAAGCCGGGCAGACCAGGCAGCAGCTTGCGGGCCTTAGACGGATGCCTCCTCCTGATAGGCCTCCTGCCAGCAGAGCGAGGGGCCCCTCGGCTGCCTTTCACACCCGCTTTCCACCGCCAACCCCACTTCACTGGCCGTCGTGATGCCCAGCGTCCCGTACAGAGACCAGCCCGGGACTTTCGAGGCCCCGCCCGCCTGCCATCCAGACAGCCTCGAGCTCCAGAGCCCGTCCGCCCCCCCTCTAGGGCCCCTAGGGGCCGGGGGGCCAGACATTGAGACCTTGGGGCCGGCGGTGGGATATTTTTCGCATCAGCAGCTCCGACAGTGGACGTGGCCGCAGCCCTTGCGCCTCTACAGTCTCAGGGCTTGAAGGTTCTCCCGTACCTGGACGACTGGCTGATCTGTGCCCCCTCCCGTGCCCAGGTGTCCAGAGATACAGCGCGTCTCCTGTCCCACGTGGCCCGCCTCGGACTCAAGGTAAACATGGCAAAGAGCTGCCTGGTACCATCTCGCAAACTAACGTCCATTTCAGCTGTGGTTCCTCTAGGCTTGCTGTCACTGCGCCCCCTGCAGAGGTGGCTGAACAGCTTCCATTTGGATGCCAGGCGGCACAGGGGCAAGAAACTCAGGGTGTCACAACAGTGTCTCCTCGCCTTGGCCCCATGGAGGGACAGGGCCTACATGCTCAGGGGTGTTCCTATGGGTTCTGTTCCGTCTCGCAGGGAGACTGTTACCACAGATGCCTGCCCTTCCGGATGGGGTGCAGTGTGGCAGAGCAGGACGGCCCAGGGGCAGTGGTCTGTGGAAGACCAGGGGGCGCACATCAATGTGCTGGAGCTGCGAGCGATTCACTTGGCTCCCAGGCACTTTCTGCCGCACCTGAGGGGCAAGCATGTTCTCGTGCGATCAGACAACACATCAGCTGTGTATCATATAAATCATCAGGGCGGGACCAAGTCTGCGCGGCTGCTGCAAGTGGCAGAGGAGCTCCTTACGTGGGCAGCCCCCCGCCTGATCAGCCTTCGGGCGATGTATCTGCCGGGAGAGCAGAACAGCCTGGCGGACTCTCTCTCTCATCAGAAACTTCTGCCAGGAGAGTGGCGCCTCCACCCGGAGGTGGTGAACAAGATTTGGAGCCTCTTCGGCAGGGCAGAGGTGGACCTCTTCGCTTCAGAGGTCTCTACCCACTGTCCTCTGTGGTTCTCCTTGGCCGAGACAACCAGTCCTTTGGGCCAGGATGCACTGGCTCATCCTTGGCCGGACGGCCTTCTCTACGCCTTTCCTCCGCTTCTGCTGATTCGGCTGGTACTTCAAAGGGTCCTTCAGGAGGGTCACAGTGTCCTGCTTGTGGCTCCCTTCTGGCCAGGGAGGAACTGGTTTCCACTGCTGCACAGACTCTGTCGCGGTGCACCGTGGCGCCTACCCGACAGGAGGGATCTCCTGTCCCAACTAGCAGGGCGGATCTGGCACCCCAATCCACGACGCCTCCAGCTATGTGTTTGGCTGTTGGAGGGCCCGAGCCGCTGTTGAGCTCCTGTGCGGACCCTGTCAGACACACCATAATGAGCGCAAGAGCGCCATCCACTCGTCTCCAATATGAGAATAGATGGAAACTGTTCTCCAACTGGTGTGCAGGTCGGAATGAGGACCCTGTGCACTGTTCTGTGCCAACTATTCTCGACTTTCTTCAGTCTCTTCTGGACGAAGGGCGCTCTCAACGCTGAAAGTGTATGTAGCGGCAATATCTTGTGGTCATGTTAGGGTTGACAATGGCACAGTGGGGAGCCATGGTCTGGTGTCCCTCTTCCTGAGGGGGGCTCAGAGATTGCATCCTCTGAGTACCACAAGAGCCCCAGCATGGGATCTTCCCCTGGTACTTGATGCACTACGCCGGCCCCCTTTTGAGCCCTTGGCACAAGCGGAGTTGAAGTGGGTTTCCTGTAAAACTGCGTTCCTTCTGGCCATTTGCTCTGCGAAGCATGTCAGCGAGCTACATGCCCTGTCAATCAGTGATTCGTGTTTAAGGTGGAATTCGGATGGCTCAGGGGTCACTCTGTGGCCGAACACAGCGTTTCTTCCTAAGGTGCTGTCCCGTGCTCACCTGAACCAGCCCATTCGACTGGCATGGTTTGACCCTTCTCCGGGGGAGAAAGGGGAGGAGCCTGAGCTTTTGTGTCCAGTGCGGGCCCTGAAGGTCTACACTGCAGCTACGGCATGCATTCGAAGAGCTGATCAGCTCTTTCTCTGTTATGGTGGCCCTAACAGGGGTCGCGCCATTGTTGACGTCATCACCCATGCCTATCGGGCAAGTAACCGTCCCCTTCCACCTGGGGTGAGGTGCCACTCTACCAGGAGTGTTGCTACTTCATGGGCTGCCTTGAGGGGAGTATCCCTAGAGGACATTTGTCGCTGATGCATTTGACGCTGATGCATGCTTTTATCTCCAGTCGTATTGAGTACTGTAACGCCCTGCTTTCTGGTCTTCCAAAAAGAAGCATCTCAAGTCTACAACTTTTACAGAACTCTGCAGCACGTGTGCTGACGAAGACCAGAAAGCGGACACATATTACACCGGTTTTAAAATCACTGCATTGGCTCCCTGTGTGTTTTAGGATTGATTTTAAGGTTCTTTTAATGGTTTTTAAATGTCTTAGGGGTCTTGGGCCTTCTTATCTTTCAGAATTGCTTTTACCATATGAACCCTCCCGCGCCCTTAGATCCTCCGGCACTGGCCTTTTAATAATCCCCAAAGTTAGAACACGTACCTACGGTGAGGCATCTTTTCAGCACTATGGCCCCGTCTATGGAATAGCCTACCGGAGGACCTGAGGGCCGCAGAGAGTGTTGATATTTTTAAAAACAGGCTCAAGACCCACCTATTTAATTTAGCTTTCAACTGATGTTTTATTAATTTATTTATCTTAGTCCGTTTTTATTCTGTTATGTCTATTCTTTTTACTTTTTATGATAGACTTCATTTTAGTTATTTCTATGTTACTTTATTTTATTTATTTGTTTATTTTATGTTCTTAGCCTATGTAGTTTTATGCTTTTATTCCTTATCTCCAGTAGTTTTTATGTTTTATTCCCTATCTCCAGTGTTTCCTGGCCAGGCCTGTAGCTTGGTGGGCGCCCGGGTGGAGGCGTCCTGGTCATGGGCCGTGAGCAGCGCCTGGTGCAGACGACCTCCTGTGATAGTGTTTCCTGACCTGGCTCCTCTGTACTCAGCCACATGTTTCTAAGTTTACTTTATTGATCTATGTGTATGTGTATGTGTGTGTGTGTGTGTGTGTGTGTGTCTGTTTTTTGCCGAAATGTGTATGTACGTGTGTATGTGCTGGGGTGGGGCAGGGTTGGGGGCTGCTTTTAAACATGTAAAGCACTTTGTGCTACATTTTTAATGTATGTAAAGTGCTTTATAAATAAAGTTTGATTGATTGATTGATTGATTGTGTGAAGTGTCTCCATTTAATTTCCGTATGGTATTTTTTAATGGAATATTATGCAATGAAAACATGAGCTAAAAGCAGTTTTTTTGCACTTCTCCCCTCTGTCTAGATTTGAAGAGTACACCACTACTTAGGACACATTTGACACCACTCAGCCAATGATATCGCAGTTTTTTACTTCAAGAACTCCAAGCAATACCTACAGCTCTAATCATCCACAGCAGAGAGCCATCAGCAACTCAATCCTGTCAGATCTGATAATTGTGTAGCATGTGGAATTAGTTACGGGAGGGCAGTGTTTTAGGGTTCTCTCCCCTTGGTGCTTGGGTGACGTCATGATTAGCAGCAAGGAGGGGGGTTGTAATTTAGACGGGCATATGTACGAACACCTGGGGTCCTTAGCCAAGTAACTCGTCCATGCTACTAGCGAGGTGTTTGTGCGAGGCAGCGGTGTCGGTGCTGTGGCTTGGTCCAGCGTGAGAGGGAGCCAGCGCAGATGTGGCCGGACAACGTGGGTAAACAACGTGGGTTCAGTGTGACTGCACTAACGCTGCCGCAGACCGACGCAGTTTTACGGTGTGCTAGCTGCTGTTCTTTTTAGATTGTTTGTATGCTTGTATGTGCTACTCCTGGTCATATGATTTTGATTTTCCCTCTAGCCGGTGGGCTGTCCGTTTGACTTGTCTGTGTTGCGAGCCACAGGTTAGAGGGGTTTTCTGTATTTTTGTTTTGTTTGTTTGTTTTGTTTTTTGTGTGTTTCCCCATAACCCTTAGTCTCCCCCTCTTAGCATCTGTCAAGCCATAGATCTTTAGAGGCACTGGGAAGCAGGTCTCCTTAATCACTACCTAGTGACAGAGTGCTGTGATGCGGTGTGGTGTGAACTCGTCTCCTTAGTCACCACCAGTGTGTCTTCTTTTTGGAGTGGAAAAGTGAGGTTTGTAGTGTGTGCGTTATCGACTGTGTTGCCCGAACCAAGGGGTGTGTGTTCACCTGTAAGAGACTAGCTTCCCGTAGTGTCCTCCTTTCTAGTGGTTTTGTCTAATTAACCTTCCCGTTGGGGTCGTCCCATTGTGTATTTAATGACCAACCTGTACCACCTCTATAATATTAAATAAAGAATCTGTAACTGTTCCTTACCAGTGTTGGCATACTCATTGTTACACTCAGAGTTCCTCTTGCTTCGATGCCACTATATACTGGTTGACCCAAGGGGTGGCGTAGTCGGCATCCATTAGGGGGGTGCCACATTTGGCGTTGTCGGCAGGACAATTTTTTTTCCCTTGTGGAGTGTTGTTAGGTTGGTCAAGGGAGTAGCGTGTGTGGGTGTGTGTGTGCGCGTGTGGTTTAAGAACAGCAGCTGGCGACAAGATGAACGAGCCCGACGAAGGAGCCAATGCAGAGCTACAGCAGCTGCGGGAAAGCTTGGACCGGCTCAGAGTTGAAAATGAGAGACTGTCTCGTGCCAGAAATGGAGGTGCGGGGGATATGGTCGGTGACGAGGGTCCCCTGCCGGTGCGACGGGAACAGGCCTTGTATCTCCCTAGAGAGAGGCGGTGCCCAAAGTTTTCTGGCTCTGTCGCCTTGGGATCGCTTCCCATTGAAGAGTGGATTGGGGAGGCTCAAAACTGTATCCGGTCAAGATATATGTCTGATTTTGAAAAAGCTATGTTTTTGTATGACCATCTAGAGGGCGAAGCCCGAAATGAAATCAAATATAGACCGGCAGCGGTAAGAGAAAACCCAACACAAATTCTGGACATTTTAAAAGAGGTATATGGGTGCTCAAAGTCCTATGTGTTTTGGCAACAACGTTTTTTTGATAGGAAGCAAAAAGAAAATGAGTCACTTTTTGAGTTTTCCCATGCGTTGATGGAACTGGTGGAAAAGGTGAAACTGTCCAAAGAAAATGCCATAGCTAATCCTGAGTTAGTATTGCGTGACCAGTTCTGTGAAAATGTTAATGACCACATGTTGCGGAGAGAACTTAAGAGACTGGTACGGGCTAATGAAACATTTACACTCTTAGACGTACGGTGTGAAGCCATTCGGTGGGTGGAGGAGGGACAGGCATGCCGCGACCGGAGCCACCGCCCTAAGGGGCACATCGTGAGTGAAACTCAGTATACGTCACAATGTGAGGTCACCTGTACTCCAAACTCTGAACTAGCTGAACTGAAAGATATTGTCTCCAAACAACAAGCCCAAATAGATTCTTTGGTAAAACATTTAACACAGTCTAGTCATCAAGCCTCGGCTCCTCAGACACACCGAGGGGGTCAGTTTAGACGTGCCCCTGATGGCCAACCTATTTGTCACCGATGCGACCAACCTGGACACATAGCGCGTTACTGTCAGACAGCCCGCCCTCAGAGTAGCTTTAGGCCAGTTTCCCGTCCACCCCCTGACAATTCTACTAGTCAGCCAAGGGCCCCTGCCAATAACTCCAGCAGCCATCTGGGAAACTAGCGCCCCCCAGTGTGCAGAGCCACACACTGGGAGGGGAGGTCTCTGGTTCCATATTTTCTTCTCCCTACAGTCAGTTAGTGGGGAAATGTCCGGTCTTGAGTGTGGAAATGGGGGGCGTAATGGTTTCCTGCTTAATTGACACTGGGTCAATGGTCACAACAATTACTGAGAGTTTCTTCAACAAAGAGTTCCTTCATCTGCAGGAGAGAGACTGCAACTGGTTAGGCTTGAAGGCAGCTAATGGTCTAGATATACCGTACATTGGCTATGTTGAGATAGACGTAACGGTTCTGGGGCAATGTATTCCTGGGAGGGGGGTACTGATTGTCAGGGACCCGGAGGATGTGACTCTCCACAGCCGTAAGACGGTATTGCCAGGCATTCTGGGCATGAATATCTTAGGGGAATGCTATAAGGTACTTTTCGAGCAGCATGGCTCCCAGCTCTTCCGCTCTCTGCCAGTTAGGTCGGCGGCCCCAGCAGCACAACGTGCCTTGAGGCAATGTGAGAAGATCCAGGCTGTCGTTGATGCGGTCAAACCCTTTAAGGTGAAGATTCAGGGAAAGGCCTCCTTTTGTATTGCGGCCGGCTGTCTCACCATGGTCCCCGTGACATGCCCTCAGATAGAGTCAGCGGAGTTTTTGCTGGAGCCACTGAGCTTTGATGAAGAGCAGTTGCCCGAAGGCCTCCTTGTGTCCCCCACCCTTGTTTCAGCACGGAAGGGCATTGCTTACGCCCCTGTAGTCAATGTCAATAACACTGACGTATGGCTGTACCCACGCCGCACCATTGGCACAGTTCAAGCAGTAGTCGCACCTGCTACAGGGACCGCATCCATTGTGGTAGACCCTTCCTGGGAGGACTGTTGTGCATACGTGTCCACTCAAGAAGTGATCACAGACCCTGTGGCTACGACCACTCTTTCCCCTGACTTCGAGGGACTCACCCAACAGCAAGCTACTCAGGCCAAAACTCTGTTCGCCCAGTACAACAATATTTTCTCCAGGGACGATGGAGACTTAGGGTGCACCTCCCTAATCACGCACGAAATCCCCGTACTAGACGATGCCCCGGTTCGTCAGCCATACAGACGGATCCCACCCTCCCAGTATGAGACAGTGAAAGCGCACATTCAAACACTGCTGGATAGCCAGGTCATTAGAGAAAGTTGTAGCCCATACTCTTCCCCCATCGTCCTGGTGACGAAGAAGGACGGGAGTCTTAGATTGTGCATAGACTATCGACAGTTGAATGCAAAGACCCGTCGTGATGCATATCCCCTCCCCCGAATTGAAGAGTCCTTGGATGCCCTGTCGGGGGCAAAGTGGTTCTCCACACTGGACCTCGCGAGTGGTTACAACCAGGTCCCTGTGGCTGAGAAGGACAAACCCAAGACTGCCTTCTGCACTCCATTTGGCCTCTTTGAGTTCAATAGGATGCCATTTGGTCTCTGCAACGCTCCGGGCACGTTTCAGCGGCTTATGGAGCGCATGTTTGGGGACTGCAGGTACCAATCTGTTCTTTTATACCTTGATGATATAATCATCTTTTCTGCCACTGTAGAGCAACACCTGGAGCGATTAGGGGAGGTGTTTGCAAGGCTGCAAAAACAAGGGCTTAAGGTCAAGCGTTCCAAATGCAACTTTTTTCAGCATCAAGTGAGCTACCTGGGCCATGTGGTCTCCGAGGAGGGCGTGTCAACTGATCCTACCAAAATCGAGGCCGTGAAGGAGTGGAGGCGCCCAAAACACCTCGCCGAACTGCGCTCCTTTCTCGGTTTTGCCAGCTATTATCGGCGATTTGTAGAGGGTTTCTCTAAACTGGCCACCCCTCTACACCACTTAGTAGGGAAGTTGAGTGGACCCCGGCGTAAGGGAAAGACCCCCCCAGTCCCCCTCATGGCAGCGTGGGATGAAGCTTGTGAAAGTGCTTTCCAGTTGCTTAAAGAAAGGCTCACCTCCGCCCCAGTCTTGGCTTATGCAGACTTTAAGAAGCCCTTCATTCTTGAAGTCGATGCTAGCCACGGGGGCCTAGGAGCCATACTGTCCCAAGAGCATGATGGGAAAGTCCGCCCAGTCGCCTTTGCCAGTCGAGGGCTGAGGCCAACGGAGAGAAATATGGACAATTATAGCTCCATGAAACTTGAACTCCTTGCGCTGAAGTGGGGGGTTACAGAGAAGTTTCGGGAGTATTTGTTGGGAAATCATTTCACTATCTTGACTGACAACAACCCGCTAAGCCATCTGCAAACTGCAAAGCTGGGAGCGCTTGAGCAGCGGTGGGCGTCCCAACTGGCCTCCTTCAACTTCACCATCCAGTATCGGCCAGGAAGGAACAATCAAAACGCTGACGCCTTGTCCCGGCAATACCTGGACAGATTTGCCATGGATACGGAGGTGCCGGCCCTGGGGGCTTTGGCAGAGGAGTGGTCGCTACCCACCCAGGAGATACAGTGTGAGGAAATGGTTGCACTACCTGGGCGCACGCCGCAAGATCTCGGGCAGCTGCAGGAGGCAGATCCGGTTATTGGACCGGTGCGCAAGTATCACCTAGAAGGGCGACGTCCAGGGGGCGAAGAGCGTGCGCTATTGTCCAGAGCTAGTAGAGCCCTGCTCCGGCAGTGGGAGCGCCTGGTGGAACAGGAGGGGGTATTGTACCGCCGCATTCATGCTCCGGGGGGAGGTCCAGAGACGTTTCAAGTCCTGCTTCCTCAGTGTTTACAAGAGGAAGTATTGCAAAGTGTCCATGACCATCAAGGACACCAAGGCATCGAGAGGACACTTCAGCTCCTACGGACCAGGTGTTTTTGGCCAAAGATGACTCAAGATGCTGAGCAGTGGTGCCAACGATGTCAGAGGTGTGTGCTGGGGAAGGCGGTTCAGCCCAAAGTTCGGCCACATTGGGGCACATTGAAAGCCAGCCAACCCAATGAGATCTTAGCCCTTGACTTCACCATCCTGGAGCCTGCCAGTGATGGCAGAGAGAATGTGTTGGTCCTTACAGACATCTTCACTAAATATACTCAAGCCATTCCCACCAAAGACCAAAGGGCAGCCACCGTCGCCACAGCGCTAGTGCAGCAGTGGTTTCATCGATTTGGCCCCCCAGGGCGAATACACTCGGACCAAGGGCGTAACTTTGAGAGCGCATTGATTCAGCAGTTGTGTCAGATGTATGGTATTCAAAAAAGCAGAACAACCCCTTACCACCCTCAAGGCAATGGACAATGTGAACGGTTCAACCGTACATTACATGACCTTCTGCGCACCTTACCAGCAGCAGAGAAGCGACGTTGGCCGACCCATCTGCCCCAGCTCACCTTCGCTTACAACACCACGCCCCATCAGACGACGGGGCACACTCCATATTACCTCATGTTCGGCCGTCACCCAAGATTGCCGGTGGATTTCCTGCTTGGGACCCCGGAGACAGCCCAACCTGCAGACGCTTTGGAGGAATGGATTCAGAAGCATCAGGAGAGCGTGGAACTGACCCAAGAACAGGTTAGACAAAGATCGGAGGAACAGGCACGGCAGCGGAACCAGAACCACAACGCCCAAGTGAACGATGCTGGGTTTGAAAGAGGGCAGCTTGTATACCTGCGCAATCATGTGCAGGGACGTAATAAAATTCAAGACCACTGGAATGGCAACGTCTTCCATGTGATTCGAAACCCCCCCAGGGATGGGGTAGTATACACTGTGGCCCCCCAGGGTGGTGGACCGGTCCGGCATGTCCACAGGTCTGAGTTGAGAGCAGTGCCTGACGGGTTGCGGCCAGAACCGGAGAGGAGTACTCGTGCAACCCATAGAGCTAACCTGCCTACAGTCCCTACACCCCCAGAGGAGGACCCTTCTGGAGGTACGGTCGTGGTATATTATGAGGATGAGCCTGTGGAGGAGCCAGAGCTGCCCCGGGTCACTACCCCTGAGGATGTGGACGCTGCACCCGACCCCGTGCCCGACACCATCCCCTTGTCCACGGCCCCGTCCTTGCGGAAATCTGCACGGTCTACAGCAGGCCAACACTCAAATCCCTACCGACTCCCACTGGGTTTTGCTATCAGGAACGAGGAAGAGGGAAGAGTAATGGAAAGGGAACATCAAGATATGCAGTAGAATGCAGTATAACCTGCCATCGTCGGGCCGCCGATTTATTTGGAGGAGGTGGATTGTAGCATGTGGAATTAGTTACGGGAGGGCAGTGTTTTAGGGTTCTCTCCCCTTGGTGCTTGGGTGACGTCATGATTAGCAGCAAGGAGGGGGGTTGTAATTTAGACGGGCATATGTACGAACACCTGGGGTCCTTAGCCAAGTAACTCGTCCATGCTACTAGCGAGGTGTTTGTGCGAGGCAGCGGTGTCGGTGCTGTGGCTTGGTCCAGCGTGAGAGGGAGCCAGCGCAGATGTGGCCGGACAACGTGGGTAAACAACGTGGGTTCAGTGTGACTGCACTAACGCTGCCGCAGACCGACGCAGTTTTACGGTGTGCTAGCTGCTGTTCTTTTTAGATTGTTTGTATGCTTGTATGTGCTACTCCTGGTCATATGATTTTGATTTTCCCTCTAGCCGGTGGGCTGTCCGTTTGACTTGTCTGTGTTGCGAGCCACAGGTTAGAGGGGTTTTCTGTATTTTTGTTTTGTTTGTTTGTTTTGTTTTTTGTGTGTTTCCCCATAACCCTTAGTCTCCCCCTCTTAGCATCTGTCAAGCCATAGATCTTTAGAGGCACTGGGAAGCAGGTCTCCTTAATCACTACCTAGTGACAGAGTGCTGTGATGCGGTGTGGTGTGAACTCGTCTCCTTAGTCACCACCAGTGTGTCTTCTTTTTGGAGTGGAAAAGTGAGGTTTGTAGTGTGTGCGTTATCGACTGTGTTGCCCGAACCAAGGGGTGTGTGTTCACCTGTAAGAGACTAGCTTCCCGTAGTGTCCTCCTTTCTAGTGGTTTTGTCTAATTAACCTTCCCGTTGGGGTCGTCCCATTGTGTATTTAATGACCAACCTGTACCACCTCTATAATATTAAATAAAGAATCTGTAACTGTTCCTTACCAGTGTTGGCATACTCATTGTTACACTCAGAGTTCCTCTTGCTTCGATGCCACTATATACTGGTTGACCCAAGGGGTGGCGTAGTCGGCATCCATTAGGGGGGTGCCACAATTGACTGCAACCTGCCATTATCCATAATTGAACCTCCAAGCTTTCAGCACTTTTTGACTGTAGTGGACAGCAGGTACGCCCCTGTGAGCCGCAGGACAATAACCACGAAGCTGGATGAGGTAGTGGCCGAGCGACGGATGAAGCTAAAATCAGACCTAGAAAATGCAGATAGTGTGTCGGTGACTGTAGTGTGTCGGTGACCACACCACCTCTATTCTTGTACACAGTCTTGTCACCTCCCGCATCGATTATTGCAACTCCCTCCTCTATGGTCTCCCCCAGAAATCCCTCCATAAGCTCCAACTGGTCCAGAACTCAGCTGCCCGCATCATTTCCCAAACCCCCTCTTTCCACCATATCACTCCCATCCTTCAGCAACTCCACTGGCTTCCGGTCAACTTCCGCATCATTTACAAAATTCTCCTTCATACAGGCCATCCACAACCTCGCCCCTCCCTACCTGTCCGACCTCCTTCACACTGCCACCTCCATCCGCTCCCTCAGATCCTCCTCTTCCATCCACCTCACCGTCCCCTCTGCCCGGCTCACCACCATGGGGAGCAGAGCTTTCAGCCGCTCTGCCCCCAAACTCTGGAACGCACTCCCACCTGACATCCGAAACATCGTCTCCCTCCCACAGTTCAAATCCTCACTAAAAACCCATCTTTTCAGGACAGCGTTCTCTCTTTAGTTTTATTGTTGTTTTTACTTGCACTTTTAATGTTTTTATTATTTGCCTGTTCTTAATTTGTAAAGTGTCCTTGTGTGTCTTGAAAGGCGCTCCCAAATAAAATGCATTATTATTATTATTGTAGATATATGGTCCGACAGACAGATGAGGGGGTTCTTTGGGGTAACACTGGCTGATGATTTCAGCTGATGACTCCCTCTCCTTGAAGTCGGCTTTACTGGCATGCAGCCGTTTCAAAGGTTTACATACTGGTGAAAGGATTTGTGAGGAGTTTCAGCAGGTGTGTGAAGATTTCGAGCTGGAAGTTGACCACATTATCTGTGATAATGCGGCCAACATGAAGAAGGCCTTCACCACCTGCTTTCCAGGTCAAGAGGAAGAAGAAGACCTAGATGATGCTGATCTGTGGAATGACCTGTCACCAGAGGATCAAGAGCGGGTTGACCTCTTTATCATGGCGAAGAGTCAATGCAGAATGCAGTGTTTTGCTCATACACTGCAACTGGTCGTGAGAGATGGCCTGAAAGAGACCAGAATTGTTGATGCAGCCTTTGCGAAAGCCTCCAGGTTGAGCCACATTCTCCATACAAGCTGCTCATTCAAAGAAATGTTTGAGGGTGAGTTTGGTCAGCATGGAATCCCTGCCTGTATTGCCACTCGCTGGAATTCCACTTTTAGGCAACTACAAGCAGTGCTCAACTGTGATCAGCTTAAGCTTTCTAGACTTCTTTCTTATTCGGGCCATAAGGACATGGTATTCACAGCAAGAGAGTGGAATCAGATTAAAGAACTGGTGAACATCCTTCAGCCTTTTGCGGAAGCCACAGACCTCACACAGGGGGAAAAAAAGTGACCATAAGCGCTGTGGTACCTTGTATCCTTTCTCTTAACCACCACCTGGAAAATGAAAAAGGGAAAATGTGCTACATGGGGGGTTTGATCTGTAGCCTACAAACATCACTCCAAAGACGGTTCAGGGGGGTCTTTGTGAATGTCCGGATGGTACAAGAATGATGTGACAGGCAGTCTTTTCTGACCCTCTATACCTAAAGGCTGCTCTACTGGACCCTTCATTTGGTACCATGTGGTTGACCCATGACGTTTTGGTCCCTAAAAACACCAAGGAGGCTGTGTCAATGATGATTAAAGGTATGTAACATTTTTATAGCACATCAAATGTAAATTTTACCCATGTTATAACTAGGATTTTGGAGGGTGGTGTCGATTCACTTCATACAAATTGTCATTACATGGTTGTTACTAATACTAAGTATTCAATAGTGTCTTTCCTGTTTTTGCCTTTACTCATCAGATTTGATTCTCCAAGAGGCTTCTAAGATCACCCCAACCCCATGTGAGCAGGAGGACCAAACCACAACAGAGGAGCCAGAGCATCAATCCGGACTGTTTTCAGCGTACCGCAAGAGGCAGAAAAAGGATTCAGGTTCAAGCCCCCATATTCAGCTGAACCACTACTTGGATATTTGCGATGGACAAAATGCCCTTCAGTTTTGGGCCATGAACAGGCACACCCTCCCCTCTTTGTTCAAGGTGGCGGTAAAAGTCTTGGCAATTCCTGCATCAAGTTAGCCTGGGAATTCCCATGCTGCTTTGCGCGCGATTTCATTCTCACTGCAAAGACAGCCTGGAAACCACCGCCCTTATTTTCCCCTGAGTTAGGGAACCAATCACAGAACGGGGGGCAGCAAGACGATGAAGACGTCTATGCGCGACACCAAAGCTTGTAGCGTGTTAATCCAACATGGCAGCGGACACAACGTTACCGTTCGATGCAGCCTTAGAAAGTGTATTAAGTAGCTTTTGTAGCAATTAATGTAATTTTAGTAGCTAATTTTTAGTAGCAATTGGCTATGAATCGCGCGCAAAGCAGCATGTGAAGAACCAGACGCCATTTGATAGACATTCGTAGCGCCCAATAAACGGCTCTAGGCATTCGTAAACCACGCCTCAGATACGAGAAAATGCACACCTAGTTCCCAGACCACCATCTCATCGAGATGTGGACGCGTCAGCCAGGCTAGCATCAAGTGCACCTGTTGAGCGTGTCTTCAGTCATGGCGGGATTATAATGCGACCCCATCGTTCACGGCTGAGTGACAGAGTTTTGTCAAATTTGATTTTCTGCAAATGCAATGCATTGTAAATAGCCGTCTTTCACCGTCTATGGCTTTTCACCACTTTTCACGCAGTTGCGCACACACAGGACTCTCCTCCACCCTCTCTCTCTCTCTCTCTCTCTCTAACACACACACACCACAGGCCTTTTTGAAGGAGTATTAGAAGACGTATTTGAAGTCGTATTTGTTCAAGTTCATTCTGTGATGCACTTCTTTGTCTTTTGCAACATATTTTTAAAAAAAAAAGGACTTTGTCTTTTGCAACATATTGAAAAAATGGTTGTAAATAAAAGTGGTTTGCTGCCATTCCCAAGAGAAACTGCTGTGTTGAGTACTCTGTCTGGTAATTATTGTTTGGTACACCAGGCCCTGTAGTCGTTCCTAGTAATTCTGATCCTGCTGGTCCTAGTGAGTATATAATATAATTATTAATGATTATTATATTATTTTAATTATTATATAATTATAATAATTATTCTTTAGCCTTATATCCCCTTCCTCTATTTGTTAGCCCTTTTGTGCAAAGGAGGGCTACATAAAACTGGCCGCAGTCTCTTAAAGTTTTAAGACGGTTGTCTTCCAGCTTATTATATTTCTATGACTTGACTTGTGACTTGCTTGACCTAAGCTATGACTTGACTTGACTTGACTCTCACAAAAATGACTTGGGACTTGCTTGAGACTTGAAGGTTAAGACTTGAGACTTGCTTGAGACTTGCATATGTGTGACTTACTCCCATCTCTGCTTTGGTCAGATGAGACCAAAGTTGAACTTTTTGGCCTAAATGCAAGGCGCTATGTGTGGCGAAAAACTAACACTGCTCATCACCCTGAACACACCATCCGCACTGTGAAATATGGTGGTGGCAGCATCATGCTGTGGGGATGCTTTTATTCAGCAGGGACAGGAAATCTGGTTAAAGTTGATGGGAAGATGGATGGAGCCAAATACAGGGCAATCCTGGAAGAAAACCTGTTGGACGCTGCAAAAGACTTGAGACTGGGAAGGAGATTCATCTTCCAGCAAGACAATGACCCAAAACATAAAGCCAAATCTACAATGGAATGGTTTAAAACAAAACATATCCCTGTGTTAGAATGGCCCAGTCAAAGTCCAGACCTAAATCCAATTGAACATCTGTGGCAAGACTTGAAAATTGCTACGTCTCCATCCAATCTGGCTGAGCTGGAGCTATTTTGCAAGGAAGAATGGGCAAAAATACCAGGGTCTAGATGTGCAAAGCTGGTAGAGACATACCCGAAAAGACTTGCAGCTGTTATTGCAGCGAAAGGGGGCTCTACAAAGTATTAACACAGGGGGGTCTAAATACAAACGCCCACCACATTTTTCAGATGTTTATTTGCTTAAAATTTGGAAAACTATGTATCATTTTCATTCCACTTTACAATTATGTGTTACTTTGTGTTGGTTGATCACATACAATCTCAATAAAAAAAACATTTAAGTTTGTGGTTGTAAGGTGGAAAAATGTGAAAAAGTTCAAGGGGTATGAATACTTTTCGTCACATTGTTTGCCAGTGTTAGGTGATGAGTCTGACTCTTGAATGTCTAACACCTTCCTTCCTTCAGATTAATTTTTTTTTAATGTTTCTGTCCAGGTTGCCTTGGTTGCCTTGCCTTGAAAGTTATCATAGAACACCGGAGTGAAAAGCTTACATTGTCCTCAGGAATACCCAGCACCAGGGACGGACTGGCCATTGGGCAATGTGGGCAAATGCCACTGCGGCCGTGGCCGCATCACAAATAAATAAATAAAGCGGAGCGGCTGCATCAATAGGCGGCCGCGACAGCAAATAATTAAATAAATAAATAAATAAATAAAGCGGAGCGGCTGCGTCAATAGGAGGCCGCAAATCAACAAATCAAATGAATGAATAAAAATAATATAAAAATAAAGCGGAGCTGCAGGCGGCCACAAAAAAGAAGGAACATTTTTTTGATGTTTTTTGTCGTCAGTGGATTTTCTCGCGATCGTTGACCTGATGAGATGATAGGTCAAATGAATGAATTGAATGATGGGTAGTGCGAGCACGTCAACAACAGAGACTGAAAAAAAATGGATCGAGGAGTGAGAAAACGGCGAGTAGAAAAGGGTGGAGCAGAAAAAAGAGAAGAAGCGTAAGGCTTTATTGGCTGAAAGTGGGAAAAGCACAAATTTTGTGGAGTTATTCTCTACAAAGCCTGTGCCCAGTGATGAGCCCGGTGGCGCTCCCAGCTGCTCTGCAACAGCTGCCGCTAGCGTGAGTGACAAAGGTGACATGATGGCAGACGAGAGTGGGAGCAGGTCTGAAGAGGAAAAAAGAGAGGAGGAATTAGTGGAGGAAGAGTCACCAACACAGACTGTAGGCCAAGAAAAGGACGCTACAGTCACACCTGCACCTGCTATTGCAGCAACAAGCAGAGAAACAGCTGCTACAGTGACAGAAGTGATCCAGGATTAATGTAATTACTTCAAATGCCCAAAATCCAACACACTTGAATTGTTTTTCAAGTTTCATCCAAATCAGCCTTCTGGTGCACAAGACTCTCTCAAGAAATCATACAGACATAAAGATGGATCACAAAGAAAATGAGTGAGTTATGATGCTGAGAACCACTCATTATTTTGTGCAGTTTGCATGGCATTTTCAAAAAAGACAGACACAAGTGCCTTTATTCAAGGATGTAAGGATTGGAGACACATTCATCAGAGGCTCAACAGTCATGAAAACACACACATTCATCTGGAATGTGTGAATGCTTACCTGTCATGGATAAGTAAGGCAGACATCCCAAATCTGCTGGATTCAAATATGATGTCACTCGCCGAGAACAGGTGCGCAAGAGGCGACAAGTCCTAGAGCGTGTCATTGATTAAATAAAACTGATAGGCAAATGTGCACTCAGTTATCGTGGAAGTAAAAATGAGGCAGCTCACTCATTAGCAGACATGTCTGTGGATCATGGGAACTTTCTTGAAATTCTTCTGCTTCTTAGCAAATATGACAGCTGTTTACAGCAGCATGTTCAAGACTGCATCCAAAAAAGCCAATCAAGCACTGGCAAAGGAAGAGGCTCGCTAGTGACATTAATGTCCAAAACTACTGTATGTTCAGTTGTGGAGGCTATCCGGCAACTCATCAAGAAAACAATTGCGACTGAAGTAATCCAGGCTGGAATGTACACTGTACAGATAGACACAACTCAAGATATAACCTCAAAAGATCAGTGCGGTGTTGTGGTCCGCTACGTAACAGACAGCAGCATTCAGGAGAAGCTACTTGCAGTTGTTGAATGCAAGTCATCAACAGGGGAGGACTTTCTTAAAATGCTCAAGGAGACGTTGGCCACTTGCAAAATTGATGTGAAGAACTGCATTGGAAACTCAACAGATGGGGCTGCAAATATGCAGGGCCATACAGGGGGTTTTCTGCCTGGCTGTCAAAAGAAGTCCCAACCCAAATGCACGTATGGTGTTATGCCCATGTTCTAAACCTGGTTATGTCTGAAACCACAGGTGTTGTGATAACAGCAGCATCATTATTTGGGTTGATTAATGAGATTGTAGTGTTTCTTCGTGACTCATATCAGAGGATGAATGTTTGGGAAGGTGTGAGTCAGGACCCCCAACAGAGAAGAATTTCACTGATTGGGGAAACAAGATGGTCTTCAAAGGATGCTGAATTAAAGAAGATCTTTGGATCCTTTGCCCAGCCAAAGAATGCTTTGTATGTGGACTTAGTTGAAACATTGTCCAAAATTCAGGACTATTTACAATTTAAGCCAGCTGTTCGTGTAAAAGCACATGCCTTCATTGAGTCTCTCCTTAAATATGAGACAGTTCTCACTGCACAGGTGTTCCTGCGTGTTTTCACACTCACCTCGCCTTTGTCAAAGTATCTCCAAACCAATGCCATGGATCTCTTGACTGCCCATCGCATGGTGACAGAAACACACCACAAACTAAAAGACTTTGTCAAAGACTTTGACACAGTGAAAGACGCGACAGAAAATTTTGTGAAATGGGCTAATGGTGGATTCCAAAATGTGGACTCTGAAATGGAGGTGCAGGCTGCACTGCCACCAAAACGCATGAAAAAAAGAAAAACAATGCCAGGAGAGTCTGCCGATGAAGAAGACACAACTACAGACTCATTGACAGCTTACAGGATCAATGTTCACAACATCGTTCTTGTTACAGTCTCTGAGTGTCTGCACCGCCGCTTCCTGTAGCACGGGAAACTTTATGCTGACTTATCATTACTAGATCCGCTTCATTTTCCAGATATACATTCAAATGGACTTCCCCATAATGCACTTGAGAACATCAGCAAATGCCTCATTCCTTTTGATGAAGATGCAACAGTTGAAAATGTACAGTCAGAGCTGTGTAGCCTGGCCCTCCACTGGGACACTATTAAAAAGTCCCCTCTCAGTGAGTACACAACCAAAGAGTCACAGTCTCTTACCTCTGAGGAAGAAGAGGACAATCAGGAGGACATGGAGGAAATTGATCTAGTTAGCAAAAGATGCACAGCCTGCAGGAACTGTGTTGTGTGTTGCTACTTCCTCCTCCAGAAGCTGAAGTGTTTTTCACATGCATACCACAAAATACAGTTGGCCTACACATTTTTGTTGACCCTGTCCTGCACACAAGTGGCATGTGAAAGAAGCTTCTCAACACTGAAGTTCATCAAGAGTCGTCTAAGGAGCAGAATAAAAGAAGAAAATTTGGAAGCCTTCATGTTGATGGCAACAGAGAAGGAGATCCTAGTGAGACTGGACTCAGATGACGTGATTGATAGAGTGGCAGAGAAAAGCAAATTATTGTGCAACCTGCTGCTGTAACTATATAAAGGTAAAACATTTATTTTTCATTTTCTGGTTAAGCTATTATATTATGTTCTGTGGCAGTGTAATGTTTATGTTTCTGTTGGTTGCAGATGACCTGAGAAGACAAATGTGGCCTCTCTCTGGCAAAATTGCCAGGGCCTCTTTTTGGTGTCAGTCCGCCACTGCCCAGCACTGTAAAAGAGACATTTGGACTCACTGAGGATTTTACCCTGCATTACTTGGATGAGGACTTCGGTGATTACTTCACTCTCCATTCTACCAACCAGATTAAACACAAGGGGACAATCAAAGTTGTGATTATTCCATCTGTGGTTCTTACATTGACTGCTTTGAATGAAAACCAGGCAGATGTAATGAATGACAGTTCCAAGCTCTTCTACTGATACAACAGCAGATATAGTGTCTTCACAAGACACAATTATCCTATCTCCACGGGGAAGCCCTCAGACGACATCATGGCCAAATAAAATCATCATTCCACTTTTCTCTGTGGCAACAGAGGCAGTACTGAGGAATGCCAATGAAGAGTTTGTCAAAGATGGTACTGTGCTTAACAATTCTCGGGTCCGATCTGAAATCATGGAAAAATTAGCTGACTACATGTACAGCTACACACCCTACCCCACGGGCCTTTAGATCGATGGCAGAGGCTTTAGTCAGAAAACATCCATGCCTGACAGAGCTAGGCAGTCGTAATGGCTGGCTTGGACGGATGTATAGTCTTAAATACAAGATGGGAAATTACAGGTCGAAGCTCCGAAACCTTGGATTTCCTGAGGTTGCCTGCAACTCACTTAAGAACAAGCACCCGGATGACAAGTTTGGTGCAAAGAATATAAAGAAAGTGCGGAAAGGAGAGGTGGTGTTTCTCCCACACTATCCTGCAGGAGACAATAAGGAACAACAAGAGCTGGACCGAAACCAACTAATCGCTGAATCAACGAAGAGAGACAGCACAGTCATCAAGGACTTGATGTGCAGAACTTTTGCACATAGGAGACATGATGTTGTCAGCCTACAGATGAGCATCACTGACATCAAGTACAGATGGCCCACCTTGTTTGATGTCTCGCAAGTGAGTAATTGGAATTGTTGTAACAGGGTGGTCAACACATATTGTGGACTGAAAACCTGCATGTTTCACAGTTACTCACTCACCGGCACTTCATTAGTTAGACCTGTGTTATCTAATGCAATCAAATACAACAGCTCTGCCACACATACATTTTCAGTTTTTGTTGACATTGTCAGAAAGGTGATAATTATATTTTGTTTATTATTGAGGTTGTAGTGGGTGGTGCTGGAGTGTCAAACATTAAAAAAATTTCCTAATATTTTGTCCTCCTCAATGTATGTTAATGGATGGACAAAAGTATAAGGACACCGCTCAATATAATGCACTCCACGATGACCTCAATGATAAACAAAGTATAATTATCACCTTTCTGACAATGTCAACAAAAAATGAAAATGTATAAGCTAAATAGATGGCACAACTTAAAAAGTCAGGAAACGCTTCATCCTCTCGGCATTTGGCAACAAATCCATTAGAGCGGCCGATCATGGAAGTCGCACCGTCGGTGGTGATTGACACCAATGCCGAACGATGCCTCTGTGGCGGCCTTCGCTTTCGCTGTTGGCCGAGTGAAAAGAGACTGCTGTCCAAGAAGAGACTTCAACTCCCTCACCTCAAGTCTAAAGTGTCTCTCTACATTCCCCTTCTCTGGAAGTGCAATGCTGGATCGACAGATCAGACAGACACACTTTGAGTATGACACCGTGAATAAGAAGTCATCTTCCCATTCCTGATGGAAATTGTAAGTCTTTGCCTTTTTGAATTCTTTCGCTCCCTCATTCAAGGGCGTAAATTTGGTCTCAGCTTTGGTAGGGACACTTAACAGACCAACCCCCCCCCCCCCCCCCGCCGCCCCCCAAAAAAATAAAAAATAAAAATTAAACTATATGAAGCCTGAAACAAAAAAAATATGCCTCTACTGAATTTAATACAATACATTTAATAAATTTTCTCTCATCCATGTTCTAAAATTAAGTTTACTGTCAAATTCACATCACAATGAAATGGTTACGGTCCCTAAAACATGTTATCCAATCAGAATCGTCCGTTTCTATCAAGGCCCGGTTAGCTGGCTGATTAATTGGTTAGGACTTCACAATTCCTGCAGAAGGCCAAGCTATGTGTTTTGGTTTGGAGAGTGAGTGGCAGATTGACCAATCACAGTTTGATTTCAAGTGGGCGGGACAAAAAAATTAAGCTCGTAGGCCTTCACGAAATCCTAGTTGAGTCTCAACCGTTCTCACCACTCTGCCGCCTCTGTGAATTACGTTGTGGCTAGTTTGATCGGATCGCCCTTTTCAAGGCGTCCTTTCACAGAAAAACTTCAAATTAGGGATGTCCGATAATATCGGCCAACCGATAATATCGGCCGATATTAGCCTATTTTTGTAATATCGGTTCATATCGTTATCGGTTTTACCACCGATAATGTGCTTGTGCATAAATATGGCACTTTTCCATAAGTTGAAATAGTGTCCTTATTTTTTATAGACAGTGTTAATTTGTGAAATGCAATCTAGTGAGGCATCACAATAAAAGTAGATGATGTGTTAATTCCACAACAGGAGATATGGGACCTAAAATTAGTCTGGGCGAAAATAAAAACGCCTGTATATATCGGTATACCATATCGGTTGATATCGGTATCGGAAATTAAGAATTTGGACAATATCGGCTATCGGATATCGGCAAAAAGTCAATATCGGACATCCCTACTTCAAATAATAAAAAAACGGAAGACCAAGACCAACTCCAGAACTGGAATTAAAAGAAAAGGTTAAGAAAGTGGAAAGCATTTCAAGACCGAAAATTATCAGCGATAACCGTGGATGGCGGGCTGTAATAAAAAAAAAAGGCTGTACAGGTGGAGTTGTTTGCTTTTTACAACTGAAAAGTCATCCACCTGGGTCAGCGGCGGATTTGCCAGCCTTACAAATCTGACAAAGTCAGTCCACCGACATCAAGGTTCTGTGGCACACCTGCAAGCGACGGTCAGATGGCCTTTCAGCCAATCAAATGACGTCTCTGGTGCACTGAAAAATGCACTGATGTGGGCACGCCGCACGCACGTCGGCAAATATATATGCGTAATAGCCTACTACGAATAGGTTTGCAATTTTTTTATATTAAATGCATTATGTAAAATATTTTCCGTTTTATTAAATAATAAATCTAAATATTGGTAGGGACATTCCTTTCTTTCCCAAAGTTGGTCGGGACATATCCCTCAGTCCCTATGCTAAATTACGCCCTTGCCCTCATTCATTGTGGTATAATTTTTGTTTGTCTATACAGATAATTTAACGAGCAGTAGAGAAAACGAAAAGCAACGGTAAAACAAAAGCAATGGCACTTTTCTGTAGTGTCAACTGTCTTTGGTAGATATGTTTATGGTTGTTATGGTAACGTAGTGTAAAAAACTTTTTAGAAACCAGCGGACTGGCCTGTCTACACGTCAATCAGCGGGCACATGGTAATATAATGAAATGATAGGATGGATTGCTTTTCTGAAAAGGCGCGTTTTTTTGTTGTTGTTTGATTTTTTTACTGAGTTCTGTGAGGTACCGTCATTGGCTCTGCGATCGACCAGTCGATCGCGATCGACGTATTGGGCACCCCAGTTTTAGCCTGTTTAATATTTTCTTTTATATATGTTCTTTTTTATTTTACCTACACAAACGCAAGCCTTATTTTATTTTATGATATATTCATTGTTTATTTTTAGTTATATATTTATTTTTTATTAAGATTTTAATTTGTTGTTGCCAGTTTACAGTGCCACTCGAAGGGCTATTTTCAAGCACATTTGTCAGAGAAAATAAAAGCCTTATTCAATAACATATATTTAACGTGTATTTAATAGCGGGTTGGGGCGGATCAAATTATTAAATAAATGCGGGACCCGCAGGTTGAAAAAACCCCGACCCACGCATCACTATACAACACAATTTTAATTTTGACCCTCAGGGAAATTTGTTATCATTTGTAAAACATTCCATTCTGGGGATTTAACCAATTTCATTAGAGGTATTTCATCAAGAGGACAAACGAGAACAATTCACTTAATGTCAGAATTTAGTTTTCAAACATTTTTTTTTTTTTTTAAATCAAATTAAAAACCATTTGTTGCCTTACCTGTAGTTGTCTATGATGTCCATACGCCTATGCTTCTCCACGAAAGGTTTTACTCTTATTTTGTTGTAAAAGTCCTCTTTTCTCAGCAAAGCATGTAAAAACAGCTCTACATAGTTTCCTGGATTGGAAGAGTTTGCCCCCTCATCGTTACCACGAAATGCCAGCTCCTGATTGGCTAAGACAGGTTGCGTTAATTAGGTCTTTTTAAATCCCTCGTGTTTCCTTTACCTTAGCATTGTGGATGCTAATGTTAAGGCTCCGTTGCTCATTCAATGCCAAATCGACCTTTGGGTTTAGTTTTTAAACGTTTTTAAAGCAATCTGGCTTTGAATGTGAGTGGTCGATCTTTCATGTTTGTTGAGGCTCCTTGGTAAATGTTCCATGTCACAATATCCCGAGTTTGTCCAGACTTTATCTCAGGCTGAGAACAAAAGGAAAGGAAAGCAGTAAAGGTTTCTGGCGGGATGGCCGATCTGTTCGGGTGTAGCACTCCGTTTGAAAAGAGCGAGTTATCTTCCACCCCGTAGTTTGAAGCTAATCTTTGGTCTTCCGTTGGTTATCACCTTCTGTTTTGACCGATAGTCCTGTTTTTAGTATTTTTGAAGCTCAGATATATAATCCTCCATCTTGGGAGTTGGAGGAAGAGGAGCAGAAAAAACCTTCTGTAGCGCACTTGACTTGGCGTGCTGAGATTGTCATTGTGCTGAAATGTGACCTTTCAACTCAGCGCAGATCGTCCATATACATGAGAATAGTGTCTCGTCACCAGCGATATGCTAATGAGTCCCAGAACGTCCACGCCCTCTTTTAGGTGAAGGAAGTAGGCACTTTGCTACTACTGTTGACAGAACAGTAGGCTACTTCCATGAGCAGGCACCATGCCTAAAAGCTGCTGTGTTGTATTTTACAATGCTAACAACAACAAAAATAGGGATTTGCGATTTAGTATGTTGCCACAAAAAGAAAGGGAAGGGAAAAGAAGGGGTTTGTGGCTCCAGGCAATCAGAAGAGAGAATCCCGATGGGAGGCTGTGGGACCCGGCGTCTAAATTTGTTTACGTCTGCGGCAAACACTTCGTTACAGGTTAGTAGCTAAAGTCACTCAGTCATGCTAGCTAAAATCAGTTGATGTCCGATGTTAAAGATGTCTAATCTAATAATGAAGGAATGAATGAAACTTTGCAAACTTTTAGGAGCTGTGATTACATGTCATAGTTCAGCTCCGAGTTAGCCTGCAACACCTAGCACTAGTGCTATCATGGTTGCACTCTGCACGTTAAATGCGCTATAAAAATAAAAGTGACTTGACTTGAATGAAAATAGATTGTTTTGGTGCCCTCATCTTCATTCATGATTCATTTATTCATTGCTTGAAAAACTGAGTTTTCAGCATCTGTTGTCTGGATAACCTTGCGGTGGTGGAAAAGACTGGAGGCAGTGCGTCAGAGGTGTGGGCAAAGGCCGTTTAAGAAAGTTTTATTTATAGTCGCCGCAGGTAAATGTGCCAGTTAGGAGAAAAATTAATAAACAAAAAAACTCCAAAAACAATAATGATCAATTAACCCTAAACTTCAAACCTAATATCAATAATCAGAAACACAAAGAAAAACAGTTCCTCACTCTGGCAATCACAGCCCCTGTCTGTCTTGTGAAAGATCTAGGTGCTATCTCCTGCTCACCTTAGACCCTCTGTCCCCAGACCTGTTTTGGCAGTCCCTATAAACCTCCTGGCCTGACCCATTACATATCCCCAAAATCAATCATCCATACAACCATACATTTTCATTTCAAATATCACCACCCCTAGTCAACACATTACTCCCCACACATTTATCCAATTAGCACAATTATACATCACCTTTAAAACCCTCAAATATCCTTAGCACCCCCAAAGCCCCAAACACCCCTCTTATCCCACACATTTGATCCCTGCCCGTCTCTGACATCACATGTGTTCCTTCTGACTTCACGTCGGGTCCCTCCCCAGTCTCCTGCACCCGGAAGTAGGGCTGCAACTAACGATTATTTTGGTAATCGATTAATCTATCGACTATTTTTTCGATTAACCGACTAATCTAATGACTTTCCCATAACAAATTAAAATAATGACTAAAATGTCAGAATTTGAACTCAAAATCTATTTTAATTACATTTGTCTGTTTATACAAATGTTATCATCATAATAAATACATTTAACAGAAATACAAATTAAAGTGCAAATACGCTTTTTAAAGTAAAGAGAAAGTGCAAATAAAGTTTTACAAGTTACTCAAACTAGAAATCTAGCCTCTGCAAGTGCAAAATAACTGGGCTGCAAGTGACATTCAACGTCCAAAAGTAAACAAAATAGTCCATCCTTCCGACAATGAAAGTTTTAAATTACAATGTAGAAACGTCAGCATATTGACATGCTCTGGAGTGAGGCTGGCTCTCTTCTTGGAGGCGATGTTCCCAGCTGCTGAAAAGAGCCGCTCAGAGGGAGTAGAGGTAGCTGGAATACACAAGAATGATTTTGCTAGTGATGCAAGAGCTGGAAACCTTCCCTCATTCAATTTCCACCAAGACAGGGGACTTTCTGTCTTTGAGAGAGACTGCTCTCCAAAGTACATCAGCACTTCATTTCTGATCATTTGGTTGTGTGCATCCTCTTCATTGGTGTCATTGTCACTGTCTGGTAAAATGTGTTCTGGAAGGTATGGTGTACCCTGGATTGAATGTGTTCACCATCTGCCTAAAGCCCTCATCCTCAACCATTGACAGAGGTCTCATGTCACGGACAAGCATGTTGAGGATGCTGTCATTCAATACTTCTGCCATCTGTGGGGTACATGAGCCTCTCTTTAAGACAAACTCGTCCACATGCCTCTGTTTAGTACTAAAATAGAAAGAGAGAAAAAGTACAAAGCTTTTAACTATTACGTTATCAAAGTCAAATGTATTTATATATCGTAACGTGCCCTCATTTCGTCCCTGCTATTAAAAATGTGACAAACCGTTAAAAACATTTAGCCTATAGATCGCAAAATCTTTTATCAATCAACCTTACAAATTTCAGGAGCGGTGGGTGTCTAGATTACGACTGGTAACTTGTTGGATTATAATAACTAAAACGTGTTTTCCGGTTTTTTGTTGTTGTGTAGACCCACACGCAAAATTAGCTGATATACTACGCCCGTTCGTGATTTACCTTTGATACGTGTGGTGTAAGGAGATTAGCCAAATAAACAGCAAAACATTAACGATATGATCAACTGTTATCTCTATCAGACACGTAACCTCTCGTGAACATCTCCTACTGTAACTGTCATCGCTCCGATGGGTGGGAAAAGCTCAATTTAAAAAGGGAGAGGTCTTGGTGTCGGTTGAAAACTGTATGACCCTCACGAATTATTCATGTCAATTTGTACAAGCATAGATAAATCACTGTCTAGTACACTTAATTACGCCGTACAACTGTAATTTTTTGCACACATTTCCGCAAAGAAAAAATAGTTCTTCAAACAAATCGAACTTCAAAGTTTCAGGTGTTGCATAGCAACCCATTACTTGGTGAACTCAAGTTACTTTTTTAACTTTCCGTCACGTTAGAGACTCTAAAACTGCTGATAATTCACTGATTTACTACATTGCACTTAACATAACTGAAATAGCGTTAGCGGGCATCATCCATGAGATGTTTTGTTTTCTGACATGTAAGATTAAACCTTACGATAAGTTAACAAGGCTGAACGACTGAAACGTACCCATCAGGAGAAGACGTGGTGGCTCCCGTGGTGGCTCCAGGATGCTTTCGTTTTAAATGCTCTTGCATGGACGTAGTGCTGCTATGAAAAGCCAATTCAATTTTGCAGAGGCTGCATTGCACTTTTTTTGTCCGGTTTGTTGGTGAAGTACTCCCAGACTTTTGAACTTTTCGGTCTCGCTGGTTTCGGCTCTTCCACTCTGCTCCGCTATAGTTGTTTAAATATTCTTCTTCTTTGCCTTGGTGCATGTAGACAATGGATGCGATAGCGCCCCCTGCACTTCCTATGGTGCATTTGCCGGATGAAAATTATCGGTTGCCCTGAATTTTTTTTTTTTATAAAATAATAATAATAATACGACTCGTCGACTATAAAAATTTGCGTCGACCATTTTTCATAATCAACATCGTCGATTAAGTCGACTAATCGTTGCAGCCCTACCCGGAAGCCAGCGCCAACACAACGTAAGTGTTTTCCCGTCTTGTCCTTTGTTCGGGAAATGTTTGTAATGTTTGTACAGTGTCCGATGTTCCTTAAGTTGTACTTGATGTTTGTGTGTTGCAGGTGGCACCTTGAATGCGCCGGAACGCCGCGATCGTGTGTGCGCCGAAATGCTACGTTCGTGTGTGTGCTAATAAACGGGTGTCTGCGAATTAACGTGTCAGTCCCATTTTATTGCCTGTGTGCTTTAGCGGTAACGGGCTGCTGCACCGTTACAGCATCAAAACACGATTTAGCACAGTCCACTATGAACGGAACTATTTCAGTTTCAGCTTGGAATGATTGTGTTAGTCATACAGAGGATGATTGCATTAAAGAGGTGCTTTAACAAAGCAGTAATCCTACAGTTCTATTAGAATATCATGGAAAACCCAGTGTATTTCCCTGAGCAAACCATGGCTTTGGTCTGTAGTCATCTGCAAAGCCATCAAATGTACTGAGACCTACTAGCATCTCTCCAGTGGCAAATAACATGCTAAGGAATTCCTGTTCATGGTGTTCTTTCGCTTTTGGAACTGGCCTCCTTTTTTCTCTGACGTTCCTCTTCCTTTCGGCATTGTCAGAATAGAACTTAATGTCTTTTACCATGGCTGCATCAACCTTCTTAGTGCAGACTGTGTTCCAGGTACAAGCAATGCTGGTCGGGGCCGTACTGGTGTATCCCAGGTGGACAGAGGCCTCCAACTTAAAAAGAAGTGCCGCAACATGCGAACAGCTTTCTCCAAGTCTAAAATCAAATAGGAAACAATAACGGCTATATACTCTTTCATTAAATAGGAGAAAATTATATGTTGTATCGCGCTTTACACCTGAAACAGTGCTGTCTGTAGGTATGGGCTTAGATTAAGACAAAACTAGACACTAGAAACAAAAACATGAGAAGATAGAGGTTAAGTCAAAAGAGACAGATGATAATTAGCAGAATGGCCATCCATCCATCCATATCCTCCGCTTATCCGGGGTCGGGTCGCGGGGGCAGCAGCCTGAGGAGAGAAGCCCAAACTTCCCTCTCCCCAGCCACTTCGTCCAGCTCTTCCGGGGGGATCCCGAGGCGTTCCCAGGCCAGCCGAGAGACATAGTCCCTCCAGCGTGTCCTGGGTCTTCCCCGGGGCCTCCTCCCGGAGGGACGTGCCCGGAACACCTCCCCAGGGAGGCGTCCAGGAGGCATCCTCACTAGATGCCCGAGCCACCGCAACTGGCTCCTCTCGATGCGGAGGAGCAGCGGTTCTACTTTGAGCCCCTCCCGGATGGGAGGGGCCCTGCGGAGGAAACTCATTTCGGCCGCTTGTATTCGCGATCTCGTTCTTTCGGTCAATACCCACAGCTCGTGACCATAGGTGAGGGTAGGAACGTAGATTGACCGGTAAATCGAGTGCTTCGCCTTTAGGCTCAGCTCCTTCTTCACCAAGACGGACCGGTGCAGAGCCCGCATCACTGCCGACGCCGCACCGATCCGTCAGTCAATCTCCCGCTCCATCCTCCCCTCACTCGTGAACAAGACCCCGAGATACTTGAACTCCTCCACTTGAGGCAGAATCTCCTCCCCGACCCGGAGAGTGCACTCCACCCTTTTCCGGCCGAGAACCATGGCCTCGGATTTGGAGGTGCTGATCCTCATCCCAGCCGCTTCACATTCGGCTGCGAACCGCTCCAGTGAGAGCTGAAGGTCACGGCCCGATGAAGCCAACAGGACAAGATCATCTGCGAAAAGCAGTGACGCAATCCTGAGGCCACCGAACCGTAACCCCTCAATGCCCTGGCTGCGCCTAGAAATTCTGTCCATAAATTCTGTCCGTTGTGAACAGAAACGGTGACAAAGGGCAGAGCTGGCGGAGGCCAACCCCCACCGGAAACAGGCTCGACTGACTGCCGGCAATGCGGACCAAGCTCTGGCACCGGGAGTACAGGGACCCGATGGCCCGTAACAGCGGGCCCGGTACCCCATACTCCCGGAGCACCCCCCACAGGGCTCCCCGAGGGACACGGTCGAACGCCTTCTCCAAGTCCACAAAGCACATGTAGACTGGTTGGGCGAACTCCCATGCACCCTCGAGCACCGCGCCAAGGGTATAGAGCTGGTCCACAGTTCCACGGCCGGGACGAAAACCACATTGCTCCTCCTGAATCCGAGGTTCGACTATCCTACGGACCCTCCTCTCCAGGACCCCCAAATAGACCTTACCGGGGAGGCTGAGGAGTGTGATCCCCCTGTAGTTGGAGCACACCCTCCGGTCCCCCTTTTTGAAGAGGGGAACCACCACCCCGGTCTGCCAATCCAGAGGCACTGCCCCCGATGTCCACGCGATGCTGCAGAGACGTGTCAACCAAGACAGCCCCACAGCATCCAGGGCCTTTAGGAACTCGGGGTGGATCTCGTCCACCCCCGGGGCCTTGCCACCGAGGAGCTTTTTAATCACCTCGGCGATCTCAGCCCCGGAGATAGGAGAGTCCCCCCCCGAGTCCCCAGACCCTGCTTCCTCAGTGGAAGGCGTGTTGGTGGGATTGAGGAGGCCTTCGAAGTATTCCCCCCACCGATTCACAACGTCCCGAGTCGAGGTCAGCAGCGCCCCGTCTCTCCCATACACGGTGTTGACAGAGCACTGCTTCCCCCTCCTGAGACGCCGGATGGTGGTCCAGAACCTCCTCGAAGCCGTTCGGAAGTCCTTCTCCATGGCCTCACCAAACTCCTCCCACACCCGAGTTTTTGCCTCCGCAACCGCCGAAGCCGCGCCCCGCTTGGCCCGCCGGTACCCATCAGCTGCCTCAGGGGTCCCACGGGCCAAAAAGGCCCGGTAGGACTTCTTCTTCAGCTTGACGGCATCCCTTACCGCTGGGGTCCACCAGCGGGTTCGGGGGTTGCCGCCGCGACAGGCACCGACGACCTTACGGCCACAGCTCCGGTCGGCCGCTTCAACAATGGAGGCACGGAACAAGGTCCACTCGGACTCTATGTCCCCCGCCTCCCCCGGGACATGGTTGAAGCTCTCCCGGAGGTGGGAGTTGAAGCTCGTTCTGACAGGAGATTCAGCCAGACGTTCCCAGAAGACCCTCACAGTACGTTTGGGTCTGCCAGGTCTGACCGGCATCTTCCCCCGCCATCGGAGCCAACTCGCCACCAGGTGGTGATCAGTTGACAGCTCCGCCCCTCTCTTCACCCGAGTGTCCAAGACATGCGGCCGCAAGTCCGATGATACAACTACAAAGTCGATCATCGAACTGCGGCCTAGGGTGTCCTGGTGCCAAGTGCACATGTGGACACCCTTATGCTTGAACATGGTGTTCGTTATGGACAATCCATGACGAGCACAGAAGTCCAACAACAAAACACCATTCGGGTTCAGATCAGGGGGGCCGTTCCTCCCAATCACGCCCCTCCAGGTCTCACTGTCATTGCCCACATGGGCGTTGAAGTCCCCCAGCAGAACAAGGGAGTCCCCAGAAGGAGCGCTTTCCAACACCCCCCCTAAGGACTCAAGAAAGGGTGGGTACTCTGAACTGCCGTTCGGTGCATCAGCACAAACGACAGTCAGGACCCGTCCCCCCACCCGAAGGCGGAGGGAGGCTACCCTCTCGTCTACCGGGGTGAACCCCAACGTACAGGCACCAAGCCGGGGGGAGATAAGCATTCCCACCCCCGCTCGGCGCCTCTCCCCAGGGGCAACTCCAGAGTGGAAAAGAGTCCAACCCCTCTGAAGGAGGCTGGTTCCAGAGCCCAAACTGTGTGTCGAGGTGAGCCCGACTATGTCCAGCCGGTACCTCTCAGCCTCGCACACCAGCTCCGGCTCCTTCCCCGCCAGAGAGGTGACGTTCCACGTCCCCAGAGCTAGCTAATGCAGCTGAGGGTCGGACCGCCCAGGTCCCCGCCTCCTGCTGCCGCCCAGCTCACATCGCACCCGACCCCTTTGGCCCCTCCCACGGGTGGTGAACCCATGGGAAGAGGGTCCCGCGTCGTTCCTTCGGGCTGTGCCCGACCGGGCCCCGCGGGCGTAGACCCGGCCACCAGGCGCTCGCCAACGGGCCCTTCCCCCAGGCCTAGCTCCAGGGGGGGGCCCCGGTGACCCACGTCCGGGCAAGGGAAACTCCGTACCAAAGTTTTCTTTCTTCATTGGGGTTTTTTGAGCCACTCTTCGTCTGGACCCTCGCCTAGGACCTGTTTGCCTTGGGTGACCCTACCAGGGGCATGAAGCCCCCGACAATATAGCCCCCAGGGTCATTGGGACACGCAAACCCCTCCACCACGTTAAGGTGGCAGCTCATGGAGGAATGGCGCTAGTGAAAATGTGAAATATCTTCTCTAAAGAATGTAATGCTTTGTGATCAGATTACCCTGCCATGCAGTCACAGTGGGCCACTTTAACAGCCCCATCACTGTTAGCTGCCACCCAGGTGTTATGTGGCTTGTCTGTGACCCTCCAGGAGGGCTTGACTCTGGTCTTGAATATTGTTATGTCTCCCAGTGATGGCTTATAATGGAGCACCACGTCCACCCAGCCACTGGTGAAAAACTTGTGGGCTTCCAGGCTTTTGTAATTTTTTATTAGCCCTGCTGTGTAAATCCCTACATGAAAAAAAACAGTAAATATTGGGCAAGTTTGGGTACTGATGCGATCCTCCCACTCCTGCATGTTAGCTTACTGTTAGCTAGCGTTTGCTAATGTTAGCCAGACAGTATGACGATGTGGATATACTAGATTACCAAAGGGGCAAACCAAACAAAGTGTGACATATCCGATATACCTTACCTGGAGACTCAAAGAGGTAGTTCCATATATCCCCGTAGTCCACCTCTGGCCACTCGTTTGGGTTGTTCGCCCAGAGACCAGATTCCAGCGTGAAGGGACATCCGACATTGCCGATTAATTTAAGTTTTTCTAAATAGCCACACCGGTCAGGACTTGGAAGAGAGTTGGTATAACTGGTCTGCTGGCTGGCCATAGCATTAGATCGGTATAAATAGCTATATATAATACTTGGGTAAAGTTCAGAAATGTAATGCACTGAAATTCTCATAGACCCCCATTCAAATATTCTTCTTCTTCTTCTTCTATTGGGGATTTCCGGCAGTGTTTGCGCTGCTGCGCATTACTGCCCTCCACAGTTCAAAGGGCTATTCATCACATTGATGCTCCTATATCCTCTGGTAGAGGTCTGTGATGCGGATAAAATCCAGAACGCTCCTCTCCACAGCTTGGTGATCCTTTCCCCGACTGAACAGTGTTTTAAAATCTAAAGTGGAGATCCCAATTTTCCCCAGTTCTTCTCGCAACTGTACTCTCTCCACTCTATATTTTTCACATTCCAATAGGACATGCACGACAGTCTCTTCTCTTCCACATCCACACAGCCCATCTGGATGCTTCCCAACTGTTTTCAAGCAGCTGGCCAGACCACAATGCCCAAACCTCAGTCTTGATAGTTTAACAGAGTCTCTTCTGTCACCCCCCATATACACACTGTCTTTTCACAGAACTTTGCGCTGAGAAATACAGTCTACCTCTCTCTTCATTGTTCCACTCTTCTAGCCACTGTTTCTCTAGCCCCTCCTTTATGGCACTATAGAATTCTGACTTGCCCATACGAATTTCCACATTTATTTCCTCTCTCCGGAGCGCTATTCTGGCGAGCTTGTCAGCTATCTCGTTCCCCTCTACACCTGCATGCCCTGGGACCCAAAGGAATCCTACATCACACCCCACTTTTTCAATTTTATACAAACTTATCAGTGCTTCATTTATCAGGTCGGCTCTAGCTCTAGATGTACCACTCCTCATAGCCATCAAGGCAGCGGCTGAATCAGAGCATATGACTACTTTTTCTGGCTTAACTTGTTCAATAGTGCCCAAATTATTGCCACTAACTCTGTGGCAAAAACGGATGCCCCGCTTGTTATACGCAATCCTTGTTGGACTTGGGGACTCCCCACATATATTATACACACCCAGCCTTTTGACTATCTGGGTCCTTAGACCCGTCTGTATACACCTGCATGTGTGCCCCCCATTCCTCTTTTATGTACCCCTCAACCATCGCACTAGTGAGGTCTCCCTGCTGCTTCAAGTTTAAAAGTGTGAGGTCTACAATAGGCTCTGGGAGCAACCACATTGGCACAACTGACCAGAATGCGTGTATTAGGCCTACTTTTTATTTGTCTACGCCCACTCTCTCAGCCAATTCTCCCGCCCCAGACAGGAAGTTTCCTTTTTTCCTCCCATCTGCAAACTACCAATTTTCATTCAGCAGACACTTTGCTGAGAGACTCTGGCTAGTTCCCTTTAATTTAGACCAATAATGTAAACCTAGTTTGTTGCGTCTAATTCTAAGTGGCCACTCTCCCATCTCTACAAGCAGGGCTGGGATAGGCGTCGTCCTAAATGCCCCACAGCATGTTCTTAAAGCTCTTGCCTGAACGGCATCTAACTTGTCCAACGTGGACTTTGCAGTCGACCCATAGACAAAGCTCCCATAGTCTATTGCTGATCTGATCATTGCCTGATACATCATGAGCATAGTCTCCCTCTCAGCTCCCCATTCACACCCAGCCAGGCTCCGAAGAATGTTTATCACCCTTTCACACTTGCTCACAGTTTTTCCTATATGACTTTTCCAGGTGAGTCTTTCATCAAGCCACATACCCAGGAACTTAAATTCCTTGAACCGCTTTAACGGAGCCCCATACAGATTTAGCCCTGTTCGTGGGATTTTCCTTTTAAATCCAAACACCATATACTTGCTCTTGGCAACAGAAATTCTAAAGCTCCACTTATTTGCCCACTCTTCTATTGCATTTAAGCCTTCCTGAGTTTTCTTAAGCAAAAACTCGATATTCCTGCCTCTCCTCCAGATGGCCCCGTCAACTGCAAAAAGTGACCTCCCAAATTCTTGTCCAACATTTTTAAAGATATCATTGATCATTATATTGAAGAGAACTGGGCTATAACTGATCCCTGCGGGGTGCCATCCTCTATATTAAGGGTTTCAGAGTAAACCCCACCCACTCTCACCTGAATTTTTCTATCCAAAAGAAAATCTTTGATCCAGTTAAACATCCTTCCCTTTACTCCTGCATCATGTAATTTAATTAATACCCCTTCCTTCCACATTGAGTCATAGGCTTTTTCAATGTCTAGGAAGACTCCTACTATGGCTTCTTTATTTACCATAGCCTTTCTAACTTCCAGGTCCAGTACTGCTGCAGAGTCCATTGTACCTCTTCCTATCCTGAACCCGTTTTGGTAGTCTACAAAAAACCCTCTTGTTTCTAGGAAATACACAAGCCTGTTGGTTACTATGCGTTCCATTACCTTACACATTACTGAAGTCAACGCTATAGGACGATATGAATCTGGCTTTGCTGCATTTTTACCTGGCTTCAGTATTGGAACTATGACCGCGCGCTTCCACTCTTCTGGTAAGCTACCCGTCTCCCATATCGTATTAAACAATGCTAGGATTTCATCCAGCACAATACCGCTCAAGTGTTTAAGCATGTCGTAACACAGCCTATCTCTTCCTGGGGCAGTGCTGGCCCCGGCCTGAATGGCTTCTGTCAGCTCCTTACGTGAGAAAAACAAATTAAACGGATCACTATTTTCATAGCAATAGCTAAGCTTCCATTGCTCGTTTCTCAACACTTCCGCTCTCTTCCTCAAGCATTCTTCCCCCAAACCAGTTGAGTTATGAATAGCCTGAAAAACCTTGACACACATATTTGCCTTCTCTATGTTACTTACAGCCTCCCTTACTCCATCATTCAAAACTGGCATTGTGTACCTACTAAATTTACCTGACATCCTGTGCACTCTTGACCACACTTCCTTAATGGGGGTGTCAGGGCCTAAAGTACCACAATACTTCCTCCAACAATTTCTCTTGGCTTCCTTAATAGTTTTCCTTGCAGCTGCTCTTCGTCTTTTGTAGTCAATAGCATTTATTTGTGAGGGGCATTTTCTTAGCTTTCGATAAGCCCTATTTCTATTTTTAATGGCTGCATCACACTCCTTATTCCACCAAGGGACAGCCACTCTACCTTTGGGACTCTGGGCCTTATGGGGATTGAGTTTAGCGCAGCAGTAAGTATCATTGAGCTAAGTGATTAATTAAAAGCATCTATTGTTCCATCACTTTCAACTTCCCCCACTAGGGCTGCTGTCTCCTCTTCAAATTTATCCCACTGGGCATTAGAAAACTTAAACACTTTGGGCCTGTCCTCTACTTCTTTTATCAGTGTCCTACCGTACCCACTCAGAATAGGAAAATGATCACTGCCCATTGTGTTCCTATCCATGACTTCCCACTCCCCGACTCTAGCCAACCCTGGTGAAGCAAGTGTTAGATCAATACATGACAGCTTACCTGTCTCTATCTGTACCCTAGTGGGCCGACCATCATTCATGACTACCAACCCGTGCCTTTCTAAGAAATCTTCTAAAACAGTTCCATTCATATCCCTCTTTTCACTTCCCCACAAAGGATTATGGGCATTGAAGTCCCCAGCCCAAATAACTGGGGATCTAATTTCCTCCATAATTTTGTCCAACTCCTCCAGCACTAATACCTTGCATGGATTGTAGAAGTTGACTACAGTAATTTTCCCCTGTGAACTCCATATTTCAGTTAAAACACACTCAAGGCTAGAATCTATGTCTACTACTTTGTACTGAATTCCTACTTTAATAAACACAGCACATCCACCACCAGTTCCATCTGCCCTATCCTTCCTTACACCCACATACCCTGGTACAACAAAGTCTAGACATGATTTTAACCAAGTTTCTTGCACACATATCAAGTCAGGCTTATCCTCTCCAATGTCAACAATTTTTTTTAGTTCTTGTCCGTTTGCAATTAGACTCCTTGCATTCCACTGCAGAATACAGAACATAAAGATGATCTTAATCATCATCATCACCCCATTCATCCACCTCAATTTCCTCCGGCTCCTTCTCCTGCGACCTAGGAGCCTCCACCTGACTGCCTTGCATAAACTTATGCAATTTAATAGGGTCATATGATCCCGTTCCCAAATACCTCCCGGCTGCCTCAACCACTGCCTTCATAATGTCAGACCTAGATTCCTTACGCTTAGTGACGTACACCACATCAACCATGAATGCCAATAAGCTTTCTTTTTTAACCACAATCGAATCAGCTGGCAAAGGAGGGTGTGGGGCACGTGGGGGTGCCGAGGATGGGGACATCTGAGAGCTGACATACACGGACCCATTGTCACTTCTTCCGTCTACTTTCTTTAGAGCCTCTGCATATGATAGGTTAAGTTGCTCTTTGATAACCTGGACATGCTTTGCCTTTTCAAAGAGAGTGCATCCCCGATACGATGCCATATGAGCACCACCGCAATTGCAGCATTTTGAATCAGCCACTTTGCATTTTAACAAATCATGTTCCCCCCCACACTTTGAACACCTTTGACTGCCGCGACATGCCGCAGCAACATGGCCAAATCTTTGACATTTGAAGCACCTAAGCGGCGGCCTTTCAATTTTTTCACTTGATACAACAAACATCCAAAAAACACTCTGAGTGGCAGACTATCTCCTTCAAAAGTTATCAGGACAGGAGCATTCGGGTTACTACCAGCCCGCGCTTTAAATCTCTTCACTTCTTTAACTTTCCCTCCCTTGATTTGCTCCTTCATTTCCTTCTCAGTAACATCAGCACAGACACCATAAATGACTCCTTTAACTCCCTCAATTCTGTTCGAGATATTCACTTCTATGTTTAGCCCAGCTATCATTTTAACCTTAAGCGCTTTACTTTGTGTTTCTGCATCCTTACACATCACCATAAGCATGCTATTAGCTAGAATCCTTGCATCAATTTCGCCAACCCCTTTCAGTGACGCTGCAATTTTTAGAGGATTAACTGCTCTAAACCCCCCCGATCCTTTTGGGTCCTTCTCCTTCAGTTTGAAGACTACCTTAAACTCAGCGCTATCGTTTCTCCTCATTTTCCCTCCTGCTTGCTCCCTTTCTACTGATGCACCTCGCTTACTTCCAACTATCACCCCCCCCCCCCCCCCCCCCCCCCCCCCCCTCCCTTCCCCTGGCCGCAGCCATATAGTCTCTGCACTTATCCTCCTTCAACAATGCGCTTTCCAACACTATAAAGTGAAGAAAACTCGTTTTAATAAACGGTCAGGACAAAGTCCGTGAAGTAGTTTGACTTAGCGTTCACTCTTCCGTGTCGCACAGTGATGACGTAGCCACCTCCCACTCGAAATGTCTCTCAACCGGGGTTATCAAGTGGGCACCTTCCTTCACTGGTGTTTCGTTAAGTTAGGCCCCCGACACCTCAAGGAGGCTTGTATTCCAGCATCCTGGAAATACACCCCTCTATGCCTGAGCAATTTTTACTTAAGAATATGTTTTAAATGATTTAAATCAAGCAGAAAATACATTTATAACACAGATCAGTGGACAAATATGAATGTTTATTTCATCATTCATCTTTTTTTTTTTTCCTCATGATTTCTGTCACGCATAGCCTACTACTAATGAAATAGGTACCCAGCAGTTAAAACATAACTAGCATAAAAATAGTGTGCAAAAGTTATTTGTAAGATCACAAATTGTTACCCCCATATTTCATATTTGCACATCTTGTTCCCCGGTACCCAAGTATTGGTACATACTGTATTGGTACATCGTTAGTGTAAAAATGTATAGCATCACAGTATGTTGCAGATCGTGAAGCCGAAACACAATTGGTCAATGCAAGTCAGGGACATACTGAGGAGAGGAGGAGTTATCGCTAATACTCTCTCTCCCTCTCTCTGATTCGCTCGTTACAGTATATGTTTCATGTGCAAAACGTTTAATTCATATGCGTTATCCATCAATTTTTCCTCCTTCGCCCACCTGGCCAGAGAGAGAAATACTGGTTTCAGTTCCCTCTCAATTCTTTAGACGCTCTTTGTGTATAAATATAACAACCTATGAATAGCTCTATAGAAATGGATGTGGATTGGACACCACACACTGCCTTGTGGGAGGACAGAGAATTTGCTTGTGTGGGTCTTTTCTCCTTTAAGGATTTAAAAGTCCTCATATAGCTTTAACCATTGTGACAACTGATGCTGTGCATCTGAAAGGGCTGTCTAGGATGAGCAGTGTGGGATTTAGAGTAAAATAGAATCAGCATGTCCCCCTCTTTCTCAGGCTCTCACTCAACCAAGAGCATTGGACAGCTGTCCACTGAAGAAGAGCAGGGCTAAATCATGTTGTGTATGTATATATATATATATATTCCTTACATTATGTCTATGTGTTGTAAAGATAATACATAATATGCATATGTTATGCCTTATACAGTATATATGTTTTAATATACAGTATATAGTATTCACACATGCCTTTTATATATTTGATATAGCCTTCTATATATGTGTTACATAGATAATATAATTTTCATACAGTATACCTTTATTTGATAATATATAATTCATACATTATTCCTCATATATATTTTATATCGCTATGGTGAATATAAAAACTACAATACCTTCCTGCCATACATCTACCAAGGCATGTTATGAATGTGATCATAATTAAAAATGTACTGTATATACTGTGTATATATATATAGGCTATATATATATATATATTGCAAATATCATACAATATATATATATATATATATATATATATATATATATATATATATATATATATATATATATATATATATATATATATACATTGTATGATATTTGCAAGAAGAATTCACACAGCATATTTCTGAAATCATATTCCGAAGTCACATATTTGTCATGAGTATGAGGTTGGCAAGAAAAGAGTTAATTGTTGTAACTGTGGTTCCACCATAACATAGAACCAGAGAACCTCTGAGAACTTCATTAAAGGAGGCATCAAAGGACGTGTTACTGTTGCTTATTTCATTAAAGCTGACTTCTTTGTTTAAGTTAACATTAATTCTGTCAAATTTGAAGACCCCAGGAGGATGAGAACGTAAAGAATTACCATCTAACCGTTTTATTACAAAATATAAATAGTGAGACCTTGTTGTGGTAAACTGCTAAAATTTAGTTGAGTTCCGCCTGACAAATGGCTGATGATACTGAAACATGGCTTTTGCTTTTGTATTTTTCTTTAAAGGTAAGCATGCTACAGTGGGAACATGCCACATATAATAGTGTGGCCTTTAAAAAGTATCAAATAAAGGAGGAAACATGAAGTTAAGACAATAAAGCAAAATAGTCTGTATTCCATCCAACCTTTTCTCTTCAAAACAAGGTCCCAGTTACATCCAACAGAAACCTAATAGATCCAATTTGATAAAACAAAAAAATATAAAGTGTCTAAATGGTCTCATCTGTTATGGTTTCAAATGACATACAGCATTGTGTTTAATGTCAGCAGACTAAAGATACACCACCTTGTTCAATACAATCAATCTAGTTCAATAATTAAAGAAGTCATGGCATCAAGTTTGTTTTGGACAATTCATATTTCAATAGCATTTCCTACGAATTGAACCATAAAGAATATCATGCATTCTAAACGGCAGACCTATCTGCCGTTTAGACCTGTCCGAAAATTGATGGCCAGTACAGCAGTGTTTCCCACAGGATTTTGGTGGACACAGGATTTTGGACTATGGTGGGGGGCTCGCGATCCTCTAGGGGGGTCCGGGGGCATGCCCCCCCCGGGAGAAAAAAATCAGTAGATTTCATTTAAATGCATCAATCTGGTGAATTTTGAGAACCAATTTATGACATATCAATTACTGACAAATTACTTACAAACTGCTGGTACTGATATGAATGTTGATGATACAATGTGTCATACTAAATGGGGTTGAGGAGTTTTCAGAAAGCATTTATACAAAAATGACTAAAACACAGTGCTGAGCCTTTATACTACTAGTGAACTGTCAAGCGCACAGTTGGGGGGGCGGGGGGTCGAGAGGACGCCTTGCCATGGCGATGGGGGGGGGGGGGGGGGGAACCGAACGTTGGGGAGCCAATCCAGCCGCGAGGATTTCCCCTTATATTAAACGCTGCAGCCCACCTGTGTAGGCATCTTATTGAGCTGCTAGTGAAGTTTATTTGCCTTGGTCAAATGAGTACGCCAGAGCTAGTGAGCGGAGCGGAGCGCTTTTTTTATTTAGACGCTGGAGCGGCCGCTCTGTTCCGCTCCAGTGTCGCTCCGATACCGCTCACACCACGAGTCTGAGGCATGCCCAAATCCAAACGTGTGTCTTCTTGTTGCATTTGTCTATTAAAATAAATGTTCTATGACTGAACTATATTGCCGTTGCTCTTAGTTCTTTAGGATGTACGTTTTCTGTTTAAGGTGGCAATTCGTAGTAGATTATTTCTCCCTCATTTAAATTGGAGCGAGCGTGGAGCGATTTCAGTGGAGCGGCATGATTTTTAAGTGGAGCGCGGAGCGAAAATGAGCGGAGCGGTCGGACGCGATTTAGAGCGAGGAGCGGCCGACAGAACAGCCGTCTGAGAGAGGAGCGGAATATTCACACCGCTCAGCTCTGCTCACTAGTTCTGGTCCGGGCGGATATTGAAACTATGGCGGCCGAAATTAGACTATGGCGGTGCGCCATATAGTCTCGTCAATGTGTGGGAAACACTGCAGTACAGTAGGCCTACAGTACGGTACAGCATTCGCTTTATGAGAAGGTCTTTATATTTTAATATTGAATTGAAGGAGCTGTTCTGTTCAAATCTTTATATTTCGCCATTCTCAAATCTAAATATATCTTCAAGAATGTGTGCGTCAGAAAATTCAAATACTGGTATTCTGCAAATTTACTGTAAGACTTCGATCAAAGAAGTGGATGCGATCTTTAGGTGTTTTCCATCAACAATTTGGACCAACTTGACCGTGGACCAACTTCAGCGTGAAGAAGACTTAAACTTGGGACATATGGGAATGACGAGGAATTATTATTAACACTACCTCAGATAACTTTTAGTCCAATATCTGAAGAGCGGTTCCAGGTGAGTTTGCGCTGTTCGTTTCAATTCATTAGAAGGATTTTCCACCATTTTGTTCTCTTATCATTGTTGTTGTTTTACGCACTGTTTACGCGTGAACCACTGCTTATGCGTAAATGTAAATGTGTAAATGTCAGGAAAGCAGATTTACGCATACTACACGTTGCAAATACATGAAGTTGACAAGTAAAAATTAATTATGTAACATAGTTGATTGTATGACTTGAGGGTAAATAATGAATCTACAATGTTTTTTTTTTTCTCAATTACCCCTCGTTCACCAAGGTGTTGCGCTTCCGTTGTCACTTCCCGACTTCATCTAAAAACTTGCGGTTACGCTCCGCTTGCTCCATCTGACTCTCAATCTTCGCCATTTCGATCATATTTCTGAGCAGGTGGAAAGTGAGGTCGATGGAGATCGGCGGGTCGTCGTTCCTCTTGGACAGCCCAACGAGCTCCTCCAAACTGTTCCCTTGGCGCTGGCCCTCCACTCCAGGCGCGCGGAGCTCCGTCTCCAAGGACTCAAGCCTGCGCGCCAGGTGAGAGAAGGCTTTGGCGTCCATCTGCGGTGCGGTTACTACGAGCTCTTCGTCATATGGAAATCGGGAAAATGCGCTTTGGGCGTTTCTGACGCTCGGGCTTGTTCTCTGTACAACGCGCAGCAACGTGTCGCCCAGGAGATACGAGACGGCGCCGTCCCTCGCGGCTCCGAGGAGCATTTCGTCCAGCTGACTCTTGAAGCTGCCGCTCGCATCGACCCCGGCGGAGGTCCAGGGCCGGCCGGCGGAGGGGCGGACGTGTGAGGCGAGCAGGACTGATGACAGAAGAATCAACGGGACGGGCTTCATCGTGACCAGGCGTCCTGAAACACACAGTTGTTCTGCTTCACTACTCGATAAAGTCATAGAGACCTACAGCCTACACCCAAAGATAGAATTTAGATGGTGACATTTAAATATGTAAATACAACCCAATTGCTACATTAAGCGCAATGAAGTGCAACACATGTAGTCTTACATGATGTAGTGTATAGTGACATCAAATAGTTACAAGTAGGTCACCTCTTCTACTGTGAAAAATAAATAAATTACACTACCACAGTTCAAATATGAACTTAGAAAAACGATAGTGAAAAACGACGCGCAGGCTTTTGAGCCGCTTACCTTGCACAGTAAACTAGAGTAGTCCCCCTCTGTGTGGACTGTATGATGCTCAGCCCAGTCCCGCGTCCCTGTGAGTGACAATGGGAGGGCCTCCTCCCGCGACACGTTATATACATCCAACACTGATCTGTTGACGTCAGATCATCTGAAAGGCCACATCGTTTTCAGGGACCCCAAAGGGCAACACCCTTACAATGATGATTTTGTCAACTTATTTGATAACATAGTTATGTTCGAAAGATTAACAATTTCAATAATGTCTGGTGAATGTCGAATTTAAGCAGTTTAATCCATCAACTCACTTGAGTTACATGAGTTTGCTGAATAACTTTTTCAATAAAGGTTTTCTGCTAGCGTCAAACAAATCAAGACTTCTTTTACACAATATAAAAGGTGTAAAATGAACAGGATCATCATTTAATTTAGCCATGTAAACCTTACTGCATTATGGATGATGTAATCATTGTGCATGGACCAGAAGGCCATGAGATCAGGTCACGTACAAGGTTTGACGAGGAGAGGTCTAGGGATGCTAATGACAGATCTAAATGTTGAGATACTTTAATCCCAAGTCCAGACCACTGATCCATTTCATATCTAATGTGGTGTTGGTTGGATGCAGCACACCTGAACCAACTTGTTGATAAAGTAATAAAGTGAGAATCATCAGTAAATGCCTTACTGGGGCATGTTCATTCTGTCATTTACAATGTATATAATATGGCCTACCCCCATCTCTAGACATAAATCACTCACTCCCACCAACGACTATTATTTATTTATTTATTTATTTATTTTTTTTACAATTAATCTATTTATTTTTTTGTATTTTGTTTTTCATTGTTTGTTATTGTTGTTTTTGTTGATTTTATATATGTATATATTTTAAATGTGTTATGTAAAGCGACCTTGAGGTCTCGAAAGGCGCTTAACAAATAAAATGTATTATTATTATTATTAATATAGGTATTGGTTAATGGTGGCCACAGCACATGTGTTATTATTTAATTTAACTTTAGATTGCCAAAGCTTATGTTGAGTATCTATCCAAGCCTGTACTTTGCCAAAAGACTTGGGAGCTTTAAGCATTAAGTGTGTCCTCCATGCTGTACTGAAAACAGGAGATCTGGATGTGGACAGAAAGTGCACCTCAACTTCCATGGGGAGATAAATACCCCAGATGAGCCAGGCTATTCTGGCACATCATCAATGGATTTGACAGTCAGTTTCCTAATATAGCTCTGGTTTGTTTGTGTGGGAAACAAGTTTTTAAATAATGGTTAATATGGTTGACAGCCACGCACGGCATTCTTCCAACAACCCCAGCCCCACTCGCTACTGCCATCATCATCTTGGAAGAAGCAAGACGACGCAAGCCAAAGAATTTCACAGCCTGAATAATTTTGGCCTTTTATTATGAAATTGGGTTGTGTTGATCATTAAGTTAGGTAGAGTCTTGCAGTCACAAGGACCTATGACTGCATATGATAATTGTAAAATTATTGTAAGGTTAAGATTAAATGTATGTGCTATGTATGTTTCCATGTGTTTTATGTGTTGCCAGAGTAGTGGCAAATCTTATTTGCATGAAGAACAAACTTCACATGACTGCAACGCAAGGTTGGCTGTCAAGTGTGAATTTGTCACTTTGGGACAAACACTCTCCCCGCCTGACCTTCAACAAATGACTCACTCACATGTCAAGTGTTTCAGGATTGGAATTGTAAAAGAGCAAGTTAACAATATATGACAGTACACATCATACAACTAGTCATCACTAGCACTGCTGGTGGATCCTTCACATTTTATTGGCTTTCCAGGACAGGTAGGAATTCCAAGAAACGGCAACAATCTGGACAACAGCCAATCTGCAACAATGACGGGATGATTAAAATGACAAACAGAATCCTGTATGTGGCAGAAAGAGTGGAAGATCAAGTGCATTGATTTGGAGCTACAACTAAAAAAATATGTGTAAACTGTCAAAGCATAGTGTGAATAAGTTAGGTACACCTTAACTGAGCTCCATCTCCCCCGAGACTCTTACCTGTGGTGCAGAGGTACAAAATAAAAGTTGGCGATCTGGACTGCTGGCCACAGCTGCAACATGAAGCAAAACAAGGCAGTAGCTTAGAGCAGTGCTTCTTCTTCATTTCCATCTTAAAGTACACTTGATCAACATGAAAATATTAAGTCATTAAATCGGTAACTTACGTAGTAGTTCGAGATCAACGCATCAGTATAATCCTGAAATTAAAAAGTGAAACAGGAAGATATTAACACCTCTACAGGGAGCATCAACCATCATTCAATTTATTATTTTATCCTCAGTAAAGAGCAGTAAGCAGGTAAGACGTTTGCTGTTTCCTCTTCGGTTGTTGTTTGCTTTCTGGACTGTAACCACGTTCTACTTAAGGGCAAACAAGGCCCTGGGCTACAGAGGTAGAGACCTGCTAACACGGCTCTAAAAAGTCATCTTAAGATGAACAAAAACAAAAAAACCTTTAAAACACCACAGGTTGATCTTCGAATCTTAGAAAGTATAGTGTATGCTTTTCATTTGGTTGTTTGAATGAAACGGGGCCCTCCAGCCTGATGAACCTACAGCTGGTTCTCTTCTAGACTGACCGCTGGAACACTCCAATACAGTTTAACACACAGTCATTTAATACACTTTGAAAGCCCATAACCTGGCAAAATAAGTTAAATGCAGGGATGGAATTACGCTCATCAAGTGATTAAGTCTCTCCGGGGGACGGAGAAAGTAGTTCATTTCTCTGGTGTCCAACATACCCACGTTCTCCCACACTACACCACCACACTGCACCCTGCCCTGGCTGCTGGTCAATCTGTTTCAAGTCACTAGTACTGACGCCCAAAATGCATTTTTTGAATAGCGGTCGATTTCCAGCTGAAACAGCGGGTTCAGTTGCTCTTTAAGGCAAAACAAACAAGAGTCTAGAACTTTTTTTTTTAAATCGCCATTTTTCAGTTCAGCCATTTCACAAATCATAGGAAAGTAAAAATGCTAATGAATCAATTAAACAAAAAAAAAAAAACACTAGCGGTAGATGTATTGAGAAGGAGAAAGACAATAAAGAAGAGACATGATATGGTGGAAGTGAAGTTAATGATGCAATAGCTGAAGAGGTTTACAGAATAAACACAAGAAGAGATGCTGGTCAGACAGAGAGATGATGTAGGTGTCTCACTCGTCTCAGCTTGGCAGCGTTCTGCTCCATGCTCAGGCCATTCAGAGCCCCGGAGAGACCCAGGAAGGCTCCCAGGAAGCATGGGGCGAAAGCCAACTACAGACACACACACACACACACAGACACACACACACACACACACACACACGCACACGCACACGCACACACACACACACACACACACACACACACACACACACACACAATGTTAATGATAAAACTAAGACGAGGGACAGAGGGGTACAGTTAGGATGAAGGTATAATGCTTTGATATCCAGTAGGTTGTTATACAGACACATGTGTGCTAACTGTATGGCTACAGGATACAGCAGCCAAAACTGCTGCGGGGTCTTTAGCTTTGTTTGGCTGTGTGTTGTGGACACCCAGGCTGCACGTCAGGGTTCCAGAACTGCGGTGGAACAACGCGGCTGTAGGAAGCTCCACCTCAGACTCAGATATGACACGGGTGCACCTCGGAGGGAGAACTGTTGTGGCACTTTAGTCACCGTGTGTTGTAGCGGTAGCTGACCTGCTCAATATTACACACACACACCCGGTGAGAAAGGCAGTCAGAACCACACAGAAGCAGCTCTCATTGGTGTGACCTCAGGTGACCTGTCGTACAGCCACATTGTTTCAACTGAAATGCAGTTCCACAATCAATTAAACTCTCCTGTTTAATGATCAATGAAAAAGAATTGAATGGTTTTATTTTGACAGATCTACCATCATAAATGCAATATTTGCTTTACGTTTTCCTCACAACTCTTTATGAGCTTGTTTTCTCAGCTCACGTGCCCCAGATGAACCCTTGTCATACACAGTGCTAGAACAGGGCTTCTCTGTGTGTTTCCTTCCTGCAAAGAGGGGAGGGGTTTAATACATGGTATATATACTATATACCATGTATTTACGCCTCCTGTATATTAGGCAAGCTGAATAAACTCATTTGTGGGCTATTTGGTTTTGAACTCTTTGGCCATATGTTTGGTTAATAATAGTGATCAGGACTTGTATTTTTATTTTAAAAACACTTCCTGCTCGTCTCTTACCTGGTCTACCAGCATCTTCTTCATTGCAGCACTTTTGCCTCCCCCGACCACCAGCCTGTCGAGCACCTTGTACCAGCCCCCTATCACTGGACCCTGGAGGAACCACACACACACAGCCAGCTACAGGGCCCCGCCTCCAAAACATGCAACTGTTCCTGAAACTTCATACTTGACTACATCATCTTAACTCCTGTGATGAGTTAATGCTTCCAGTTGTCGGACTTTGGCCATCCAAGAATGATTACATGCTGGCATGTCATGTTATGATTCATCAGGACCACAAGACAGAAGCTTTAATCATAATGTGTGAATTGATTGTGCTAATACCCTCCAAAGATAGCACATAGCTGTTTCTCAACATGCATAACATAATGTCTTCAGAAAAGTTGCAACATTGAACACCTGTTAGGGCTGTCCTACAACACGACTGTCCTACCACACGGCTGTCCTACAACACGACTGTCCTACAACACGGCTGTCCTACAACACGACTGTCCTACAACATGACTGTCCTACAACACGGCTGTCCTACCACACGACTGTCTTACCAGACGGCTGTCCTACCACACGACTGTCCTACCACACGACTGTCCTACAACACGACTGTCCTACAACACGACTGTCCTACAACACGACTGTCCTACAACATGACTGTCCTACAACACGACTGTCCTACAACATGACTGTCCTACAACACGACTGTCCTACAACACGACTGTCCTACAACACGACTGTCCTACAACACGACTGTCCTACAACACGACTGTCCTACAACACGACTGTCCTACAACACGGTGAGCCTACTGGTTGCTGGCACAGGTTCATTCAGATGAGACACTTTCCTTTTCGTCCCGGATATTCCACGAGAACACAATGGTAAAATGATGCCGCATAAGACGATTATCTATATATAACTACCCTTGCATGAAAATGTGACGTAAAAGAAAAAAAAGGAAAACTATAGACATGTAGATGAAGTTGCACCACATGAGCGTAAACAGGACTGTTATTTTGTCGTGTTGTTGTGTTGTCGTGTTGTTGTGTTGTGTGCACATGGATGCGTGTCTGTGGCGTTGTGTGCGGCTGCGTGCATGTTGTGTGTATACACCCATGGTGACAAGCAGCTCCACTACTGCCGTCTGAAAATATGTTGGAAAGAAACCCAAAAAGAGGCAGAGAAACTGGAGCGGCCGGTGAGTCACGGGGTGTGTGTTGCAGAGGAGTGCATATGGGTGACAGAACATTGTTTCTGGTTGCTGTGAACGACTGGAGACCTTCAGGGAGAACTCACAGAACGCTGTGGTCGCTGTAGACAACTAGCAGCCCTGTTCTGCTGTATCGACAACATCCCCATGACAAGTCACAATGTAACAATGTTTCAATGTTGCCATGACAGCCGCATCCTAAGTTCATCATAATCACAGTGAATGAGACACCTTTTAACTAAGATGTGACAAATAAACCTGCTTCCTGGAAAAGGACAGAATGTATATCTATGTATATCTTATCTTTATATCTTTTTATATTATTTTCTGCTGTAACAGGATAAATAAATGTTTACAAGCTGTAACAGGATGAATAAAAGGTTATTTGAGCTGAAACAGGATGAATAAAGTGTTAATTGAGTTGTAAGCGTATGAATGAAGTGTTATTTGAGCTGTAACGAGTTTAATTAAGTGTTATTTGAGCCATAGCAGGATGAATAAGTGTTGTTTGAGCCGTAACAGAATACATGAATGAACAGGAACATGAATAAAAGGTTATTCACCACAAAGCAGAAGCCAATGGCCATCATCCGGGCTGTCCGCCGCCCGCTGTGATTGGCCAGCCCTCTCCTCTCAATCAGCTGCTGGGAAATGACATCACCAGCCCCAACCAATGAGCCTGGCAAAGACAGTCACATGGAGCAGGATGGCTAAGTATGACAACATATCAGAGGATATGAGACACACGCTATATCATATTATACAAGAAGAATCGCTGTATCATTATCCCTGACCAATAAAGTATCGACAATTGTATTATTGCTCATGTGTTTACAATGGTGTAGGGCTGAATTTTAAATCTGGCCTTTATCAAATCAGCCTCAATAGAAACATCTTGAAACTTGCCACGCATGCTAAGTGGTGATGTTGACGTCAGTGTCAGTTAATCTTAGCGTAATGCACCACTTTGCCTATAGAGGACGTCAAATCATAAATGGCAGCAGTTATTAAAACGTTGTCTGTGTGTGTGTGTGTGTGTGTGTGTGTGTGTGTGTGTGTGTGTGTGTGTGTGTGTGTGTGTGTGTGTGTGTGTGTGTGTGTGTGTGTGTGTGTGTGTGTGTGTTTGGGGAGTAACAAAAAGGTCCTAGTTTGCTTTTCTTTCTATCATTAATTTTCTTTGCTGCAATTGACCAGGGGTTATAAAACCTCCTGGGTAATGCTCCTCTCATCCTCTCATGGTGGACTGAGAACAGACTGGATGCTGCAGTGACAGTGACAGTATATAGTTTGATTTATTTTGGTCTTGTTTAAACATTGAAAAAGCTGCTAAATATAGTCGTTATTAAAACCCTTCTAAACCCACCCATCGTGGTATAAAATCCTGGGGAGAAACCAAGAACATTTAATATAGATATAGTCTTTGGGATATTCAGATGAAACATAACCAAACCTTGTGCCTGTAGTTTGCAAATATGCATAGTCATTTAAATAAATGATTAAGTGTTTATATAGTAAGTTTTTTCAGAAAAAAAAGAACAATTTGTTTGAATACCGAATTGAGATTTGAATACCTACCATACAAACATATATTAAAATATTCGGGCTCAGCATTAAATGTTTAGTGATGAAAGACAAGGAAAATTCAGCCTACACTTTGACATTGTTATGAAATGTCTACTGGTGCTGTACAACCACCACACTTCCGATGTTACTGTTTTGTATTGTGTTTCATTTTGCCACGGCTAAACTTTCTGAACACTACTTCACACTGAGACATCGCTGCAGTAGTTACAATGGGGTTTAAATAACTGGAGCATCAGCATGAGTATCACATATTTATATACACATATAGTTTACCTCCCGATGTATAAATAACCATGGGGAACTGTCTCAGAATCAATGCATGTCAGATTGTTTTGTACAATTTGTAATATTGCAAGGGGACACACATTTTTGCCAAAGCAACATCCTCTGAGGCATGACCTTGTTCCCAGAGGAAACAGCCTGGTAATTACTAGCTCCTTCGACACCGAAGTAAGTGTTAACCTGGCAGGTTGGGTCTGTTCTTGTTGCATGGAGCCTGGATAATGTTAATGTAATTGTTGCCATTAATTCTATATATATATATATATATATATATATATATATATATATATACAAAATTAATACCGTACCTTATCTTATTGTTCTGATAGCTGATAGGCCTTCTGTTATTTTTTAAGGCTTGAATTATCTGGTTCGTATTTTGTCCAACTGAAAATGTGTAATGCATATTATATTTGGAAGAACTGCAACTTTGAAAGATTTTCATTTCAAATGAGAATTAATTTTTAAATTAGAATTAATTTTTATGGTACATCTTGAAATACCATATTAGAATTTCAAACAGGACAAAATAATTCAGATAACCATGTTTTTGTAAAGCTTATATTACATAGCAGTGTACATGCATCACTAGCATTCATCCAGATGATGTAGTGAGTCAAGCACTCCACTACCTCCACTGCCCCTTAATGTATACCATTTGTTGAGGGCATGGTGCTTTATGAGGTCACTTGAAGCTGCACTGCTTCGTCTTTCCCCCATACCAAAACCCTGATTAGATTAGATTAGATTAGATTCAACTGTATTGTCATTGTGCTGAGTACAAGTACAGGGACAACGAAATGCAGGGTAGTCCTAGAACACCATCTAAACCCATCATCACCCATCAGTGGAACTTTGGGTCACAGCAATTCTCTGAGATAAAAATGGGGTCACAGACCCAAAAAAGTCCAAGAACCAATGGTTTGAGCGACATTACCAACCCAGTCTTTGACTGTAAGAAAATGATTAACCCACTAACTTGGCAAGATACATTCATTGCTAACGTTCATGTGCTTTCCGAGATGAGCTTGGCTACTTGGCGAGGTGCAGAGTCAGTCACGACAATCACACGGCTCACATCTGAACGAGGGACAACTAAGTGTACCGTAGGTGATAGTCCCAGCTGGACTATTGGCTGCAAACCTTTCCAGGAAATGTCAAACGGGGATCATAAAAGATAACACACAAACGCCTTCTTAAGGCAGAGCAAATGTCAGGCATAGACACCTTAAAGAGGCAACGTCATTTGGTTTGGTGGGAATGGACCGGATTGCTGTTAAAGTCGAAAAAAAAAAGAGATGGAGAGGGAGTGAGACATGGAGAGAAGGAGAGATGGAGAGAAGGAGAGATGGAGAAAAGGAGGGAGAGGGGGATGGTGTGACAAAAGAATGCCACGGCATTGGAAGCACAGTGAAACATTCACTTTTCTCTAAATGACAACTGTGCAACAGTGATAAAGTAGAGTACTATGATGATCATCATATCAATATATACACATTTTAATTTTTTTTATTTTTGGTTTTCACTGTAGAGCAGATGAACAGATGGAGGTTTCCCTGACAGGGCAAATGCAGGATAGTTTTTAAAGAATTGGAAATAAACTGGTGCAGGCTGCAGTCATGGACGGGTGGCAGTAGCTCAGTGGGTAGAGCGGGTGGACAGAGCGGGTCGTCCACTAACCTCAGGGTCGGTGGTTCGATCCTCCTCCTCCAACTGTCCACATGTCAAGCCCCACAAATGTACTGATTGTAGTCGCTTTGGACAAAAGTGTCTGCTAAATGCCCCTTTATGGATGGATATCCCAGGACAACAGAGTTGCTATTGAAATGCCTGGACCAGGTGGGTTGCTACTGAAACAACTGGACCAGGTGCCGCCTGGACGAGGAGTCGCATCCTACTATCCTCCTCAGAATATACAGACTATACTACAGTAGTACTGGTACTATAAACCTTTAACTTTCAAGTCCAACACAAACACCCATAATGAGGGCGCATTACACAGTAAATATACTTTTCTCTTCCTTGAGCTGGAATTATAGTGTTCTCTTATGAACAATCAGGGAATACGTCATCAAATACGCACACAGTACATCAACATAAAACGTACTGTGTGCGTATTTCATACAAAAATAGTGACGTTCATTGGTTTCCTTAAATGCACCACTCTACCATGCTTAACACTTAATATAAATCCACCTTCACTGTTAAGAGTCATATTACTATTACTATTAATATGACACGCCTGGGACTCCTTTGAGAAGAGTCAAAATGAATGAATGAATGCCACATGACAGTGTTTAAATGTTAAACAGCATAGAGGCTTGCTTCTGTAAGCATGGGGTGACAAAGATTCCCGAGGTATTTCTTAGCATACAGTGCTTATTTTACATGCTGAACATATGTTTGCCTCTTGAACCTATAATATCCGTCTGGATAGATTTATCTGCACAATTAAAATGTCAATAAACCTTCAAAAAACGTCTGCATAACCACTGCATAGCCGCATAACTAACCACCCCAAATACCTTGTGGCGAGTTAAAAATATGACAATTAGTGAACGTAATTCTATCAACGACAAGTCCGCTACAAAAGGCGACAGGAACTTGAAACCATGCATATAGAGGGGACTACGTTGCGCATAGTGGGCCCAGAATCACACTAACGCTGTCTGTGTGTGCGTGCGTTTGAGTTACAGGGGCGATTGTAGGTTCGTCTTTTGGGGGGGCTCAGTCCCCAGGAAGTTCCTGGGGGACACACAGTACCCCGTATTGGGGATTTTGAATATCGCAGATGTGATTTCCTGCATTCTGCTGCATTTAAGGGTGACCTGGTGGAGATCCTCAATTTATTCTGGTGGGGGGTAAATCTATCTATCTATTTATCTATCAACCAACACATTGTATATTTTTTAACAGTCTAGATGGCATAATATTAGAGACGATATTGTGGTTAAAAGGCCTAGCTTCGCCACTGATTTTCATCACTATTATGTTTTTTTTTGTTTGTTTGTTTTTCATTTGAAGGCACAGAGATCCGGGGCTAAAGCCTTGCATGACGCGCCTGGTGCTGAACAACGAAGAGCGTCTGTCGGAGGATCGTTGTGACAAGGATTGACGACGTGCCCCTGTGAACCACTTGGAAGTGGGGGTCGCTGGTGAGTGGGCTGTGAATAGCTTTCTATTGACTGACTGTGAATAGCTTTCTATGTGACTGTTTGCAGTCGTAGTTTTTTTATTGTTTTTTTTATTTTTTATATTGTTTTTCAATTAGTGCATCAACAACTTATTTACACTTACTTTACTAGTGCAGTGCAGGACATGCATACAATGGAGAGTGGCGTAGTGAGGCTTTACAAATAAATTGTCATCTTTCATTAATCTGATATTAGTCTTTTGTGAAAGCAACAGGCGTGTTGTGCACATGAAAATTATATTCCTTCTAATTACCTTCAGATTGTCGTTCCTTATGTTGACGTCGACATACGTTCTCTGAAAAGTCTTCCTGAGCCATTGCCCTGAGAAATGCATGTTTCCATGGCAAGCGTGTTCACAGACAGGTGATTACTGCTGCTCCCTGGTGTTAAGAGTGGCAAACTGCACCCAGAAAATTCAGAGCTGCGACTTGGGAACTTACTGACAATGAGAACGCTGGTTGGTCACCAGCGTAAAGAAACAAATGGTGACAAGCCAATCCCTCAACAATGTAGAGAAGATTATCACTGCTTAATGATGATGGGGATTAGGACATAAATAACCCCATCTTAACACTGTCCTGTTCCTCTTGTATGTAATACACTTCTTCATCGTGCTGGATTGTATTGGGCTCTAGGGTGACTGTATGTATGTCTTTGGTCTGTGCTCTAGGATGCTGTTATGTAGTCCTATAGCCTACTGTGGGCCGAAATCCAAAGTCTGTGACTGAGTAAACAAACCATGGTCTTGTCCTTTGGACTGAAAGTGATGTACTGTATCTATTTAACTGTGTTCAGAGGGTCTCACATGTGCTCAATAACACTGCACTGTGTTCAGCTATGTTTGTCATTTCATAATTGTTTTTCAGATAACAAAAACAATCCATTACATTTTCTTCGGAGATTGTCAGACTAACCAGGCGAATTTAAGCCATCACGCGGAGCATTTTACAACCTTTAGGACAAAAGGCACAATTGAAGTAAAGACTCATCGGTATGACTTCCGCAGTGTGTTTTGTACCTGCAGTCACTATCTGGACGGACCAGGGGTACTTGGTCATCAGCGCCTGGTAGGACCTCCACACGCCTGCCATGCTGAGGACGCATGCGCGTAGAGAGGGGGGGGGGGAACATAAGAGTACATCTAATTAAATGTTGTCGATGAGACATGTGTTGCTGCCTATTTATATACAGTCTATGGTTGCTGCCCACGTACAAATTAGAGCAGCCATACAGTTATGTCTGCCATAGCAAGCCTTGTCATGTTATGTTTGTGATTTATTTTAACGTGTCATCTTCTGACTACACGGCTTAATTACAGCCGCATGTCAAACAATTAGAGCGATCACCAACATTTCAAAAAGAATCGAAGACAATAATACAATGAGCACACGTTAAAACAAGTTACACGGAAACAAGTTAAGCCTAAAACTACTTCTATGTGTAGAACTATCTCTATAACTGGACACTTGAGAATTTAAATGACAACGTACCTCCTTATCCCAGGTACTGATCTTTTCGCTCCGAGATACGTCACTTCCAGTGTAAACATTGAGTGGATGCCTCTACTGCCACCTATCCGCCATGTTCATGTTCACCAAGGACGATCAGCACTATGATTGGATCAAATACCCACGGCCTAATATTATGAGGCCAACCAAAGTACGTGTCGTGACCCCGAGTCACTGTATTGAAACATACACCTAGAACAGAAGGCCGTTTCAAGTAGTCACACATTTTAATTAGTTCACCTCGAATTCAGCATCATTTAGCCTACATAGATTAATGCATGTCAGTTACACCCAATGATTAGACAATAGGACGGCATGAATTCAAACTAAATAAAACATACAAAAACTACGTGAAGAACGCAACTCGTTAAAAAAAACATCACTCATACAATTACTGAACAGAGAATATTGGGCCAAAATGAAAACAAACCCATGGCAACAGCAACTATGACAACGGCAAGTATGACAACAGAAACTGAACACAAACTTCACGTAAAATTGCATCATAACTTTTAATGTCAAATTGTGTCAATTATGACTGTAGGTATTTTTAACACATCTATAAATATGCCAAATCTTTGTTGAGACGGGAGGGAAGCAGTTGACACAAACACAAAACATACAGGAGACATTGACATACATATTGTATACTAACATTTGTTTACTAGCAATGGTTAATCTAGCAATTTAAATGCTTGAAACTTGTTCTTGTGACTTTCTTACTGTATTAGCAGCAATGAAATGTTTCACCTTCTTATGACAAATGTACTCTTTGTAAGTCGCTTTGGATAAAAGCGTCTGCTAAATGCCCTAAATGTAAATGTAAAACTTCAAGTAATCAACCTGGATGAATGTATGATTAAAAAACCTGCGATAAAACTGCAAACCAAGCTGCGAGCAGCAAACACTGTCTTCCTCGTGAGGAAGACGCTGTGTTTATGTCTTGTGACTACATTCAGGGTCATATGGGTCACACCATTTGCAAGCCATGTATCCTTGTAAGTCAAGATAGTGCATGTAAAAGCAACAATGTCTGCCATCAACAGAATGCTCAACTCGCATACTACTTGCATAATAGGAAATAGAAATGGCATAATAGGAAATAGAAATGGCAGATATTATGATGCCCATAGGACATGCTGTGCTAAGGGCAAAATGACTGAACTTAGAAATTACCTTAAAGACCTAAAGGTCTTTGTCAAGACCAAGTCTGGGTAAATACTGACTTCTTTATGCCGATAACGCTTCCAAAAAAGACAACGCTCATTTTCTGCAATGAGCAACCTGTATACTCTTAACTTCATAGATAACTTTAATTTGGAAACGGTATTGAATGTTCATTATGCAGTCGCCCATTGTGTGTACATTGAACATTAAATCCAGTTTTCATAGAATTATCAAAAGGAATTTTTGAGTGCCTTCAAAGTTCCAAGCAAGTCTTAGTAATGCTAAACTTATTTATTGAGAGTCGTTAAAGCATCTGCTAAACGCCCCGACTGTAGAATGTAAATGGGTTCAGATACTGTAACATGGACCCCTGAGCATCATCTAGCACCTTGGTTGTGTTCAGGTATACTCTGTGTGGAGTGGTTGTTGAAGCAACAATACTGTGACAATTGAGTAAAGGGAGGGCTATACGGCAGCAAGCGTTGTCCAAACCTGCCAGACAAAGGCGTGCCCCCAGGAGAGAACAACCCCTCCCAGCAGTCTGCTCTCAGCGTGACACACAATGGCCACACACTAAATGCCACCAATGCCTGATTTCCATTTTTACTGGGTTTAAATGCAAACGTCATTTTCAATTCCAGTTGATTAGAAATTGCGGTGACATCACTTATTATTGTGTCTCGGGCTGCTTCTTCTCAGCAGTCCATCCCTTCACGTTCACACTAGTCAGAGGGAGCGTCCGTCCCAAAGTAGCGGTCACCAAAGTTACCTGAAGGACAGAGAGGACAGACAGCCGAGAGAGGTGAGACAGCAGAGGGAACAGTCGAGAGCAGAGGGAAGAGAGACAGGAGAGAGCAGAGGGAAGAGTAGAGAGAAGATGAGAGAGGAGAGAAAGGAGAGAGCAGACAAGAGAGGAGATGATTCAGTGTTATGAAGAGCAAGGAGAACCAGCTGATTTGGTCTGGCGGGCGTAAAACATACTAGAGGAAGTAAAACTAATTTCTGCTATTAGAAGTCAATAACACTCTGCAAGGTGCTTTAGGTAAGACATCAAATACATAACAGTATGACAAAAAATATCAATGAATTGACATAAACCAAACAGAAGTTCTCATGCAACAGCGTGTCCCAGTTTGTGTTACCGATGCCGGGGATGATGTGGAACTGCTGGTTGACTTCCTTGTCCACGGCCGTGGTGATGATGCGGACGCGTGGGAAGGCGTACGCCACCGAGTGCACGCCCATCTCCGCCATGAGGAGCGACAGCAGGAAGATCCTCTCCTCCGGCACGTCGTGGTCCTGCAGCATACAGAAGAAACTGCAGCACTTACCAATGCAACCATTTACTGATTGGTCTTATATGATATATAAAAACACACCAGCATATGTACAGTATATATGAACTTAAGAGTTTATTAATTGAAAATTGAATAGGTGCAAAAGACGTCATGACTGCATGCAGTTTGCTAGACCAGAAGTTGGAGGTTTAACAATTGTAAAGAACGTGTTATGATGCACATTATGGAATGGGAGGTGGTCCTACATCAAATATTGGAAGTGGATCTGAGTGCAAGATAGAGAAAAATATAAAACTAATGAATCCAACTACGAAGGCAAAACAGGATCTCTCTGGGTCATGGATCACACAGAGCTGTACAGTACAGAAGGAGCTGGCAGCATGCTGTGTGGGTGTGTCTGTGTGTGTCTGGGGCTGCATCGACACCTGTCTCTGCATGTGAGAGGGTGTGTGTGTGTGTGAGTGCATCTGCATGTGTTTATGTGTGTGTGAATCTGCTATGTATGTGTGCATCTGCATGTGTTTATGTGTGTGTAGATCTGCTATGTGTGTGTGCATCTACATGTGTGTATGGAAGGCCAAACAGGTCACGACTATGCCTCATTGCGTTCCGTGTATTGCACCTTGATGTAAAGTACTGTACAGCATGAAATGTGCAGTTTAGTGGTTGAAAACAGCATCTTTCACACCGCTAAACTGCACCAGGGTCTACGTGTGTGAGGGTCCATGTGTGTGAGTGTGTGAGGGTCTACGTGTGTGAGTGTCTATGTGTGTGAGTGTCTATGTGTGTGAGTGTCTATGTGTGTGAGAGTCTACGTGTGTGAGTGTCTATGTGTGTGAGGGTCTACGTGTGTGAGTGTGTGAGGGTCTACGTGTGTGAGTGTCTACGTGTGTGAGGGACTACGTGTGTGAGTGTCTATGTGTGTGAGTGTCTATGTGTGTGAGGGTCTACGTGTGTGAGTGTTTATGTGTGTGAGTGTCTATGAGTGTGAGTGTCTACGTGTGTGAGTGTCTACGTGTGTGAGTGTCTACGTGTGTGAGTGTCTACGTGTGTGAGGGTCTACGTGTGTGAGGGTCTACGTGTGTGAGGGTCTACGTGTGTGAGTGTCTATGTGTGTGAGTGTCTATGTGTGTGAGTGTCTACGTGTGAGGGTCTACGTGTGTGAGGGTCTACGTGTGTGAGTGTCTACGTGTGTGAGTGTCTATGTGTGTGAGTGTCTATGTGTGTGAGTGTCTATGTGTGTGAGTGTCTATGTGTGTGAGGGTCTACGTGTGTGAGTGTCTATGTGTGTGACTGTCTATGTGTGTGAGTGTCTATGTGTGTGCGGGTCTATGTGTGTGAGTGTCTATGTGTGTGAGTGTCTACGTGTGTGAGTGTCTACATGTGTGAGTGTCTATGTGTGTGAGTGTCTATGTGTGTGCGGGTCTATGTGTGTGAGTGTCTATGTGTGTGAGTGTCTACGTGTGTGAGTGTCTACGTGTGTGAGTGTCTATGTGTGTGAGTGTGTGCTGGACCCACCAGCAGCACCCTGATGGCCATGAGGGCAGCAGCTCCAGTGGACACGGTGCTGTCCATCAGGATGACGTAGTCCTCACTGATCTCCTTGGGAAGGCGCAGGTAGTGCAGCTGGACACACAACACAGGATCAGAGAGCAGCACGTCTGGGCTGTCTGGGTGGGTCAACCCTTCCTTCTCACCAGTGAAACAAGTTTAATGGTGCTTCTGTGTGTTCTTTGTATATAGGGTTGTTGCAGTTGTAACACTTCATCTGTCTTCAGTTTATTCATTCAAATGAGGTTAGTTGATATTGCCAAGATGGTGTAGTCAGTTGCATACTTAAATCTCAAGTAACCACACTATGAGGTTAACCAACTTTCATCTGTAAAAAAACTGGTTAGTAATAACATGGATCAGGGTCAACATTACGCACACACATGCACACACACATGCACGCACGCACACACACACATACACACACACACCTCTGGCTCCCCCGTGTGGTGGTTGGTCTGTATGAGCATCTTCCCGAGCCGGATGTCTTTACACACGGCCATCAGAGCCTGCTCCATAGTCTCTCCAGCTCTCAGGATGGAGACGCCTGTTATCTATACACACAGGCACACACGCACGCACGCACACACACATACACGCGCACACACACACACACACACACATAAACGCGCACACATAGACACACACACCCAGACACACACACACACACATACACGCGCACACAGACACACACACCCAGACACACACACCCAGACACACCCACACAGACACACACGCACGCACGCACACACACACACGTGCGCACACATAGACACACACATATGCGCACACACACATACGCGCGCGCGCACACACACACACACACACACACACACACACGGTTTTGTAAAAAAGAAAGAAAGTAAGTAAAGGCATACAATGGTAATACACATATGAATCAAAAATAATTATACAAATATATTATAGAGGTAGAAGAATGGAGCGTAGACTTGGTCTACTGCCTATATATGTATATATGGCTTCTGTGGCCCTTCTTGGTAGACCTTTAATATCTGACACTGCAGAAAACATAGAATTACCATGCATCTCCAGACTGTCTGAAATAAAGAGCAGACCTACTCTGCTGCCGCTGAGCCTCCTGCCCTCGTAGAAGGCTCCCTGTGGGGTCTCCACCAACACCGGCTGGGAAGAGGAAGGTGCAGAGTTAGCAGTGTGTGATAAAACAACAGGGAGTCTCCAAGTATAATTCTCCTCAACATAAAAGCCTGTTGGAGTTTGAGTCTCCTCAGTACAGACTCCACAGAGGACTGATGCTCGGCCCCACGGCACCAAAGACAACGAGTTCGGAAATCTGGGAGCGTTCTCTGGACAACAATACTGTTTCCAGTTTTTGGCCACTGCTTTTGTGCACTTTTCTAGGGTAGGAATTTTTTATATTACATCACAACTCAATATATCGGAGGTCGCATCTTCTTATGCAGTGGGATCAAGAGGATTACTAACAGAAAGCACACTCACCTTAAGAGGTAGAAACGAGAGGGCGTGTTCTATTAACAGCCTCATTAATCTCTTGGAGTAGAAGATGAACTCATCGCGATTTGTTTCCTTGTTCCTACACAGAGAGACAGACAGACAGACAGACACAGACACACACACACAGTTGGCTCAAGGTCTTTGAGTATGCTTGTGTATGTGCGTGCGTGCATGTGTGCGTGCATGTGTGCGTGCGGTCACCTGATGATGGTGTGCATCCCCCGGACCTGTGGCGTGACAACTATGAGGCTGAGTGTCTCAGGGAGGGGCTGACCCTGGTGGGCTGAGGCCAGGGCGGACCTGAGACACAAACACACACTCAGTCAGGGACGAAGCTGACAGCGACTGAGATGCAGCAAGCAAGCACAGCTGGGTCAAGCACAGCTGGGTCAAGCACAGCTGGGACAAGCACAGCTGGGTCAAGCACAGCTGGGTCGAGCACAGCTGGGTCGAGCACAGCTGGGTCAAGCACAGCTGGGTCAAGCACAGCTGGGTCTCTCCCCCCTGGGACATTCTGAGTTGTTTCAGTGGACAACAGACCTTACTGGACTCAGCGTCTACATGATCCAACCTGGAACCCTGTGTAAAAGTCCTACTGGCGTGACATGGTATCAAACTAACTATTGCCTGTTGAGACCAGACCCGTCTTCAGCTTGTCCATCCTGACCACACAGAGCGGGGCGGCAGTAGCTCCGTGGGTAGAGCGGGTGGACAGAGCGGGTCGTCCACTAACCGTAGGGTCGGCGGTTCCATTTCCTTGACCCCTCTCCTCCACATGTCGAACCCCATAAATGAACCGATTGTAAGTCGCTTTGGACAAAAGCATCTGCTAAATGCCCTGCTAATTGCTGAGGTTGCATTCATATAGAATAATAACAATAGGTATCCAGTTACACTGTGAATACCTAATAATTATATATATATATATATATATATATAATATTTCATTCATCAGTTATTTGGGTGCGGTCAAGATGGAGAAGCTGTTGAAGCAGTCAGAGTTCCCCTGAAGCCTGCATAACATCCATCCTCTACAAAGCAACACAGTTAGTGGTTGTGTGAGAATGGCTCCTTGGAAGGGGTGTGTGTGTGTGTGTATGTGTGTGTGTGTGTGTGTGTGTGTGTTTGTGTGTGTGTGTTGCAGGAGGCTCCTCAGTGAACTGTTGATTATTATATTATATGTTATATATATGTTATTATACATTTTGTGTCTGTTGTGTGCAAAGCTAACAGCTATCAAAAAATAATAATCTTGGTGCATGATCCAATTCCAGCAGTCATATGGGAGAACAACCATGGAGGTCTTAGCTACATCAGAGCCCACAGAAACACACACACACCTCCTCACACAGAGGTTTGCGCTTCCGTGGCAACAACGGAAATGAAAATGACACATTGCATGAACAGCAATGGATGTGTTGCAGATATACTTGTCCATCACATCGGATGTCAAGGTTCAGAAATGTCATTCTCTTTGTTGTTGTCATGGCTGTCAGTGGAGAAGAGGAGAAGAGGAAGGATACGGAGCGGAGGAAACCAGGAGGAGTGGACGAGCTTCAGTCATACCTTACTGTGATCTCCCGCTGAAACAGTGCAGATGAGGGGGTTCACGTTTACACACAGCACACAACCAGAAGCATCAAAACAGCACAGTCAATGTCTCCATTCTGGTTCTTTTAGTAGTGCACTCAATGTTCATGATTCATTATTGTTTAAAAGATGTTGTTTTTCTTGCTCGGTAAATTAGTTAAAAAAAACATTTCCAATTCTATTGGAAGAAGAATAGCAGACACAGGCTAATAAGAGTTCCCTCTCTATCTCAATGACTGAAGTCAACCAGCACCACCACATCTGACCCTGCCCTGTGCAGGCAGGCGGGCCATGATGTGTTCCAGATGGATCAACAAAAGGGCCAGCAGGCTGCATACCTTCTCCAACTGGCTGTGGACGTGCTGGACGATCAGGTCCAGAGCCACGAAGTTCTCCCCGCCTGGGAGAAAGCATGGAGGACAGACTGACGCCTAGCAGATACCCAGACAACCACTTCACCTTCAAGAGCAACATGCAGCCATCTCAACTTCATCCATGACAGCAAAATATAAAGGGGGCATTTAACAGACACTTTTGTCCAAAGTGACTTACAATCAGTACATTTGTGGGGTTTGACATGTGGACAGTTGGAGGAGGGGGATCAAGGGGATCGAACCGCCGACCCTACGGTTAGTGGACGACCCGCTCTACCCACTGAGCTACTGCCACCCCCAAATATGGGTTAATTTCTTTAAGAGTTAAAATGACAGCGATACCATATAACATACGCATAGACCATATAAAGACCTTGAACACGATGCAACTGAAGCCAAGAGAAACGCTAGAGGTAACAGACCAATTACAACTAAATGAGGCTGTGGCTGTTGAACTGGACGAACAGTTCTATATACAGCAATGATCTGCCTGCATTTACACATCCCCGTCAACGTGTACACACATGTACATGAACGGATCAGCAAATGACATAATGACATAACATGCTGTGACCCACGGTTCTGTAGAGCAGCACGACTCACCTCTGGGCACCACGATGTTAGAACCTGGACCGTGGGTTCTGTAGAGCAGCAGGACTCACCTCTGGGCACCACGATGTCAGAACCTGGACCGTGGGTTCTGTAGAGCAGCAGGACTCACCTCTGGGCACCACGATGTCAGAACCTGGACCGTGGGTTCTGTGGAGCAGCAGGACTCACCTCTGGGCACCACGATGTCAGAACCTGGACCGTGGGTTCTGTAGAGCAGCAGGACTCACCTCTGGGCACCACGATGTCGGCCAGCTGGACCGTGGGTTCTGTAGAGCAGCAGGACTCACCTCTGGGCACCACGATGTCGGCCAGCTGGACCGTGGGTTCTGTAGAGCAGCAGGACTCACCTCTGGGCACCACGATGTCGGCCAGCTGGACCGTGGGTTCTGTAGAGCAGCAGGACTCACCTCTGGGCACCACGATGTCGGCCAGCTGGACCGTGGGTTCTGTAGAGCAGCAGGACTCACCTCTGGGCACCACGATGTCGGCCAGCTGGACCGTGGGTTCTGTAGAGCAGCAGGACTCACCTCTGGGCACCACGATGTCGGCCAGCTGGACCGTGGGTTCAATGTACTGCTCAAAGGCCGGTTTGACGAAGCGGTTGTACTGCTGGAGGACGCGGGTGATGTCCCGGCCGTGGGCCGTGATGTCCCTCTTCAGACGCCGCACCAGACGGATGTCCGAGTCGGTGTCCACAAACACCTTCATGTCCAACAGCTGGTGGACAATGAAGAGTCTTCATTAACCACCAGGCCAATGATCAAATTCAAAGGTGCTCTGCTACAGATGGAAAACATCCATGGAAGCAGGTCTATGTGTACTGTACTGTATACAGTATGTACTGATATATGTGTGTATGCATACAGGCTTTGCATGTTTTCATGCTCGTGAGTTTCATGAGTACACTGTTTATACATTTATGAACACTGCACAATGGACAAATGAGAATGTAGAGAACAGCTATTCCTCAAAATCAGCCACAATTAATAATTCAGCGACGCATCATCTCTGTGAGTGACAAAGGCACAGCCATGCTCGGAGAGGGCCATACTTGGTGACTTTTGCTTGACAAAAGACTTGGTTGATTTAGGTTTGAGGAACACAGTAGACTATAACTCAAGGTTCACAGCAAGCGAGTGAAACCGTGCTGTGGTCTGTGTGGTGGGCTGACCCACTGAAAGAGGCCTTTCAGTCCACACAGCAGACCTATGGGGAAAGCTGAGGGATGGCCTGATTCTGAAAGGGCAGCAAGGGAAGTGTGCAGCTATAGATCAGCCTAACTGGTTCCTACACTGCTCAACTGTGACAATCTTCAATCAAGCAACGCTTAGGATATAACCTGGAATTCAACTGAATAAAATAACCAAGAGAATGCATTACTCACATTCATATAATACAACTAAATTTTATGTGTTGTATTATAAATAATAAATAATACAAAAATACAACAAAAAATAAAATAAAAACACCAGTCAAGTTTTCCCATGAACAAATGAGTAGCAAATAATAAGATATATAATTCATATTAATACTATACTGTATGTCAATATCAACAAGCAATTAATTAATCTCATAAAACAATAGAAAAGTTACTTTTGCTTTTTACATAGCTAGCCAATAGATGTTTTCTTGTTGTCAGTAGTAAACAGTTATACTGTATTTTGAGAGGTCCAGGTAGACAGTTCTATTTAATTAAAAAGGGATTTAGGATTAAATAAATATGAAATATCATAGTAATATGATAATCATGATAGTAATAATATGAAATATCACTCTAAACATGGATGGATTTCCTCTGCTGGTCGTACACCTCACAACCGATGGAAATGCTCTGTAGAAGGCAGTAGTAGTGTGTTAACCAATGGGTGAGGTTGCAGTTTATGGCTGGAAAGGATGGTTTCTCACCTCATCGTAAACCCCATCTACTAATCTTTTGGCATTTAACTCATTACAATACACACAATATGCAGTAGATGCATGTTTGACCTCACCTTCAGCAGCTCCTTGTTGGCAAAGGCCAGAATGCCCTCGAAAATGACGACGTTGGCCCCATACACAGTTTTCTGTCAGATGACGAGGAAACACAAAGGATAAATTAGGGGTAGCCGCGGCATACTGGTTAGGGCTTCGGACTTGTAAACGGAGGGTTGCCGGTTCGAACCCCGACCAGTACAAACGGCTGAAGTGCCTGTGAGCAAGGCACCTAACCCCTCACTGCTCCCCGAGCGCCGCTGTTGGCAGCTCACTGCCTCGGGATTAGTGTGTGTTTCACCTCACTGTGTGCCTCACCATCACTGTGTGCTGAGTGTATTTCCACTAATTCACGATTGGGTTAAATGCAGAGACCAAATTTCCCTCACGGGATCAAAAGAGTAATTCTTCTTCTTCTAAATAAATCCTTAAATGCGGCCGTCAAAAGGTATCAGCGACTGCACTGAAGAACCTAACCTAAAGGTCAAGGAGACCACAAACCACAGTCAGAGGATTACAGAAGAGGGGAAAACAACACAAATAAACCATCAATGTTGCACTGAAGAACCGAAACATGAGTGACAAGGAGACCCCCCACAGACCCCTGAAGTACAGGGCCAGGGACTCACTCCCCATCCCCCTGAACACACTCAAGATTCACTTGTTCACTAGCAATTAGAATGCTTGCATCTTGCTTGCAACTTGATCCCACACTGTCACACAGGGATAGGAGGGCACCGTTAACTGAAGTGTGTTCTGCGGTACAGGGCTCATGTTGCGGTACGCACTGCAGTACAAGGCTCACGGTGCAGTCAGCCATGGTACAACTGTCGGGTTGAGGCCCCTTGGTAGGGTCAGCTACGGTAGGGTCAGCTACGGTAGGGTACCTACCGCAGTACAGGGCTCACCATGCAGGTGGTAATAGGTGGTAGGTGGTTTGGGCTACATCAAATAAATTCAAGAGCAAATGAAGAAGTGTAGTCTCCACTTTATTTTATAAGATAAAAAAAGAGCTGGCGCGGAATATTTCCTTGTCCGTTGTTCAATAGGTAGAGACAGAGACAGAGAGAGAGATGTTTTACCCAACACACACACTGTCCTACTCACCCACTCTCTGCGCCTGCTGTGGGAGGCAAAATCGTAGACAGGGACTTTGATGCTCTTGCCTTTCTTCAGCTTCCTCAGCACCGTGACCAGCAGCTCAAAGTCAAAGGCCTCGGGGTGGTCGAAGTTGTACTCATTCTTACCCGCCAGCTCCTGCTCTTCTTCAGTCAACACCTGGCACGCGCACACACACACATGGCACGCACACACACACACACACACACACACAGAAATCATTTGGGATGTGCAGAAGCCCCGCTTTTCGGATAGTTTGGCACGCACTCAATCAGAGGTAGTTACAGTGGTGGCCGTGGAGTCAGGACTACCAAAGGAAAACGAAATTAAGAATCAGATCAGGTACATTTTTACCATTTTATCCTTTGCTTTGCAATCTGTAGATTCAGGACCACAACCTGTAGCTACTACAGAGTGTTCAAGTGCAGACTTGTTGGTTGTAGCGGTGTTGTACATTCAGAGTGAAAACTGCCTAATATAATCAGCTAAAGGCCTCCACTAACTTACTAGCTCATGTCATTGTGTTAGAATGTTTTTTCAGCTGCAGGCCTTGGTTAACTTGCACTATCCGTATAGTGTTCAACTGATTTTGCTAATCTGCCTTCCCCATTTTTTAAATATGTATGTGTGTGATTTATGATTATACAGGCTGTAATGTTGCGGCGACTTTACAGTTATATACCCATTATCAATCAGACTCTGAGCCAATGTTCTCCTGTCATGTCGTGACTTTTAGTTCGCTGTGTTAGGTGAAGGCCATTCTCTGTGTCGTTGTTCTCAATCGTCTGGATATTGTGGTGGTGTGTTCAAGTGTTTACATGTGTATGTGTGGTCAAGCTGTCTTCTAGGGGGTTCTCTCAGTCCAAGAAGGGTGAATGCACCACAAAGCCAATAAAAACAGGCCCACTTTCACTTTGGAAAACAATTTTTAATAATGATGGGCAAACTTTACATATCAACAAGGAAGATAGAAGTTATTTCTTAAAAAATGCAAAGTGAATATTTGAATGCAATATTTTACAGATTATGCAGACAAACTGATAACGCTACTCTTTGATGAGGTGTTTGAGGACCCAACAACATTTGTTGAGGAGTTAAAGGTGGATCATCTTTAACTTACTGGGATGGCAGAACCTGCCATCCCAGTATGAGGGACCCTTAAAGGAGGTTGTGGTTGCCCACCGGGTCTGCCGCTTCAGTAAAGTTCTGCAGAACCCAACACACTCACCAGATCACCTCCTGGCCAGTACCATACCACACAGGATGACCACCCTGACTGTCCTTCCCAAGTATCTCCAGCTGTTTGTTTACATTCACAAAAAAATTTAAGGATTTTGGAAAAAATAAATATTACTTCTCATTTCTTCACTAATTATTTGGGTCCTGAGGTAGGTATAATGACACATAACTGTTCTGATATCTTTTTATACAGTTGTTTAATTAAATATAATACTAAATTCTAATAAATCTTCTTCTGTTCTATGCCTCAAAAGATCCCGTGAGCTCAGTAAATGCTGTTGATGTTCTGCATGGTGTAGGAATTCAAACAGGGCTCTAGGTCTGGACGTAGATGATGTACCTTATATGTGGGAGGGGGGGAACTGGAATCTAGTGAATATATCTAACAACATAATGAGGACAATAAGAATGAATGAGAAGAATGATTTACAAAACATACTGTTTTAGGTTAAGGCAAATAACTTGGGAGCCAACATCACTGCATAGGGCAAATATTGATCCAGGAAGCAACACATGATCCACTGTAAAAATGAGTACCTTTTACCTAAAGGATCATGTTGGGTGAAAAGGGTGATGCAGGACCCCAATGGAAGAGGAGGCTGCAGTAATGTAGTCATTTATTATAGCCTTTCGTTTCTTTGCAGCAGAAGTTTTCCACTTTGCTTGGCGCAATTTCCACAAGAGCAATGAAATAAGCAATTCTAAAATAAACACAAAGTTTGTGTTTTGGGTCGAACCCATTGTTAGGAATTGATTCATGGTTCGGTATCAGACACATGCTCTAAAAAGGTGTGGCTAAACAGAAGCCATTGATAACTAGCAGTGTTTACAGCTGCTGGAGAATCAGGGGTGTGAGACGGCTGACATACATCAGGCTTGAAGAACCACAACAAAGCTAGCCAGCTGACCAATCAGAGCAGACTGGACTTATCGCAGGGGAGCCTGAAAGAGATAGGATCTAAAACCGAGGGGCTGAAAGCAGGTCTACAGCAATGAATGGTGTGAGAATGATAAGGTGTATGTTTAACATTAAAGCATGTAAACTTATTCAAGTAGTACCAAAAATGAAATTATTGACCACGAAAAGGGCATAATATTACCCATTTAAAGTATTGGTAATTTATGTGATTTAAAGAAGCACGTGTTTATCCACTATGGATACTTACAGTACTCAGGACATGGATGCTAGGAGACGTTACTCCTATATTATATGGTATCTAAGGAAGTAGTCGCTATGCGATAGGCAGGTCGATAGGTGGTACCTTGTAGAAGGAATCCATGGACAGCAAAACCACCCAGGGAACATCCAATGCCTCAATGATCTTATTGGCTACAGTGGTTTTCCCAGAAGCACTTCCTCCACAGAGGCCTACAGGAGACAGGGAAGAGCTTCTGGGTTATTTATAAACCATACACAAGTAAACAGGAAGGCCTTGACAATACAGAGTTCCCTGGACCGCCTGTAGAAGTGTACGAGAAGGTGAATGAGCAATAGTAGAGCCAGTGGAGTGGGTTGGTAGACATTCTTTAAAATCTGACGATGGATAATATTTCCATTTTAGTGTGCAAAACATATGAGTGATCAGCACAGAATCAGACCACTGTGTGAACACGGCTCTGGACACGACTTGGTTCATTTAGAGGACTTCCTCACTGTTGGAACTTAGGCCGCTTTCCCGGATACCAACCTTTCTATAAAAAACGTCAAATTTGTGACATATTTCACATCTCTGACGGAATTCAATCAGCAGCTTCAAGACTTTGCTACCATTGAGAAAGACATCAAGCGCTTCACAAGCCCCTTCCAGATGGACGTGGCAGAAATCAATGAGTGTCTGCAATTGGAGGTACTTGAGTTCCATTGCGATGATTCTCTGAAGAGTCAACATCGGCTGCCCCCTACCAGGGGAGCTCGATCACAGTTTGGAAAAGGCCAGACGTCCTCCAATGAGGCGCCACGCTGGAAGAACCAGGAGTCTGTTCCACTCTATAAATGTATGCCAGCAAACCTTTTCTGAACCATTGAGCCCCTCGTCACTCTCAAACCAACTCGACCCTCCTCACTATAGAACGATATAGAGCCTTGAATCACATTCAAAATTCCCCTTTTTTGCTTGCTACTCTCAATAGCTCATTGATAGACAATTTTAGATTAGTCCTGTTTACACATTGGAGAATGTTTCACACATATTGTATTTCCTAGAGTGCAACACAATGTCCTTGATATTAGGAAAGAACTTGTGTAATATAAATTTCAAGCTTTGAATATTATTCCACACTATGGGTTTTTGCAAAGATACAACTCTAAGTTTTAGACAACAATAAATCATTAGAAAAGCGTTTGTGGAAATGTGATCATGTACATCCTATTAGACTGTTCTCTCACCAATGACAAAGGCCTCTGTGAAGGTGGTCCCTGTAACGTTGTACCAGGGCGGTCTCCCAGCTGTGTAGATGGTCCTCTTGTTGGTCCTCAGCAAAGGGGGCTCTGTCTTGGACAGGCTAGTGGTCCTTTTCCGTGGGGACCGTGATGGGGTCAAGAGACACCGCTGAGTCGGGCCCAGCAGGCTGTCCAAAGAATCCTTACTGCTCCCACTAGGAGGAAAACAACTCACACTTTACATAGTTCACTTCTTCTTTGACAACGCTCAATAAATGAGTACTGAGTGGACGCATGCCATCAGACGTGCCTTAAAGCTCATGACCTGCCCCATAGCCACTATGCTGTGTTTCAGGCATTCCAACATGTCATGGATGAACATGGTTAATGTACTGCCTAGAGAGAAGAGACTGAATCGATAATCTCTGAATACAGTCCAGTCCACTCTTGCAGTGATACTGTGTGTGTGGTTGAGGGGGGCGCTGGGAGACCTTGCCAACGTCCCCAGGAAGCACACAGCTGCCCTGGTCACGGCTGGCTGTTAGGACAGGCTCTCGCATGAGTAAGGTTTTCATCACGCGGCTGTTACTACTGAAGACAAATGTCATGATTTGGTTCCTAGTATTTTAAGCAAACTAGATTGAACATACATCTCAAAAACGTTTCCACAATCTGCAGAATCCATGAAAATAATTGTATTGATAAACATGAAACAATGTCCTTCTTTCTGAAGAACCCCCAAAGGTGAAGAAATAGACAACTTGATGTAGTTATAGTGGCTATAACTAGATAAGAGAGTGGTTACATTAATTCACACATCATCAAAACTTCTTTTGTAGTAGCATCGGTAAGCATAAAGGATGTCTTACGAGTATTAGCAAAGCATCAAAACAACTTCACCTTCACAATACATACCATGCTATTTCATCATAATATTTCCACAATAGTTACTCTATACGTTTGGATTACATTGAGTATTGTTAGACTTGTTCTCAGACAGATGTCAGGGCTAGCTTTAAGACAGAGGTGTTAGCCTAGCTTTAAGACGAGATGTTAGCCAGCCGCTAACATTAGACGAGCTGCTTTCCGAGTGGTAAAGCGTGGACTGTTACCAGACACATTCTATGTTTGATACCTGTCAGGTCTTGGCCCTGGCCTGTCCTCTTCTACATCTTCATCCTTGTGTTGCATGATGAAGTCTTCATATGGGCAGGTAGTCATTGTCGTGTTTCCATGCTTTGAACAAGCGGCGCGTAAACACACAGGGAAGGCGTGGTGACGTCAGCACGTAACGACCAGCGGCTGGATGGAGGATGGTGATGTGGACATTGTGGACAGTAAAAGTAAGAACTGATTCAACGTTGACATTGTTGTCCATACTTTATAATAGGCCTATATTGTATTATATATAGTAGGCACTAGACCATGCTAACCAAACCAAAGCCTAACTATAATTCGATATCCTTACAAATGAGGCAGATAACATTGAAAGAATACAATCAATATTGAATTTTGACAACGACCAAGTGAAAATACATAAATAACTGGAGGGGGAGTAGGCTAATCTTTTTTATATGATATATAAATAACACACAAACAAAGCTAGGATCGGACCTAGGCATGAGCATGGAGATGGGCAAAAAAAACATTGAAATATAGGCTATCTAGATACAAAATACTAATATATCCTCACTAAATGTATAAAAAATAAATGACTAATTTCCTTGTATAAGAAAATGTATTTCCTAAAAAATATGTAATTTGTATTTCAAAATACATAGCTGCCATTAACTATCGTTATCTCTGTGACCGAGGGAATCTGTTTAATGTCTCAGCAGCAGGTTATGTTATCTATTCAACGGCACCGATCCTGTGCCGGAAACTAGAAGCTGAAAGGGGCGGGGTTACAACTTGTTTAATTGATCTACTACATGCATTTATCCACATGCATGTCATTGTATGCCATGCATGAAGTCACCAGTTCACTTGACACATACCAAAGTCAAAACTACAAAGTAGGGTTGCGCTAACAAAGAAAATAGACCTATAGGCCTACTATACGATATCCTGATTTAATTGTAAAAGACTAATAAAGTAATTGAGGTGTTTTAAATACGGAAGTACCGAGAAAATACCAAAAAATATTGAGGATAGGAAGGCGTATTACAAAATCCGTGTCATTTGAATGACGCCCATTTCTGCACATGCAAATGTGAAGGTTCAACGCAAACAGTGGCGGCTGGTGAAGAATATTCTAGGTGGGGCTTTGCCATATTCAGTCAATTTCAGTAACCATCCCAATACATTGAACACAAACTACAGGAAACGAGTGCTCCGTGAAATAGTCAATAATTATTGAATGCCAATTTAAAAAGTTGAGGCATTCTAACACAAAACATAAACAACATATTGCACAAACACAAGCTTTCAATTTTCTCATTTGAAATTGAATTTGTAGTCACATTGGGCTCTATGAAATTACAGTAAACATTTTATATACTAAACAATCAAGAAAATAATCAGCAGATTAATAGGTAGTGAAAATTAAGGACTAAAAAATACTAAGGTCAACTACAACTGTATACAACTATATACAGACTCGCCCTGACTCGCCCCTGCATTCGCTCGCTTGGGGCGATAAAGGAATCGCCCATATCGGCTTGGATTTGAGGACGCTGATTGGCCAAATTTTATGTCACGCTTTCACATCTTAAATTAGTAATTGGCTAAACAGTTACACAGACCCGCCTTCTTGGGGCGATTACTCCATCGCCCCAGAGCTGTTGAAGCATGGGACACGGTGTAGGAAAAGCATAGGCCTACATCTTGCACAGATGATTTTCTATCATATTTTACACATATTACTGGGTACAGTCATATTTCAAACACACAAATATCAACAATTTGTATAATTTATTATTATTAGTTTTATTTATTTATTGTGGGTCAAGGGGGAGGGGGGGGCGGTGCCCTATAGATGAGTCCAGCGTCTCGTCACCAGCAATACGCTAATGAGCCTCAGAACGTCCACGCCCTCTTTTAGGTGGAAGTAGGCACTCGGCTATTACTGTTGATAGAACAGTAGGCTATTTCCATGTGCAGGCACCATCCCTAAAAGCTGCTGTGTTGTATTTCACAATGCTAACAACAAAAAATGAGGATTTGCGATTTAGTATGTTGCCACAAAAAGAAAGGGAAGGGAAAAGAAGGGGTTTGTGGCTCCAGGCAATCGGAAGAGAGAATCCCGATGGGAGGCTGTGGGACTCGGCGTCCCACAGCCTGTTTACGTCTGCGGCAAACACTTCGTTGCAGATTAGTAGCTAAAATCAGTTGATGTTCGATGTTAAAGATGTCTAATCTAAAATAATGAAGGAATGAATTAAACTTTGCGAACTACTAGGAGCTGTGATTACATGTCATAGTTCAGCTCCGAGTTAGCCTGCACCACCTAGCACTAGTGCTATCATGGTTGCACTCTGCATGTTAAATGCGCTATAAAAATAAAAGTGACTTGACTTGAATGAAAATAGATTGTTTTGGTGCCCTCATCTTCATTCATGATTCATACATTCATTGCTTAGGTAGTTCCATATGTCCCCGTAGTCCACCTCTGGCCACTCGTCTCGTTCGCCCCGAGACCAGATTCCGGCGTGAAGGGACATCTGACATTGCCGATTAATTTAAGTTTTTCTAAAGAGCGACACCGGTCAGGACTTGGAAGAGAGTTGGTATAACTGGTCTGCTGTCTGGCCATAGCATTAGATCGGTATAAATGGCTATATATAATACTTGGGTGGAGTTCAGAAATGTAATGCACTGAAATTCTCATAGACCCCCATTCAAATATTTCCGGGTAGTTTCACCTAAAAATGCCCGGATGTGTCAAAAAAGTGGGCGGTACCCGGTTTGTTGGACTCATCTAAAAACTTAAAGAGAAACAGGTTTTGTGAGTAGGCCTAATTGAAAGTTTGTAAAGGTTATTTAGATGTTTGTATTTGATTGTTGCTGCTATGTAACCACCACGCGTGCGCTGCACGGCGGCTCAGCCCGCCCCTCCGGTTCAGCCCGAGCGCAGATCGGGTCCGGGTCCGACTGCGGATTCTGCACCGGTAGGAGACTCGACATGATTAGTGAACGGGTCGAAACGAAGGCTACTGGATAACTTGTCCCTGCGTCATCTCACAGATTAAAACGGACCAGTCGTATTCGCAGAAACCCCTCTTCATTCATTCATAGAAAGAGACCGGACCCCCTCTGGAAAAAATGGATAATAACGTGACAAAAACGGAAAAATCACAACTAATTCATGAAAAAAAAAAGCTCAAATGTATTCATTGAAATTGAAGGGGTGAGAAATGTGAAAGCATGTTTCATAATTTTATTAACCAAGCTAAACCTCAAGTCTGTGTTGCATGCTATATATATTTACATGCATATTTATCTTGGGATTGCATGTACAGACTTTGTTATGACATGATTTGCCTGCTTCGTATAATGCGAGCTGTAGATCAAAATACTTGTTACATGTTGAATCGTCTGCATTCGTGACGCGACAAAGGATTTCTCCCCGAATCCCTCTGATTTCAGAGGGATTCGTGAATTAAAAGTGGGAGTATAGGGCTGAGTCGACAACATTTAAACAAATACACATTGCACAATACATACTATTTTTTTTTTTTTTTTTTTTTTTTTTTTTTTTTTAGCTTTTAAGGTTGTGAACATCCTCCCATCCTCCATGTACGCGCGTTCCCGTGCATCACACGTGTGAAGCCGTCCAGCGCGGCCGCGCGCGAACGGTTTTTGTGTGAATGAACAAATTAATTTCCACGCTCGGCTGGTTTCTGGACAGTGTGTGACAAATGGTCCAGAGGTGTTTCACTGAGCAGCAGTAAACCCCCATCATGTTTCATTATTAACTATCTCTCAGAGGACGGTCCTTCGTGAAAATACGTATTTTATGTAGTTCTATGGCCTTTATCAAGCTCTTTCAATTCGCGATTAAACGTAGGCCTAACCTTGCATTGTATGTACTCAGTAGATATTTACATGGAACTATAAACACATTTTTATTTTGCAGTATGGTCAAAATGATGGCCAAAAATAACCAAAACATATGCTGTAATATAATAGACTGATATTAGCCATGCACATTTCAGACCACAATCAAATTTAGATACATTATTAAATGCCAAATATGAAATGAAAGACTATATTAAATAAACCAAGACCGTGGAAGATCAGTTCATTTCTTGTTTAATTAAAATTCCAGGAGTAGGCCTAAGTAAAGAAAAGTGGTCGCGTTAAGACATTCACTAGGCCTACATAATAACACTTTATAAAGACATTTCTATTGACAAACATTTCAGTATTGAAGACAACCTGAGAGGATACTTGGGATGTTTTCATGTATGTTGTGGAGTCTACCTTAGCCTACGCCGGAATAATCACATTTCGAGAGAGAAGTAGGTAGTCCTGTTTCTCAATGTTATCAGGTAGGCTACTTTTTTTTTCTTCTTTTTTTTTTTTAACGTAAGTATGATTCAAATAAGAAGGCCATAAGGCTATCGATTCCCTAACAGACGCCGACTCGATGTCAAAATGTTTGGAGGGTGGAGGAAGGTTCCAAACCTCTGCTAAACCATTGTCTCTTACCGTCTATGAAACACAGAAGCCACAGCAAGGTAAAACTAGAGTCCTTTAGAGAGAGGACTCTCTCTAAAGTCTCTAAAGGACTCTAGGTAAAACCAATGGGTAAAACCCGCTGCTGACCACTAGGACAACCCAGTCATGACGTCCTCTCGTCCTCTTAACGTAAAAATGGAAAATGCTAATAGGCCTAGGCCTATTGGTAAAATGACCCTTTCAATAATTGCCCGGTAGGTCATGTCGCCTTCCAAATACCAAGACATGGAGATGTCTTGTCGTACAGCTTTCGATGGTGTTAATGTTAAATTAATGTCAAACCTTCGGTGTCACGGTTTGTGATCAACCTGCTGCAGCAGAAGTGAAGCAGGTGATAAAGTGATGATATGTTGTAACTTGTGGGTGTGCGAGTTTCGTTTCTGACGAATCGTCCTGCATGTTACGTGCCTCGTCCAAAACATTTCATTGTAGGCCTATGACTGTAGCCTACATGATACTGCACATTGATAATAAACGACTTCAACCTGAACTTCAATCTATCAGGCCTGCTAATACTATTAATAGGTGTTCTACCATTAATGTTCAACCATTTTGCAGGCGTGTTGAATTGGCAGGACCATTTTGGAAAATAAAACGCTTTACTTGAAAGTGTTAATCGTGAAGCAGAAGTGCATATGCGTGGTTTCTTTAGGACTGCGCCTTTTTATCAAAGAAATCATTCAACCATCATTAAATTGATCGTTTTTTGACAAACGTTGAGTGTGATCGGAACAAAAAACCCCAGTGCCTTGTTTCCATTGCCTCGTTTATTTGAGTGACGCACTGCTATGGTAACTATGACTACGACCAATCCAGCCAGTCTTTGCCTGGGCCGAGTTGGGACGGCATGGTGAGGGTAGGTGAGGGGAGCCCAACAGGTGATTATCAGTGTGGATGCGCTTGTCAGTCGATCTAACCCCCCGCCGTTAGTGCGATTATCTCACTGGTGTTTATTGGCTCATTGGTCTTATAGCTGAAAATGACTGTTTATTATTTTACAATTTAGGTATGTCAACTGGAAGGAAATACGTGGTTGATGGTGTGATGGCCTATAGTTCTACTTCTCGGATCTCTGTGCAGTCTGAGGTAGGCCTAAAGGAAACCTCTATCACATCGTTTGACATTGTACTAATGGTATACAGTGTGCGTTCGTATTTTTTCCAACTCTGGCTGTTACAACCGTAGCCTACGGATATAAGATCATACAAATTAGAGTATATTTTATAGTATGACTATATATATATATATATACATAGGCCTACATTACTTTTACTTATATATTATATATACTTATACTAATAAATACATTGACATTTAAAACAATACATTGTTTTGTGGAGGTATGTACAGCTCTCTCTCTCTCTCTCTCTCTCTCTCTCTCTCTCTCTCTCTCTCTCTCTCTCTCTCTCTCTCTCTCTCTCTCCTCTCTCTCTCTCTCTCTCTCTCTCTCTCTCTCTCTCTCTCTCTCTCTCTCTCTCTCTCTCTCTCTCTCTCTCTCTCTCTCTCTCTCTCTCTCTCTCTCTCTCTCTCTCTCTCTCTCTCTCTCTCTCTCTCTGGTGTCATGACATGCGTTGAGACTTCAAAAGGAGAACAAACAAGGCTTCATGTTACTCTGATTGACAGACACAATAGTCCGAACGCTTTGATCAGTCTATTGGAGAAAAAAAACTAAAATAGCAATAGGCCGGGCAAAAATGTTAAAAAAAAAAAAAAAAAATACATTTAATTTAACAAGTCATTATTACAAGAGTCATACACGGAGCTGCCATGTGTTTCCAAGTCATGGTAAAAACATGGTAACAAGACAAGTCCCAACACACGCGTGTGCCACGTTGAGACGCAGCTCCGGTTGCTGGGGCGGTGACGTGATCTCTCAAAGCCTGCCTCCATCTACTGCTGTGCACCGGTAGCCCTGACCCTGGATTAGCCTAGCTCTTTGATTTGTATTGCACGCAGGGTATGCTCCTTATAAGAGGAGAGTATTTACATTCCTTCCGTCTGCATGGGAGATAAGTGAATGGCTACTCCTTTTCAAGTTTCTCTCGGCCTTATTGTTAGGCTATTTCCGCTATATAAAACGTTGTCCAAATATGCCGATATGTAAAATAGATGTGTATGCACGTTTAAAATCATCCCAGTGGTGGATCTGTCTTCAGAGCTGGGAGGAAAACGTGAAAGCCGGTTCATCGAGTGGGTCGGTGAGCAACAGGTGCGGGCGAAGGGTCCGCACGAGGAGCAGCGGTGAGGCTGGACGGGTGGGCTTGCTCTTTCACCCCACCGTGAGGCAACTACAGGTACTGCCACTACTCAACAATGTTACACATGATTACACTATTACCTCAAACTAGCTTTTATACAAAGTATTATCTATTCAGGCACAGCTGGAGGCAGAAAACGAAGAAGTACGAACAATCCTCAAACCAATTCTGGATGCGGAAAATGCCCTAATCAAGGTGATTTTGGGGCGACGACGTGTCAGCTATTTTGCCCTTTTTTTTTTTTTTTTTTTTTCGCGGTGGGGGAATAATAATTGTTATCCGTAAATCACAATTAACAACGCATTTCGGATGTGCGGACATGGAGGATCTGGAGGGCCTCCTGAGCCGACGGGACGCGGCGGAGCTGAGGCGGAGGGAGCTGCTCCACAAGCGGTGGACGGAGCGCGTGTGGCTGCCCGTCCAGCGCGGGCTGGAGAACCACGTGTCCCGGCGGTGCTGCGACGAGGCGCACAGACTGCGCTGTTTGTACGCGGACTACATCCGTCACTGCAATGCCAAGGTAGCGACGGGGCCACCGCACGCTAACCACCAGTTGTGATTAGCGCAAATGAATCGGAATAAAAAAATAAAATATAAAATAAAAAGCTCTCACCCAGCAGCATGTCCAGAGTAATTTAGTAGGGGCACCCTAGTACCCCATCACCATGGACAATACTTATTTCTAGATTTCGACATGATATATAAACAAGAAAGATTGCTATAGCCTACTACTGTATATGTATGTCAATTATGGCACTCACTGCCCTCCTTATCATCCCAGTGGGAGGAATTATCGCCCGACTCTGCCGTCCATCTCAAGGTGTCTTACTATTCAAGGGCGTTTCTTGCCGCCCCGGGACCTCCGTCCCCCGACACGCCCCAGCTCTAACCCCACGTCATTTGTACGGTTTCAGGGCTTTGTGTCTCTAGACTGCTACGACCCTCAGGAGTACGACCCGTTCCTCCTCAGCCTCACCGGACCGCACCGCTACCAGGTGAGGAGACCAATCGGCGCCGACCACCCGAGCTCACGATCGATATTAACGCGTCCTGCAACTCTAAGGCACACACACACACGTTCACTGTCCAGCACCACTTTGTGTATGGATGGAAGTACGAGTCCGTTAAAAAAATGTCCGTAGGGAGCGAAAACCAGAAAAAGTGAACGGAACACCGAACTGACGGAACAGCGCTGATTTCTCCACAGCTCCAAATGCCGCGCTAAAGGACCCCCTGTTCCAGCACGCCCGCGAAAGGCTGAGGGAGAAGAGAGCGGTGGTCTCTTGTCAGACAGGTATCCCGGCGAATCTGCCAACGCATTGCGGACAGAAACCCGCAGAGACGTTTGCCATTTGACTCATTAACGACACAGATGTGTTTGTGGTGCTTAACCCACCAATGTAGGTCGCAAGCAGACACGGGAAGAGGTGAAGGAGCTTCTGGCCGGTCTCAGCCCCACCGCGGTGACTCCCCCTCAGACCGACCCTACTCAAACCTCCTCATCCGCATACCTCACCTCCGTCTCTACCACTGGAGAGTCCGCGTGGGAGGGAGAGAGCCAGTCATCTCACAGGTAGTTATGAATGCGTTTGTTATTCATATACATGTATATGGGACATATAGAGGCCAGGAAAAAACAAAACACATGGGTTCAGGACAGTCCAGTGGTTGGTCAGGGTGTGTGTGTGTGTGTGTGTGGATCCCAGATTGAAAACATTGTTGTGTTTTTTTCTAACCTAGGCCCAATTTAACACCCTACCGGATCACAGCAATATGCACAGCTGATGGGAAATGCTACCAAGCCTGCTGCTGGACCTCAAGACAATGACAATGATACAGACTACGGCTGCTACAACAATCCTGACCGACTCACCCAACCATAACATCACTGTGTTCCACGTACAGACTCTGTAGACTCGGCTCATTTGCCATAAAGTCAGTTGTAAAACCTGCCTCTGTGATGCTGCATCTAGGAGAACAGTGATTGTCTCGGACCTCCAGAGTTGCAGTCGCTCCTCGTCGCTCCTTATGAAGCTCAGTGCGCCAAGGGTTCTGAGGAGAAGGTTACTTTCAACGTCACAAAGACAGATCATTACAGGTCTTCCACAGGGCCGTGGAGGAGACAAGTAAAGAGACAAGCAGAAATGTTATTTGAAATATCCAATATATTTTGTCAAAATATGTACAAAATTATTTTTGCACATCAATGCGTTTTAACCAGCAAACGGCCACTTGAAGACCGCAGGTTCGAGCTCTGTAGTGAGAAGTCTCATAGCGACACACTGAAGTAATCGTTTTTATTACAATGTTTAATTCATGCCTCATCCAGGACACCCAAGGGAGGCTTCGTTGCTCCAATCATCTTATTGTACAGTAGTGTGCAACAGTTTGTCACATGAGTATTAGTATATATTAGAGAAATCTGTTCCACATATATATCATGGATAAGTATGGGATTAAGAATGGGAATTTTTCTAACCACATGTGATTCTTCGATGGCAGGGTATGGTTGTTGTAGACCCTCACCAGCCATGGACATTGAGTTAATAAATTGAGTCAGTCCTCTATCATCCAACTTCCAAAAACCATCCAAAATCCTACATTCACAGGATTTTCTGGGACAAATCTTTTAATTTAATTCAAGAAAAACATTTACAATTGGAAAAAAAAGTTTTTTTTTTTTTTTAAAACCCTGTATAGATTTATCTTATCGCTGTGTGAGTTGACGCAACACCGTTAACATTGGCTCAGGGCAGTGTATGGCAACATACGAGAATCTTTCAGGACAGAGAACAGCACCACTGACAATGGGAAAAAAGAAGGCACTGTGTGTGTGTGCGCGCGCGTGCCAGGTAATAAATCTTTATCCTCGCCTGGAAATTGATCTTTATCTTCATGACATAAATGTGTGTGTGTGTGTGTCTGTGTGTGTGTGTGTGTGTGCGTGCCTGCGTGCCTGTGTGTGTGTGTGTGTGTGTTTGTGTGTGTGTATGTGTGTGTGTGTGTGTGCGTGTGTGTGTGTGTGTATGTGTGTGTGTGTGTGTGTGCATTTGCATGTGTGTGTGTGTGTGTGTGCATGTGTGTGTGTGTGTGTGTGAAAGGTTCTGCTGGTCACTTGGGCTGCTCGTACAGCTGCAGGTCCAGCTTGACCCACACCTCTCCGTGGGGACCTCGTGGAGCAGCAGGCGGCGGGTCGCCGCGCCTTTGCTCTCCATCTCCTTCTTTATGGTTGCCACGGGAACCTCGGTGCGCCCCAGGAAATCTGGAAAGGAAGTCGGGGGGGGGGGGGGGGGGGGGGGTTCAGTCCTACATCGGTGCATGCTTTCTGTGTGTGAGTGAGCAAGCTAGCTAGCTAGCTAGCTAGCCAGCTAGCCAGTTAGTTAGTTAGTTAGTTAGTTAGTTAGTTAGTTAGTTAGTTAGTTAGTTAGTTAGTTAGTTAGTTAGTTGAGTGAGTGAGAGAGACAAGGAGTGAGTGAGTTAGTTAGTTGAGTGAGTAAGAGAGAGAGACAAGGAGTGAGTGAGTGAGAGAGAGAGAGAGAGACAAGGAGTGAGTGAGTGAGAGAGAGAGAGAGAGAGACAAGGAGTGAGTGAGTGAGAGAGAGAGAGACAAGGAGTGAGTGAGTGAGAGAGAGAGAGAGACAAGGAAGTGAGTGAGTGAGAGAGAGAGACAAGGTTGTGTGTGTGCAGACCACCGACCATCGGGGGAGAACTGGTCCTTCTCAAACACCGTGATGCACAGCACGTCCTGGTAGAAGTCCCGCACAAAGAACTGGCAGTTGAAGTTCCACTTGGGTTGAGCGTGTCGTTGATGGGCCTCGACGTGTAGCACTGAGCCCCCATGGTGACCTCACAGTATGGGTCACTCTTACCTGAGAGAGAGACAGAGAGAGAGAGAGAGAGAGAGAGAGAGAGAGAGAGAGAGAGAGAGAGAGAGAGAGAGAGAGAGGAGAGAGAGAGAGAGAGAGAGAGAGAGAGAGAGAGAGAGAGAGAGGAGAGGGGAGAGAGAGAGAGAGAGAGAGAGAGAGAGAGGTGCGTGTATTAGGTCATGTATTAGGTCGTGTATTAGGTCGTGTATTAGGTCGTGTATTAGGTCGTGTATTAGGTCGTGTATTAGGTCGTGATTAGGTCATGTATAGGTCATGTATTAGGTCATGGATTAGGTCATATATTAGGTCATGGATTAGGTCATGTATTAGGTCGTGTATTAGGTCGTGTATTAGGTCGTGTATTAGGTCGTGTATTA
>JAXIVH010000063.1:1330548-1338926 GCA_036785325.1 Urophycis tenuis
TGTACTAAACATGTACCAACATGTACTAAACATGTACCAACATGTACTAAACATGTACCAACATGTACCATCGTGCCCCCAACTTATGAGGCCAGCTTCCCAGTTGGCACCTTCACGCTAACTGGGAAACAACTCCATGTCATCCTCAAAACAGCTCAATATTTTCAATCCGTTTTATATTCACATGTCTTTCGTTCACCATTTGTGTGAGTTCATCAGTGGGCCGTATCCCATCTTCAACGTCTTCCCTACTCAACCAAAACCTTCCAGCCTTCAATGTGATGCAGTGATTTCGTCTCACCCAAACCCACCCCACGTGTGTGTGCAGCACCCACCAAACCAAAACACACTCACCAAATTCCCCCTCGCCCTGCTCTGACACGGACAGACTATCCACCGAGTCTGAGGGGCAATGGAGTCGCTCCATCAGACATGACCTCAACACATTCAGACTCTATTCATGTTGAATGTATAGGGCTCTGTACGCCTGAGAGCCGTGTGAAACGTGAGGGGCGGAGCGTGTGATTCCTTCACTCACATTGCTGGCTGGGGTCACAATCGGTGGTCATCTTCACGTAGTTGGTGGGCAGCAGGCCGGTGACTCCGTTGACCTCCCCCTTCCACCAATCGGGGTTGGTCTTGTCCAGGACGCTGATCAGCTGGCCCTTGGAGAAGCTCAGCTCGTCCTGATTGGCCGCCGTGTAGTCGTACATGGTGATGACTTGGCACACTGCGGGGGAGGGGGGGGGGGGCGGGTAGTTATGACACTACGGTAACATGGACAATACCTTTTTAACCTTCCATCAACACACGCATATAACTTAAAGTTGGAAAGTTTGAGTTAGTAGTAAAATTATTATCATTTTCATCATTTTCATTTGATATATATATATATATATATATATATATATACACACACACACACACACACACACATCAACACTGATATGAAGTTGTCATGAAGTTAGGTGATGGTAAACAAACTAATCTCTACCCATCTCCACAGACATTACTGACTGTGCAATGTAGATATCTCCCCCTCTCTCTCCTCTCTCTCCCCTCTCCCCCTCTCCCCCTCTCTCCCCCTCTCCTCCCACTACAGACTTCAAGGCAGCCATGTAGGTGGTGGGTGGCAGCGGTACCTGGCAGTGGAGAAGGGGTGGACTTGCCACTGCTGGGGCCCAGCAGCTTGACGTTGGAGGAATGGAACCAGCCTCTCTGTCGCTTCTTTCCCCTGGCCTGAGGGAAGAGCAGTCATGTGACGCTTCTCTATCTATCATTTAAAAATAACACTTAACAAATACTCAATCATAAAAACAACAACCGATTCATAATCATCAACTAACGAATAATAACAATGCACGTCATAATTTAAAAAAAAAAGTTTTTTTTTTTTTTTTTAAATGGCAATCGCCATATTTAATAATCCATCGCTTGTTAGAGAAGGACTTTCAACAAATATAACAAGGATTGCGACTCCGACTGAAAACCCATAAATCTTCCAAATATAGAAGGCAGAAGAAGTGTGCCACCATCAAGGTCAGCCCTCGCTGCGTCTCGACGGAGAAGTGGACACAGCTGTGTGTGCCTAACGAGCCCACAGCCTCCTCACAAAACCTCCGTCTGCTGCGTTTGATTGGCTACTCGTCGCCGTCAAGATTAGAGCCGGCCGACAGGCCGTCGCTTGTTTCTTTGTTCCAGCTTCACCTATGAACATCTGCACATTGATGTGGTGGAGGGCTGGCGTCTTTATAGCGTATGCTGTCTTGTCTTGTTTTGTCTTGGCTACATATTTTCTATTCATTGTATAGAGAGAAAGTGTATTTTTTAGGTTTAATTAACTCGTGCACATTCATCTTTTTCAGTGTGGACTGGAAGGTAAACAGGATGCTTGCAAGACAATCCATTATAAAGACTCTTTAGAGTGAGTAAAGAACAACTCAAGTAGAGCATATTTCACATTTTGTTAAGCTTGATCCCCTTTTTTACATTCAACACCTTTCTCTTCAAATGAACAGACGCCATGGAGACCAACCTGCAGCTCCCCGAGCCACCAGCCGGTGGAGTTCTTGGCCAGAACCACGATCAGTTGCCCCGGCGACAGGCTGAGCTGCTGAGCTGTTGGGGCAACAGTGTTGACCAGCGCCTGGGCGATCTCTGGCAACACATGAGAGATGTCACATGGCAGGTGATGACACTCCCATGAGGAGATGGAGAGAGAGAGAGAGAGAGAGAGAGAGCGTGTGTGCGTTCCTCACCGGGTTTTTTGACTGGGCCTCCAGGTCTTGAAATCTGTTCAAATATCAACATGAAAACCCACACAAAAGTTACACAAACGCAAACATTTTCAAGTACTTCAAACACTTTGTAGCCGCTCGCCAATGTATACAGTACAGTACAGTACAGTACAGTACAGTGGATGGAGTAGTGGACGGAGGATGGGCTCACCTCAGGCTCCACCGGCCTGACGTAGTTGGACGGGAACACGCCGGCGCGGTCTCCGATGCAGCCCCGCCACCACTCCCCCTCGCGCTCCGTCACCATGACGACGTCCCCCTCCTCGAACGTCAGGTCGCCGGCCTCGGGGCTCTCATAGGTGTACAGGGCCACGTAGTCTGGGGTCCCCAAGAAAAAAATAATCTACATCAAGGTGCTGCAGTGCTGGGTTATGTTAAAAGTTACCAAAAAAAATGATGATGATAAAAACATTCAAAGTCATTTTTTTGTTGTCATCTTTTGATGACGAACGCTGAGACACCAGAGAGCAGCGGTGACTCAACCATCTGTGGGAACTCGTGTCTTACTTCCTCCTAAAGATGATTCGAAGAGACAGCGGCTGACTTACCCTCGAGCTGAACAGACTCTGAAGCGTCGGCGCCATCCGCCCTGGAATAAGTACACACAAGACAAGAGGTGAAGTTTAACTCACATCTCCTCCACCCTGGGGGGTATACACCGCTCACCAAACATGAATGCTTATATAACCGCGCGTTCTCATCATTACTCTGTGTTGTCGGGCTCCAGAGCCACGTAGTCTTTGGGGAACCATCCCTGGACGCCGCCCAGCTGTCCCAGCCACCAGTCGTCCCTCTGCTGCAGCACGCCGATCACCTCGCCCTGGGAGAAGCTCAGCAGCGCCGTGACGGCATCGCCGCCGCCACCGCCGCGGGCCGAGAGGTCCAGCTGGGCGTCTGAGGCTGCCGACCACGCCGACACCCGCCCGGGCCCTCAGAGGAGCCCCGTGCTGAGGGGGGGGGGGGGGGGGGGGGGGGGGGGGAGGAGAGGAAGAGACGAGGAGAGGAACGGATAGAGGAGAAGAGACAGGATGAGGAGGTGGATGAAAGGATGAAGAACGGATGGGAGAAGGGAGACGAAATTAAGATGATGGAGAGAGGATGAGAGGAGGAGAGAGAGAGTGGAGGGGAGAGGACAGGCGGCAGAGACATAGCATAGAGAGATGATAGAAGACAGGATGGGGGGAGGATGAAGAGGAGGGAGAATGGGGGGAGGGGGGAGAGGAAGGGGAAGAGGATATGGAGAGGAGAAGAGGGGAGGAGAGACGAGAGGATTAGGAGAAAACGCAGAGAGAGGGTGGGTAGAGAAGTTTGGATGAGGATGAGGAGTGAATGACGAGAAGAGAGGGAGGGGAGGAGAGGGAGGGAAGGAGAGAGGAGAGAAGATGAGAGAGAAGATGGAGAGAGGAAAAGAGGGGAGCGAAGAGATGAAGAGGCCGGGTCAGTATTATAGGAACGCAAAAACCAACTGTTGCATCCAGTTTTAAAAAAAAAAACACAACATTTTTGACGTCCAGCCCGGGACAAATATAACCACATAAGCTCATCCATCAGACACGTCAGAACCACTAACATGGAGGCTTTGGACCGGAGCTCTGTGAATGTGGGCCGGGCCTCAGAGGAGAGGGACACAGCGCCGTGCCAGCAGGAACAGGGCTATAAATGCAACATGGCGGGCTCCAGTGGTCGTTGGGGCTGCGGCGCCGCGGCGTGCTAGCGGCTACGTTTCTGTGTCACGGATGGAGCCGCGCTGCCAGGCCCCGATCTAATGCCGGTGACCCGTCTGGCTGGTTTGCAGCCCTGTTTTTATAACCAGCAGCGCCGGCTTCCCAGAAACTCGACGCATATGGCGGTTCAAACGACTGGAGGGGGGGGGTCAGGGTAGCGCATTGAGACCTACAAAAAAATCACGCTTTCATCATCACTTGCCTGAACAAAAAAAAAAAAAAGTTATTTAGCAGATGCTTTCCAAAGCGTCTCAGCTACGACACTTTAGAAAAGCAACACTCATCCACCATTTTTTTTTTTTTCCCCCCTTATCCTTATCTGTCCTTCACCGACCACCGTCAGAGTGCTAAGCGAATGAGACCTCTTTGTGACAACACATGCATGTTCCCCTACGTGTGACAACAACACATGCATGTTCCCCTACATGTAACAACAACACATGCATGTTCCCCTGCGTGTGACAACAACACATGTATGTTCCCCTGCGTGTAACAACAACACATGCATGTTCCCCTACGTGGAACAACAACACATGCATGTTCCCCTACGTGTAACAACAACACATGCATGTTCCCCTACGTGTAACAACAACACATGTATGTTCCCCTACGTGTGACAACAACACATGTATGTTCCCCTACGTGTAACAACAACACATGCATGTTCCCCTACGTGTAACAACAACACATGTATGTTCCCCTACGTGTAACAACAACACATGCATGTTCCCCTACGTGTAACAACAACACATGCATGTTCCCCTACGTGGAACAACAACACATGTATGTTCCCCTGCGTGTAACAACAACACATGTATGTTCCCCTACGTGTAACAACAACACATGTATGTTCCCCTGCGTGTAACAACAACACATGTATGTTCCCCTACGTGTAACAACAACACATGCATGTTCCCCTGCGTGTAACAACAACACATGCATGTTCCCCTACGTGTAACAACAACACATGCATGTTCCCCTACGTGTAACAACAACACATGCATGTTCCCCTACGTGTAACAACAACACATGCATGTTCCCCTACGTGTAACAACAACACATGCATGTTCCCCTACGTGGAACAACAACACATGCATGTTCCCCTACGTGTAACAACAACACATGCATGTTCCCCTACGTGTAACAACAACACATGTATGTTCCCCTACGTGTAACAACAACACATGCATGTTCCCCTGCGTGTAACAACAACACATGTATGTTCCCCTACGTGTAACAACAACACATGCATGTTCCCCTACGTGTAACAACAACACATGCATGTTCCCCTACGTGTAACAACAACACATGTATGTTCCCCTACGTGTAACAACAACACATGCATGTTCCCCTACGTGTAACAACAACACATGTATGTTCCCCTACGTGTAACAACAACACATGTATGTTCCCCTGCGTGTAACAACAACACATGTATGTTCCCCTACGTGTAACAACAACACATGCATGTTCCCCTGCGTGTAACAACAACACATGCATGTTCCCCTACGTGTAACAACAACACATGCATGTTCCCCTACGTGTAACAACAACACATGCATGTTCCCCTGCGTGTAACAACAACACATGTATGTTCCCTTACGTGTCACAACAACACATGCATGTTCCCCTACGTGTAACAACAACACATGTATGTTCCCCTGCGTGTGACAACAACACATGCATGTTCCCCTGCGTGTGACAACAACACATGCATGTTCCCTTACGTGTAACAACAACACATGTATGTTCCCCTACGTGTAACAACAACACATGCATGTTCCCCTACGTGGAACAACAACAACACATGTATGTTCCCCTACGTGGAACAACAACAACACATGTATGTTCCCCTACGTGGAACAACAACAACACATGTATGTTCCCCTACGTGGAACAACAACACATGCATGTTCCCCTACGTGGAACAACAACACATGCATGTTCCCCTGCGTGTAACAACAACAACACATGCATGTTCCCCTACGTGTAACAACAACACATGCATGTTCCCCTACGTGTAACAACAACACATGTATGTTCCCCTGCGTGTAACAACAACACATGCATGTTCCCCTACGTGTGACAACACATGTATGTTCCCCTACGTGGAACAACAACACATGCATGTTCCCCTACGTGTAACAACAACACATGTATGTTCCCCTACGTGTAACAACAACACATGCATGTTCCCCTGCGTGTAACAACAACACATGCATGTTCCCCTGCGTGTAACAACAACACATGCATGTTCCCCTACGTGTAACAACAACACATGCATGTTCCCCTCCTCGTGACAACAACACATGCATGTTCCCCTACGTGTAACAACAACACATGTATGTTCCCCTACATGTAACAACAACACATGTATGTTCCCCTACATGTAACAACAACACATGTATGTTCCCCTACATGTAACAACAACACATGTATGTTCCCCTACGTGTAACAACAACACATGCGTGTTCCCCTACGTGTGACTGCTGGGGGATCGGGGGTCCGACGGCGAGGGGGCCGCTGGCATCCGCCATCGCTGCCTCCGCCATCGCTGCCTCTGCCAGCCTGGGAGGAAACAGAGCAACAGTGAGGTGACAGTGAGGTGACAGTGAGGTGACAGTGAGGTGTCAGTGAGGAGTCAGTGAGGAGACAGTGAGGTGACAGTGAGGTGACAGTGAGGTGTCAGTGAGGAGTCAGTGAGGAGACAGTGAGGTGACAGTGAGGTGACAGTGAGGTGTCAGTGAGGAGTCAGTGAGGAGACAGTGAGGTGACAGTGAGGTGACAGTGAGGTGTCAGTGAGGAGGGGCGTGCCTGCAAAATACTCTGAATACATAAAGGGAAAGGGGCATTTAGCTTTTGTACAAAGCAACTTACAATCAGTTAGGGTTGCACCGAATCCAGTATTCGGGTTCGGATTCGGCCGAATATTGGGCTTTTTTGAGGGGTTCGGGTTCTGCCGAACCTTGGCATTTTTTTCCTCCGAACCCGAATCCTACGCTTACACTGCGCGCGCCACGCTGGTCGACGTAATTATCTGTTTACAAAAAAGTAGCGCGTTGGAATGCAGTGGCTATAGCTGCGAGAAAGCGAAAATGGAAGTAGTGAACAGAAAGTGTCGTTTGGCAGTTCTTCCAGATAAAAGAAGGCGATTCAAGTCGAGCTACATGTTCAATTTGCAATGCCGATTTGTCTCGTGGTGGCAAGCAAGGAACCTAAACAATACACAACATCCCCGCCGTTAAAGCATTTGCGTATGAAACATCCGAAAGAATACGAGTTATGCACGAAGGAAAACTTCTCATCATTGACTATGATCTAAACGGAAAAAAAACTCAGCCTATTATCCATGTTTATGAATTAAATGTTCAATAACATTCATTTCAGTTCAGTCACCAAACATATTCTGTTTGTTTTCTTTGTTGTTTTTTTTAAGAAAAACACTTTACTTTGCAGAAAGTTGCCTATTTTTTCCCAGTGGAAATTAAATAAAACGAAAAATACACTGATGTTGACGTTGTTTACTTCATTAATGTGTTTAGTGTTAATGGAGTAGGATGGAAGTAGGATTCGGTATTCGGGTTCGGATTCGGCAGAATCTTAACCAGTGGATTCGGTATTCGGCAGAACCCTAAAAATCTGGATTCGGTGCATCCCTACAATCAGTACATGTGTGGGGTTAGACATGTGGACAGTGGGAGGTCAAACCGCCGACCCTACGGTGAGTGGACGACCCGCTCTGTCCACCCGCTCTACCCACTGAGCTACTGCCGCCCCCAAATACGAGCAAACAAAGCCTTCTTATGTCTAATGGGGTCCGTACAGAGAGACACAGCAGCAGGGGCTGCACGACTCCACCGTCGTGAGAACCTTTGTCAAAATGGGTGACGTGAAACCAAAAGAAAAAACCCCTGAAAAGTTCTGTTAAACTACTAAAAAATACATTTCTAAAGGCTCCTATTTTTCCAATGGGATCCAACATTACTCATGGGTTGGTAAGACGCCTGTGTGTGTACAGTCACAAAACCGTGGTGTGAGCTGTGTGTGTGTGTCGATGAACCGAACCCGAGGAAAACACAGAAGACAGAGGAAGAACGGGATCGACAGATAGCAATACAGCACAGCGCGGTGGCCGGGCCCTCGCCTTTCGGCACAAAAAGGCACACGACATCGGAGCGACCCTGAGACACTGAACCCAGAGACATGAACCAGGGGGAAGGAGGGGGGGGGGGGCTTGGAAACACTAAGGCAGTAGCAGACAGACAGACAGACAGACAGACAGACAGACAGACAGACAGACAGACAGACAGACAGACAGACAGACAGACAGACAGACAGACAGACAGACAGACAGAGA
>JAXIVH010000063.1:1344126-1364950 GCA_036785325.1 Urophycis tenuis
TATCCGCCTTTCTATCCAGACGCTGTCATCGCCCCATTGTTCCCGCTCCTCCCAGACAGGAGCTCACCCTCACAGCGGCCAGCAAGACAGAGCCGCGCAGACAAGAGACGCGGGCTCTGTGGTGGTGGGGTCCATGCAATCTCTGGCCTGCTGCTCCAAATCACTGATTCAGAGCCCCCCCCCCCCAACCACCACACCCACCCACCCAATCCCTTACCTGACCCCTACATCCAATTTTTCCATTTCTTCTCAACTTCTTCTTCCAATGCCCACTTACCCGTCTGTGTGTGTGTGTATATATATATATATATATATATACAGGATATATATATATATATATATTTCTATGCTGTGCTCTGATAGGACTTCTGGAGCTCAAGGCTTTCTCCTTATTCTTCTCCTTCAGTTCTCATTACACAATTGCTTTATCATTGGACAGCCGTCTCTGCCTCACTATATGTGTATCTCTCTCTCTCTCTCTCTCTCTCTCTCTCTCTCTCTCTCTCTCTCTCTCTCTCTCTCTCTCTCTCTCTCTCTCTCTCTCTCTCTCTCTCTCTCTCTCTCTCTCTCTCTCTCTCTCTCTCTCTCTCTCTCTCTCTCTCTCTCTCTCTCTCTCTCTCTTCTCATTTGGATTCCTTGGAGTCAATGTGAGTCTGTTGTTGTATAAATCATTCTGTGCACATTCCGACACTACCAATTACTTAAGAGCAATGAACCTCTTTCTGAAGCACTTCTGTGTGTGTGTGTGTGTGTGTGTGTGTGTGTGTGTGTGTGTGCGTGCAGCTTTCTGTGATAACAATGTTTGCGGGACACACACACACACACACACACACTCTCTCTCACTCTCTCAAGCCCAGCCACAAACACTAAACTAAGTGACATCCATCCACATATCCAAACGACAGCGGCATCCAAAGCCCACAACCGTACCAAAACAAAAAAGACACAAACTATTTCTGCGCGCACACAACCTCACACTCATGGAAACATGGAAGCATGTTTGACTGATCTTTGAGTGAATAAGCCCCGGGGGGAGATACGCAGAACCAAACAGACCGTCTACAATTTACATAAACTTAACATTGCGATTCTTGTGTAAGAAACGTTTTACAAATTGTTTTCACTTGAGATGGTCTTTGAACGTTCCAGCAGGAAGACGCAAGACGTCGCTCGACTTTGCACCGGATAGAAGAAGCTAATTGGCCCCTGGAGCCGAGGGAGGAATTTATTATCATGGAAATTAGGGATTTCATCTTTTTTTTGTATAAACTCTTATCTCTAAACATTCATGAGCCCAATGTTGAGGAATCAAACTGGAGGTTTATCGCATTATGGAATGATATGGGCCACGCATGAATAACATATCAGTCCAAAACGGCTCTTGACAAGAGATTTACCGTGACAAATGTTTCATCCTCTTATTAATCCACTTTCCCTCACAATTGCCTTTCATGGACAACACTTTTCATTAGCCACAACCCTCATCATCATTAGTCTTCATCAGCGGCATTGCATTACGAGGTGGAAATGTCTTCATTCTGTCACACCATTCAGAGAGATCCCCAAAGAACATAATAACAGGATAAACACTATGGCCACAGGGCCGGGGTCATGTGATGCGCGCGTATGCGTGCATGCATGCGCATGTGTATGTGTGTCTTTACACTATTCGAGCCAACCAAGTAAACATTTACAGCCTTTCTGCACCATCCTATCTCTCCCAGGCAACACAAGCCCTCCTGCTGCCTGCGGTGTGTGTGTGTATGCGTGTGTGTGTGTGTGTGTGTGTGTGTGTGTGTGTGTGTGTGTGTGTGTGTGCATGTGTGTGTGTGTGCGCGTGTGTGTGTGTGTGTGTGTGTGTGTGTGTGTGTGTGTGTGTGTGTGTGTGTGTGTGTGTGTGTGTGCGTGCGTGCGTGTGTGTGTGTGTGCGTGTGCGTGTGTGCGTGTCTAGGCAGTGTCACCGGCACCTGCTGTTGGTTGCGGTGAGAAAGTTGACTTTGTTCCAACAGGAGGGATCCTGGATGAGACGAAACAATAGACCTTAGGTAAACACGTCCTGTCATGTTCTATCTTCCCCCCCCTTCCCCCTCGGCCTTCACACCTCCACGTCGCCTTCTCGCTTACATTGGCCGGTCAACGGCCAATAGAACGGATGTAGGTTAGGATTTCATCCAATGGGAAGCCAGGGTACACGTTTAACATGATTAGCAAAACCACAAAGGACCCATTAGAGTTGGGTAGAAAAACAGTGAGGGTTAGGTACGTGTTGTCTGACCCGACTCTGCAACCCATTTCTTGCAAGTTTGGCCTGGTGGCTTTGTCATGAAAAAACCGGCCATACATGGTGTACTGGTGTACTTCTGATCAACGCACTGAGCCACCGTCCCACTCTACCCACTGAGCCACCGTCCCACTCTACCCACTGAGCCACCGTCCCACTCTACCCACTGGGCCACCGTCCCACTCTAACCACTGAGCCACCGTCCCACTCTACCCACTGAGCCACCGTCCCACTCTACCCACTGAGCCACCGTCCCACTCTACCCACTGAGCCACCGTCCCACTCTAACCACTGAGCCACCGTCCCACTCTAACCACTGAGCCACCGTCCCACTCTACCCACTGGGCCACCGTCCCACTCTAACCACTGAGCCACCGTCCCACTCTAACCACTGAGCCACCGTCCCACTCTACCCACTGGGCCACCGTCCCACTCTAACCACTGAGCCACCGTCCCACTCTAACCACTGAGCCACCGTCCCACTCTAACCACTGAGCCACCGTCCCACTCTACCCACTGGGCCACCGTCCCACTCTAACCACTGAGCCACCGTCCCACTCTAACCACTGAGCCACCGTCCCACTCTAACCACTGAGCCACCGTCCCACTCTAACCACTGAGCCACCGTCCCACTCTACCCACTGGGCCACCGTCCCACTCTAACCACTGAGCCACCGTCCCACTCTAACCACTGAGCCACCGTCCCACTCTACCCACTGAGCCACCGTCCCACTCTAACCACTGAGCCACCGTCCCACTCTCACCACTGAGCCACCGTCCCACTCTACCCACTGAGCCACCGTCCCACTCTAACCACTGAGCCACCGTCCCACTCTAACCACTGAGCCACTGGGCGATGGTGGCTCAGTGGTTAGAGCAGGTGGACAGAGTCGGGTCGTCCACCAACCGTAGGGTCGGCGGTTCGACCCTACGGTTGGTAGGGTCGATTCCCCTCCTCCAACTGTCCGCATGTCGAAGTGTCCTTGAGCAAGACACTGAACCCCAACTTGCTCCCCGGGCGCTGAACATAGCAGCCCCACTGCTCCTATGTACCTTAGGATGGGTCAAATGCAGAGAACACATTTTGTTCCTATATCTAGAAAATACTGGGAATGACAAAAATTGAATCTAATCTAAATTGACATTAGGATATTCGTATGGGCCTTAAAGTACACCCCCCCCCCCCAATATGACCCGGACAGGGAACATGTGGCCGGCTGGACGACTGGCTGTACAAGAGGATGGATGGTGCCCGGCACGCCGTGAGACAGCGCGACGCGAGGGGCGATCCCCTAACAAGAGCCGCGAGACGTTCACCTGCAGGTCGCGGTGTGTGCTTCGCGGGCGGACATGCGGGGGGGGGCAGGTCCCTGACCTCCAATCACATGACATGACATCACAACACATCGCACCCCACCGACGGCCAGACGCACCGCGCCACAAGCAGACCGTGACAAGCCGTGAATGAGGGGACCCACCGAGTCTTCCGCTCCATCAGCCACGGCCTACTGGTTAGGGCTTCGGACTTGTAACCAGAGGGTTGCAGGTTCGAACCCCGACCAGTACGAACGGCTGAAGTGCCCTTGAGCAAGGCACCTAACCCCTCACTGCTCCCCGAGCGCCTCTGTTGCAGGCAGCTCACTGCATTGGGTTTAAGTGTGTGCTTCACCTCACTGTGTGCCTCACCATCACTGTGTTCTGAGTGTTTCACTAATTCATGATTGGGTTAAACGCAGAGACCAAATTTCCCTCATGGGATCAAAAGAGTAATTCTTCTTCTTCTTCTTCTTCTTCACACCTCGGTGTGGGGGTGATGATGAGGTCAGCTCATATCGAACGGGGGGTTGACAACATTTTTTAACAACGAGATTCTCGCCACTGCACTGTTTTAGACAGAGGAAAAGATGGCCGTGGCGGGAAAACAAACGTAAACAAGCAGGAGGGAAACAGCCTCCGACTCGGTTGAGACGGGCGCCCACAGGACACGTGACCCCACCGCCAAACACCCGGTCGGGGGGCCGGCACTGAATGCTGAGCGACACCTGGGACCGCCTCGCTGGGATCAATGGGAGATGGATGTGTGTGTGTGTGTGTGTGTGTGTGTGTGTGTGTGTCCGTCTGTGTGTCTGTGTGTGTGTGCTCGTCTAAAACAGAGGGACACCCTGTTCGAGAAGACACGACCCAGGAAGCTGGAGTCAGAGCAGAAAGAAGCTTCTGTGTTTGTGTGTGTCCGGCCGCGTGTGTTTTGCTTTGTTGTTCTGCGCAGGCATTGAGACACACGCACACACACACACACGCACACGCACACACACACACACACACACAAACTTTGTTTTGCGTTGTAGGTGAGAATTGAGGACACTGTATCCTCCAAGAGGAGGCTCCATTTGATACATTTCTGGGTCAACTCCAGGAAGAGTTCACACAGGTCCTCTTCTCTGCCCCCCCACTGTTCTAACACTACACTGAATAGCTATTGGTCATACTCGACTGCTGGTCAAGAATATACACGTTTGACTGTGCAGACGCAAAGGGGTTGATAACCCACGGGTCAGGGGACATGTCGACCCCCACACAAAGTCGACCCCCACGCAAAATGGTGTGTGTGTGTGTGCGTGTGTGTGTGTGTGTGTGTGTGTGTGTGTCGATGTTTAGTTTTTGGCAGGTGAGTGCACGCTGGGCCTATCTGGGACAGAGCCAAATGTCATTGAGCTGCAGTTTAGACTGACTTTGCCACTTCAGCAAAGAAGGGTCTATCTTTTCTCTGCATAACGTAGACACAAAGGCACGTACTATACACACGCAGACTGTGAGAGAGCTTTCAGTGAACTACGTTTGGAATTGACCTGCATATATTGACCTTGTTTTGGCATGTTCACGTCAACAATTCAACATAAACATGTTACACAAGCTCCCTATATAGTACAGCGTACAATTGATTGTAGCCTCTGATACAGCCTAAACACCTATGCAAAGATGTGCTTTGAGGAACTGCCGTTTAATGGCACTACTACACTACTGAATGACTGTCATCCAAAAATGCATCTTTTAGCCTTTCATCCTTTTGACTCAACCGTGTCGGCTTTGTCTTTCAGTTGGCAATTCCCAGGTAGAAAGGTACCAGCATATGGCAAAGAGAAACATCCCATTGGTTTTTTTTTTTGCGTAACATAAAATAATCACATGGCAAGCCTGATAAAGTCAAGGACGCCGGGGAACACGCACATTATCTCCACGCATCGGGGAAAACTGTAGCGTTGCAATTAAACCTTATCATCATTATGACTCTATCTCCCGGTATACCAGCCAGGCAGCCGTGCGTCTGTCTGCTTCCAAGTAACAGCCCGCAACATGTCAGGGTCTACCTCACTACAGAGACAAAAGGACAACTGCAATGCAATGCACGCTATCTCCCTAACGTCGATGATGTATTTCCACCCCCCTCCGTCTTTCATTATAAGTCATAATAAGAAAAGCAGTCATTTACCTGTTGGAGTTTAAAAAAAAAAGGCGGCGACAACTGTGTGTGTGGTGATCCTACAACCACCGGGGCTGACGTGGTTCTGTGGTCCGGAGTGGGAGGGGCCAGCGGAGCCGCGGCGCTCCTGTGCGGGAAGGGGGGGGGGGGGGGGGGGGGAATGGGCGTCAGTCTGTTGGATCAGAGTGGATGTGCAGAGAAAAAAAACCCATGCCAACTGACAGGTGTTAAACGTGACGACCACTCATTTCACTATTTCAGAGAATACACTTGCATTCGGAACGTTATGTTTTGGTAATAAATGGCCGTCCTACGTTTCGCTCTGATTTAATTGATGGTTTGTCATGTTTTGTGTGTGCATGTAATTTGGCTTCCGTCAATGTGATGATTGCGTGTATCTTCTTGGAAATACTGTTGTCCCCATCATGTACGCCTCACCTGCATTCACATTTTGCGACCTTGTGGTGCGGCGGGGTAGTCTTTGCTGTCCCGAGCGGACTGTGATGGTACTGCACAGATAGCAGACGGGCATGACATGAATCAATCGCCTTGGGCTGATTGCCCTCCGCCATAGTTCATTCAGGAGGTTTAACTGTATGACACTGTATTGAAAGCATATCTACCCCACACCACACAGTGTGACCTTTTAGAGCAGCAACAAAAGATGTATATGTAAACGTGTTGAGAAAACTAAACGCAAATAAACCCACCGCTACATTTGTTGTGATAATTCACAAAGAAATGGGGTTGGAAAATGCCATGTAAACCGTATACAATCATTGCACAAATAATTCAAAAGTTAAACATGACCTTTGCAAGAACACTGTTTATTTTCTTTCAGGGAAACGCATTCCATGTTTTGAACACTGGGGAAATGCAGCCAAAAATAAGGGCGACAAATAAAACATTTCATCCACTCATCTCAAATGTGCTTGATACTAAATTACAGAAACTTAACCATTTCACAGTCCTAGACTGTCCTTTTTTTTAAAAACTAAAATGAAATATACATGTTCAACAGGTAAATGAAGTGCATATATTCTGTAAAACCTGCAACATGAAGCTTGCAAAGTCATTTAAAGTTGGCTTATCACACTGAAAACACACTGTATCATCAATCATCGATTCACCAATAATCACTGCCATGACAATGATGGCTCGCTTTCTCATGACAGATTTAGTTCATCATTTTAACCAGTTCTAATAGTGAGCTCCGAATGGCCGTTCAAACCCCCCCTGATAGAGACACACAGTTTCACCCCACTGCCAGCTGCTCCAACGACATTCTGTGTGTGCCGTCCTCAGAAGCAACAAGAACGCGACAAAGTCCACGTGGGTTCCGCTGACTCGGCCCTAATCGTGTGACGCCGGCCACTAATAGTGCGGTGCGGTGCGTTTCTAGAATCCTCTGAAGTGCTGGTTGGGCATGTATCCCAGGCGCAGGAAGGAAGTCTGGGCTTCTCGCTCCAGGTTGGCCAGCTCCTGCACGGTCGGGGCCAGGGCCTCCACGTGACCCTTGTAGCTGCTCCCTGGGGGTGAAAGGTCATTTAAAATGATAATAGTAATAATAATGATAATAATAATAATGATAATCACAAGTCAAAAGAAGTCACACTTGAAATGCAAAAATAAACGGTCTGCACACAGACTATAGAACGACTATTGACACACGCAGAGCGAGCTGGAAACAAAAACCAGACAGCCATTTCGTGCCCCCCCCCCCCCCCCCCCCCCCCGGTCCCCGCTCTCTCTTCTTTTACGGACCCCCGTACCTCCTAGGGCCCTGCGTTGGCCGTAGGTCACCTTCCCATCAAAGTCGTCCAGGGGCACTTTGATGTCTGGCTCGCACTGCGTGATGGTGCACTTCAGGTGTTCCTCGATGTCCGACAGGAGCTGCAGGGGGGTCAGGGACATCACGCCAGAGAGGGGAGAGGGAGGGAGAGAGGGAGGGAGAGAGGGAGAGAGAGAGAGGAACGACAGCGAATGAGATCGTAGTGTAGGAGGGCTCTGCCCAACAAAACAAACAAGTGCAAGCTGTTGTCTTTGCTAAACCATCTGCACACAACATAGAGAACATCTTGGGCTAAATATACACGTCTGGGCTTTCTCCGCGGCGGTGCTCTCGTTATCATAACACTTCTATTCCACGCCACTCTCCCTGCGGCGCCCGCCCCTTCCTCCTCTGTATGAGGGGGTCAGCTCTGTCTCCTCCAGTGTTCCCGCCCCGCGCAGCAGCTGAAGGGTGCCGGCCTACATTTACATGTAGGGTCATTTAGCAGACGCTTTCATCCAAAGCCGCTTACAAAGAGTACATTTTTGTCATAAGAAGGTGAAACATCTCATGGCTGCTAATACAGGAAAAAAAAAAAGTCACCAGAACAAGTTTCAAGCATTTCAATTGCTAGGTGAACCATTGCTAGTATACAACATCTCTGACTAAGTGGCGAGTTACAAAGAGCCATCAAAGTGCCCCGGATCCACGGCTGGTGGCCATGCGGCTGCTCGTGGCTCACCTCCTTCTCGTTGTACCAGATGGTGCAGCCTCCTTCCTCCTTCAGCCGCGTGTTGTAGCAGCCTCGGCCGCGGTTGGCGCAGACGTGGTACCACACCTTCACCATGGAGAGAGAGAGAGAGAGAGAGAGAGAGAGAGTGAGAGAGAGAGAGAGGGTTACCAAGTCACTACACACACAGAGACACACATGCACTCGCACACACGAGGTCCAAGCATCATGAATAGGACCCCGACGCAATGGTAGTGTCGTATACGCCTACCTTCTCTTTTTCCATGGCGACCAAAGAGATGGCCAGGCCCATTCTGTGTGGACGAAGAGGGAGAGTTAGAGTCGTGACTTGCGGTGCTGATGCAGGACATAAAAGCCCAAAGCCCAACTAAAACAACTCTTTGGGCTGGCAAAACACAGACCTAGTTTCAGACCTTTCAAAACCTCGACACAGAAATGCTACACCCTCACTCGCTTGCTTTTTTTTTTTGTTTCTTCCACAATCACATTTATTCACGCTGTACCTAATCCATCACCCTTTCCCATATTACAGATGCACGAGACTCCTACATAAATCACGAGCCAAAACTCTCTGAGCCATGACAAATGAACACAAAATGACAAACACACACACACACACACCCCCGACATGTCAACACTCACCTCTCCGCTCTGCCAACTCTGCCAATGCGATGCACATAGTTCTGTTTTTCATCCGGGAGGGTCACGTTAATCACTGTGTGTGTGGGGGGTGGGGTGGGGAGAAGATGCATAACATGTTAAGACGTCAGAGCGTTCCATGATCAAACATGCATACGACAACACATGAATTTAGTGACGTCGCCAGTTGAAGAGTCTCCCAGCTCTTACCATAAGGGACGCCATGGATGTCGATTCCTCTGGCGGCAACGTCAGTACAGATCAAGTGTCTCACCTCCTTCCTCTGAACCACACACACACACGCACGCACGCACGCACGCACGCACACACACACACACACACACACACACACACACACACACACACACACACACACACACACACACACACACACACACACACACACACACACACACACACACACACACACACACACACACACACACACACACGACAACCGTGGTGAACCGGTCGCTTCATGGTGAGCAATACACACTAGTAGATGACATTATGACGGCAGGTGATAGTTGTTGCTCCCATCACAAGCCTTCCACCCCTACCTTGAAACGCTCCAAGTTGTTCTTCCGCTCGTGGGGCTTTCTATCGCCATGGAGACAGACACAGGACAACTGGTGGTCCTTGGTCTTGTCCGGCCCTGAGGGTAGGAATCACGAGTGCGGCAGGGCACGGAAATTATATTTCAATAGAAAATCACATTACTATTCATTACTACGTTGTAACAGCAACACACGTCAAACCGCCAAATCTGTGTGTAGTGATGAGGCCATGTGGAACGGTGGGTCACACAGTTGGCCGGTAGGTCACACCGTGGACCGGTAGGTCCCACCTTGGGACGGTAGGTCCCACCGTGGACGGGTAGGTCACACAGTAGGCCAGTAGGTCCCACAGTAGGTCCCACCGTGGACGGGTAGGTCCCACCGTGGACGGGTAGGTCACACAGTGGACCGGTAGGTCCCACCGTGGGCCGGTAGGTCACACAGTGGACCGGTAGGTCACACCGTGGACCGGTAGGTCACACAGTGGACGGGTAGGTCACACAGTGGACCGGTAGGTCACACAGTGGACCGGTAGGTCACACCGTGGGCCGGTAGGTCACACTCACCCCCGCCATTCTGGACGAAGTACTGCTCCATGTTGTCACAGTCGATCTTGGTGCGGCAGAAGATGATGGCCTGGTCCATCTTGTGCTCTTTGATCGCCCTGATGGTGTACTCGCCCTTCAGCAGCTTGATGGCCTCCGACCACGCCTCTGGGAGACGGGGACACAGACACACACACACACACACACACACACACACACATACGTGAGACCTTCAAGCTTAAAATACATTCTGCTACAAAGCATCACTGGTGACTGATATTAGAAAACATATCCATCCATATGGCAGGTCTGAATCACTAGGAGAAGAGCTGTTCTGACCTGCAGTATTGGTTCCTGGCCTGGTGTTGTCCTTGGCATGGACCTCGTCAGTCTACATGAATCAAAAGCAATGACAATCAGTTGGTTTTTAACAGTGAAGTCCTATTTCTGTTTCCATTACTAGTAAGTATTTCATAACTATACTCACAATAATGGTGAGCATTTATTAGCGTCTATCAACATTGGGCTAATGTGAACCAGTTCATTAGCATTGGTCTAATTGAAACAGTTCCTTAGCATTGGGCTAATGTGAACCAGTTCATTGGCATTGTGCTAACATGAAGACGCTTCTTAGTATTGGGCTAACGTGAACCAAATCCTCAGCACTGGGCTGATATGAGCCAGTTCCTGAGGGCCGGGGCCCCTGACCTGGATGCGGTTCTTGCCCAGGCGCTCCCAGAGGTGGTCCTTCTTGGGGGCCACGGGGACCACCACATGGTGCACCGTCTCGGGCACAGAGTCCTCGCCCTTTAAGTCCACCCAGGTGGGGAAGTGCATGATGCGCTCAGACAGCTTCTTCACGTCGAAGGAGTGCAGTGTGGCCGAGCACACAATCACCTGCAATACCAAAGAAAAGGTTAATAATCTTAAATATTGACGAATGTGTCATTTGTTTTAAAGGGCTGAACCAAAAGGTAAAGAACACAACTAATCATCAAAAGTCCCAAACTATTTCCACATGTATACCCACATACAGTATGTGTCAGGTCATGGAAACTGGGGACACAAGTCATCCCTGGAGCATTTTGAGTTAGTCACAGATTCTGAAAGTGTAGTTCCTAAGCTTTCCAATGATTTGTAACACATGGAAATCCAATAATATTAGGAGAAGTTGTGGCCATTTGAAAGTAGGCACATCACAAAAGCTAAAACTGAGAAAAACCCTGCTAAAGATTTGCAGTTGTCTCCTCTCTCTATGGGCACACCCGATTTCAAACACAAAATGTATACTTTTGAAGAAACCAATACTGTTATCTGAAACATGGTGAGGCTTCTCTGTGATCTCAACTGATTCTGCAAAAAAAACGAAAATCACTCATTTTGAAAAAAATCACTTCCTTGTGCTAATGTTGTTTCGGCGACTTGTGTCCTTGGATTCAATGACCAGACACATATTCTACAATCGTCACCAAACGCTACGTGAGCACGCAGGGAGGTCTGTCTCCGATAACGCCACTTCCCACCATCACGTTACCTGCAGCCGTTTCCCATCCGAGGTGACCTGAGGGATCTGGCTGTAGAGCCTGGTGATGAAGTCTGTGTAGCCGGCTGTCAGGAGGCCATCCTGGGGAGCCAAGGTTTGAGGAGGAAGATTTTTAGGAGAGCAAGAGAGAGAGAGAGCCAGAGTGAGAGAGCGACAGATTTACATTCGTCTTCACGACGTGTCGCGAGTCAAAGGACCGTGTGAGAGCCATGGGGTACGTACACACTCATCCAGGACCAGGAAGCGGATTTGAGACATGCTGAGTTTGCCGGTGGATATGAGGTCATCGAGTCTCCCTGGGGTTCCGACGACAATATCAACCTGATTGGACGATACATCAGACGAGAATATAAATAAAATAAATAAAATAAAACTTTTTTTTTTTTCACACACTTTCACATCTGATGAGGTAGACAAAATAAAGCCTTTGTTTGTGCTAAAAAATGCATACCCCTTGTTCCAGAACTGCCAGCTGTTCTTTGGCAGCCACGCCTCCAATTATCAGCAGATCCCTGCAGTGATTAAGATAAAGGGTTGACAATTCAATTCAATAGCTCCACTTACTGGTGTTTGATTGGAATTACACATCCAATTTCACAAACCACACAAGAATAACAATTACTGCTGGACACTTGAGGTAATTGCTTCATAATATGAAATGAGGTAGAAACCCGCAGCATTATACTACACAACCAAGAGAATCTGGTATACATAGTATAGTATACAAGTCAGGTATAGTATACAAGTCAGGTACGGGTAGCCGACTAGACGTACCTGACTTTGGGGTTTTCCACGTATTTCTTAAATTGCTTGACCACATTGAGAGTCTGCTCTGCCAACTCCTTGGACGGCTCGATGATCAGGGCTTTCGGAGCGTTTGAGGACGCCTTCACCTGACTCACTTTGGCACTGCCTGTGCACAACATGAGAGCGTTAACCACAATCCACTGAAATTGTCAATTTCCAAGCGGTGCAACTTCCGAGTCGTGACACATTGTTTTAAGTTTGAGAGTGAAATGATGGTTGTAATGATATAATGGTCCTGAATTAGTATTACATTCAAAGCACAGAATGTCATTATAATCATCATTGCTACATGTGTTATAAATACATAGAAAATGCCATGTCACCATCACTAGCCAGTGGATATTCTTGTATTATTTCTCCTAAACTCACATAAATCTCCCCAGTGCATTTGTTGTTGAGAGATATTTTATGAAGTGACAAAGAAAGCACCCACCGGCCTGGGCAGACTTGACAGAGTGCCCATCTGGGGCTTGGGACAGAGCCACGAAACCACTCTTGGGAGGGTTCTTAAAATCCTCATCTCCAAAGTTGAACTTTAGCTCTGCATTCTGGTCGACAGACAACACAGCAAAAGGTCAATGTACCGAAATAAATGGAAGAAGAAAACATCCGATAACATCCTGTTCGCGCCGATGTTTAGTAAAAGGGATTTTTATAAATGCGTCTGTCTTTACCTTGAGGACACAAGATGCGAAGAGAGGCTGATTCTTTACGTGTGGTGGGATCTCGAAAGCCAAACCCAGGTCCATACCTGACAGCGCGATGTGTCGAGAGACATTGTGGTTAGGGAGAGACCATGCGGTCGAACTACAGATGGTAAATAACAATGAGTGCAACAGGGGGACTGAAAAGGAATCCGAGCAATACCACAATACCGTTTTTGGAGAAAGAGATGTGGCCCTTGTCCAGATCCAGGTAGCATCCGATAGTGTCGTGCATGGTGAACTCCTATGAGAGAGGAAGACGTTAAAACAAGTGAAAGGGTACTTTTGTAGATGCCTTCGCTCATGACATGTCCATTCTTACCTCGCCATAACTGTCAAATTGCTTGTTGTGGGACTTCTTTCCCGTTCCACCAAAACCAAAGCCGTACTTATCGGTTCCTAACAAAACACAAAAAGTGAACTGATTGGTGAAACAGTGTAAGGGCAATTGCAATGTCTGAAAATGATGTGTCATTTAATAGTTAGCATTTACTGCTTTAGCCAACACTATTACTACAACTTACATTGAATAATAGATACGGGTCATTAGGGGTCAGGGCTTTTTAACCTGTGACCCCACGTTTTAAGTCTCAACTTTTTGTGATCCCAATATATGCAAACTAAACTCAAAAACATGTTATTCTGCCATAAAAGCATAAATGCCAAAGACCACCAATCTGCATGTCAGGCGACCACGCCCTGGGTTGAAGACATCCTGCTCAGGGATGCATGCATTGTAAACTGCGGCACATTGGGATTGAACCCAAAAGTCCACCCCCCTGATCACTAGTTTGCCCTGTCCCTTGCTCTAGGTCCTATAAGAGGAGACCCCTCCGTACCTAGGTCCAGTGCAGCCAGGCTGGAGGACCACCCGATCCGACACAGACCCTGATCATGGCAGGTCACCTCGTAGTAGTACTTTCCTGGGAAAGCAAGTAAAGCAGACGACAAGGTGAGAAGCACTCATCACATCAACCGGTCTCATTGGTCTCGTTAGGAGAGTGACACTAGATCTGCATCGTTTTACCTTTGGTGACACCTTTGGTAGATCGGCAACCGTGCCACTCTTTAAACTCCCTGCTCTGGCAACACATTCCGTCACCGCCAATCGCTTAGAGTTTTGAAAAAAGAAGAATCAAACAGAGTGCAATACAATATCGCCATCTAGTGTTCAGAAACAACAAAACAACCATGATCATCCATCCATCCATCCATTATCGAAACCGCTTATCCTCTACGAGGGTGGCGGGGGGGCTGGAGCCAATCCCAGCTGCAACGGGCGAGAGGCGGGGTACACCCTGGACAGGTCGCCAGCCTATCACAGGGCTAACATATATAGACGAATAATCATTCACACTCACATACACACCTATGGTCAATTTAGAGACACCAATTAACCTAATCCCCAACCTGCTTGTTTTTGGTCTGTGGGAGGAAGCCGGAGTACCCGGAGAGAACCCACGCAAGCATGGGGAGAACATGCAAACTCCACACAGAAAGGTCCCGGGTCCCAGGTGGATTCGAACCCAGAACCCTCTTGCTGTGAAGCGACAGTGCTAACCACTGCACCACCGTGCCGCCCCAACCATGACCAGTTCACATTAATGCAGTGATCTGAGTATACTCACCAAAAGCTGGACTGCGGTCATATGGATTCATCTGCCATTTGTTAAAGACTGGGATAAAAGAAAAGTATTGGTCACAGTATTGGTCACATGGAACTGTCATAGAAGGGTATATTATATAGTATATATATAGGCTGAACTGTTCAGAATGGCAACTGGGTATTATAAGTGTAAAAACATAACCTATAACATAACCACCATATTTAATAAATGCCACATTCTTGAAATACTAATCATCATCCTCTGGTTACAGGGCATTTGTTAAGGCTGTACATTATCCAATTGCATACAAAAATAAAAGCAGTAATAAACAACGAAGTAGTTACTTCGTTCGTTCTCTTACTTGCTCCTCCAGTCTTTACAGATGCTTTACCAGTCCTGCCCTCCTGTTCGTCTTTTAGTGTTTCATACACAATCTGAATCACTGGGATACTGAAGGCCTGGAAATGAGGGGAGTGAAAAATATGTTAACTATGAATGATTGTTTTTGTGAGACAAAGACAAGTCAAAATGCTCTCAAAAGTGTAAACTCGACCTAACTATAGTGTTTATACTGAACTTACCCCAGTTTTGCCACTTCCAGTTTCAGCTGCCTAGAGGTAAGCAATGAATGGAAATGTATGTATTTGTATTGTTGAACTTGAAAGGATTAATTCGCGTTGTTACTTATTTTTTCCCAAGCGCAAACAAAAGAAGGCAACTACTTAATATCATAACTATGCATGCCCGTTCTGTTTTTATCTATTAATAATCATACTTACCATTAGGACATCACCGCCGCCGAGGATGAGGGGGATCGACTCTGCCTGGATGTCAGTTGGCAGTCTGAAAGCCCATGGTTAAACACATACCAGTCAAATATCATGCAGATCTTGGTATACGGTACTTGTAGTTCATATAAAGAGGCAGCATATACAACACGAAGTGCACACACAGCATGACGTTATGAAAAGTAACTCACAGCCAGTCCAACTCCTCCACAGCCTGGGCAATTTCAGGCATAACACCCATTTCTGTAGAGGAAAGGTATGATCATTAAGACATGGGCTGATTGAAATTACAGTACAAATGTAAGTGTGATATGCTATAATATCAAATTAAATACCAGAGAAGGCTGCCATTATTGCAGCTGTGAACGTAGCACGACCGGAAACAACGTGTGACAAGGTGCATCCTATTCAAAAACCCCTTCTGTGAGTATGGTTCCGGATTAAACATAATATATAATTAGGATATACACATGTATACACATATTTGTGTACACAGTTTTTGAGGTAAATTGCAGTATTTTTGATACTATTGTAAATGTATTTTTTATATATTTATCTACATTATTTTACAATTGTAGCTCCCAAATACAGTGCTGGGTTCATTCTTATTTGTCCCTTCTCAAACACCGTAGAGACGTTTGACAGCTGCCGACGGCAAACATGGCCGAAAACAGCCTTCTGGAAAGCGAAGATGAAAACATTTTGTATGATTTACTTATTAATACTGAATGGCCACCCGAGACGGACACTCAGGTTTGTACACAACAAGCTTAAGTTGTACTCGTGTTTGAAACGTGTTTGTGTATGGACCTTGAAAGTGTTCTAACTGTCTCAATCTTACACTAAAGTGTGGCCACGTCGCACCTTTGAGTCGCACAGATTAACTTCACCACCATCGTTACCTATATAACGGGTTTGCTGCTGTGGGATGTGCACGAAAAGTTGCTGTCGGGGTTGCTATTGGGGTCGATCATGTTCAGGCATAGTTGGCAATGCAGTCGGGATGCTTGCTAAAGCATTGCATACTAGCATGTGTTGTTTTTTAAAACTCTAAACCAGGCACTTGTTTGTGTGGATGAGTTTGGTTTATTCAACAATTGTGGTTGTAACATGGCGTGTATGTTTTGTGTTGCACACTTTTTTGATATTTGCAGTTGCGAGGCAACACGGAGCACACTACATCGGTCATTGCAAAGGCAGTAGCAGGTGAGAGCTTTCTTCTGCATGTATGATTCATCAAATTAGTTTAGACTGTTTCCTATTGTTTGTATGTGTGTCTTGGCCCACGTGATTACAGATTTATTAATCCAATACAATTAGGCCTAATCAGGATTCCATTCGAAATATTAAAAATATTGCATTATCAAACAAGATATCTACACTTTTGTTCCTTGTTGACAGATACGGATATTGACTAATTTTGTTTATTGCAGGGCCATTCCGGTTCATTTTACACTATTTGTGGTATAGGTAAGTCATTATTTTATTGTAACATTCAGCTACAAATACATATGTATACATGAGTGTGTGACCATACATTATTTACTACCCACAGTCATTTTTTGAGTGTTTTTCCTTTTTACTATCCTGTCACTACGTTTTTCTAGATGTGCATGTTTGCCATTTATTTTAATACAACATTGATCATTTCACCAAAATAGCAACTATTTTATCATGTATATTTGCTTCATCCCATAGTAATATAATTCATAACTACAACAACTTGCATAGTACTGACATTGTTGCACCTGAATATAATGTGCTAAGTAACTAAGTAAGTAGCTGATGATTATTGATTGTAGTTTACGCCAAGTATAGAATGCGTTTTAGAAATCAAAGACATGAACATGAATCTCTGCTCACTCATACTATAAACAATCACTGACAGGTGTGTTTAAAATAATTTTGAGGTTCTAATTTATATTCTTGTATTTCCACTTTCATGTCAGCTCTTGTGTCAATAGAGCTGATTTATTAAACTGTTTACAACTTTATTGGTTAACATTGTGAGTTCATAACAAATGAATTAGTACATTTAATGAGGCACTGAAGTGTTTTTATAATTGTACTGCGCAATGACTTAATCAACAATCAATTAGCAATGCAAACACACCCTTTCAAATTCACCATTCGCCAATACAAATAAGAACATTAACATTTTTCTTTTTTGTTGTTAGACATGCACTCGTATGGCATGTGACTTCTATGTATGTCAATTTTGTTGAGACTGGTAAGGTTTTGTGTATCTTCTTTTGTTGATATGATGTTTTGTTAGCTCTCTAACAGAGACGCACGACATTCACTTCATCAATGTGATTTCACACTGCATTTTACACAAAGTCGATTGAGGAAATACAAACGATAACTAAAAAGTATGAGAGTGAAGAACACTATAGTATAGCTGATGCTGAAACACAACGCTGCCAGCCTGCTGTTCAATGCCAGCTGGAGTGTTTGTTTCCATTACAAGACAGCTTGGCTATGGCTACTGTACCCTCTCTGCAATCATCTATTCCCTAAGTGAATGAAAAATACTCTACTTCTTTCTCCCTGATACCTCAGGTTGTTCTACACTTCATTTTGTTTTCATGGGAAAGTTGGTCGTTCAGCACTTACATTTTTTTGTGGTGGCTCCAGCATTGATTCCGTGCTGCTGCTTACTTAGTGGTGGGTCTCAACCTCAGCTCAAGTCACTCCAGAGGGAAGCTGAATGTTGATGCCAAATGTAAATTGTGCAGAGAAGAAACGTTATGCCAAAGTGAAAGATACGTTAATGAGAAAATTAAATTAAAACTATTATCTTCATCCCCCGAAGCCATTTTGTTGAGATATCATGGAAAAAATAAAATAAATTAAGTTAGCTTATTACAATGAATGACGCAACTTTTTTGGGGGGGGATTACTCATTACTGCAAATTCAGTTTTTGGATAATACAAAAAATTTAATCTAATAAAGCTTAGAAAAAAGCAATAATGCATTTGTATATCGTTTACAATAAATGTAATTTCACATCTTAATTAATCCAAAAGACTGAAAGTGAAGTCTTAATGATTTGTTGATTGTCTTTTGTCAATGCCAGCCCTTCAAGCTCCTCTCTGCCACCTGGACTCATTCGCCTGGCCAGCAAGCAGATCAACTGGCAACTGGTCCTGGCAAGGTAACACACCTGCCCACGCACACGCATACACACACACGCACACACACACACGCACACACGCACACGCATACACACACACACACACACACACACACACACACACACACACACACACACACACACACACACACACACACACACACACACACACACACACACGCATGTGTTCACATATGCCTGTGCGCGTGATCAATGGCTGTATATTGGATACTTTGTTGCAGACATCCTCTAAGCCTCCTACTTCCTGATTATAGTCTCCTCCACCAATCATTGAGTTGTACTCATTACAGCAAACAAAGCAAGCAGAGAGGCGGTACTTAATTGGCTATCGATTTCTGCATCTCGAGACAGTGCTAAGTGTGGACAATTGATGGTGCAGATGTCCTGGACTTTAAAGCACTTGATCTTTTCATTTACTTTCCATCTTATCTGTTTAGTCTCTATCCTCTGTCTGGTTTAATCTCTTGCGGAATAATCTCTGACCTCCTTAATGTTTCAATCAGTATCAGCTCCATCGCCCCTTAAACCCTTTTATTTCATTCCGCTTTTCAGAATCTGTCTTCATCACCTCATTTCAACCACTCCGTCTCTCCCACTCGCACCCTTTTTTTTTTCTCTCCCACGCACGGCTGCACACGCACAGACGCACAGCCCAGACACACAGCTACGTTCACACTGTTCTGTCTTCACTCATTGACGTTGAACTACATTGTTTTACAGCTGTATTTACTCCCTCTTATCTCGTTCATTTGTTAAACTCCTTCACCACTCCCCCGTCATTCTCTCTCTCTCTCTCTCTCTCTCTCTCTCTCTCTCTCTCTCTCTCTCTCTCTCTCTCTCTCTCTCTCTCTCTCTCCACAGTAATGGCAAACTATTGGCAGTGGTTCAAGACCAATGCGTGGAGATAAGGTGATTATTGAACTATGTCTCTCTCTATCTCGATATGTCTCTCGCTCTAGCGCTCCCTCCCCCTCCCTCCCACCGAACGTTTGGCAGTTCGTGTTATGTCTGAGTTAATTAATTGTGGGGTGTCGTGTATCACATTCTCTTGTACACAATCTGCAGCCTCAGCTTGTATTCACTGAAGATGGAGTTAGACTTGCGGTTTACTTTGTGGAGCGTTCTGCTAAACTTTCAAAGCACTTTAGCGAATTTGCACATAGCTATTATATGATAATAATCATTATTGTAAATGTCATTATCATTCATGTATATGTATATATATATATATATACATTATATACATTCATTAATTTCTATCTTTCAGTTCTTTTTATTGTTTTACTTTTTTTACTTTGTTTGATATTGTACAAATTCTGGTACCAATAAAGCACTGATGAGTTTGTATTTGTAGTTACACACTGCGTGTATATGTGTCTCATTTGGACTGTGCAGGTGTGTGTCCTCACACTTAAGTAGCGAGTGTGTCTAATTGCCCTTGTGTTATGCCTCCCTCTTCCCCCAGGTCTGCCAGAGATGACTTCGGCTCCATCATTGGAAAGTGCCAAGGTGAGGAACCGCGTCCACGTGTATGTAAACGGCATGCCGTTCAATCATCGGCGGAGCACGCATGCACGACATACATGTGCCATCCGTGCACCACACCAATGCGTGAGCAATGAGCATCTTCAGGGTGCGTTCGCTTGACTGCATGCACTCCATATCCCTGTGTGTGTGTGTGTGTGTGTGTGTGTGTGTGTGTGTGTGTGTGTGTACAACGCCAACTGGAGGTTTGTCTCTGGGAATACTATTGACTATTGGAGTTAATTAGAAGGGGTGAGGGAGGGCGCCCAGATAATCACCCTCCAGTCATTAAACACATCGTCGTGACGCCTGATAAGTATAAATCACCCCCCATGCTTTGATAAGCTATGGAAATAGCCTGCCGTGGGGGATTTTAATGGCTCCTCCTCACACGGCCTCACCCACACTTCGGATCAAAGGGAAACGGAACGCAGACGGACAGGACATAGGTGGTATAGGTGTTTTATTCTGTTTTAGCCTGGAGTCTATTGTATTCTTAATTTCATTCTTAATTGTTTGCATTTATATCGCAAAGTTGAATGACCCGAGCAACTAGAATTTCACTGCTGGTAATAATGTACATTGTTATCCAGTATGTGACAATGAACTTGATGGATTGATTGATTGATACGGGCGGTGACCCCTTTGTTAAAAAAACTTTGGGACGCAAT
>JAXIVH010000630.1:0-10000 GCA_036785325.1 Urophycis tenuis
AATTGAGTTTGGGCAAGGCAGGGAATGTAAAGTTGTACATAGTGTGTGTGTGTGTGTGTGTCTCAGAAATGAACAAACACCGTATTTTAATTCCATGACTGGATTTTATTTACAAAGACAGTTCCATACATAACTTAAAAAAAAGAAGTACACCACACAGTTTGTCTGTGTGTGTGTGTGTATACATATGTTTAATTAACAGGCTAAGTATTTAAAGATGGCCGACAGGAAGTGGTGTATGAGGACAGTAAACTCCTCTTCATCTGTAGATCAGATTCACCTGGGAGAGAGAGACATACAGTTAATAACAAGTGTATATTTTAGTGTGTGTGTGTGTGTGTGTGTGTGTGTGTGATTGTGTGGGTGTGTTACCTCAGGGAGACAGCTGGGTCCTCCTGTAGGTGTCGTTATTGATTGACAGGCGGGTCAGTCTGGCACCATAGTAGTCTACTATGTAGTCTGACCCATCAGAGGGGCCTACGATCTGACGACACAACACACACACACACACACTTAGTACACACACACCATAGTACAGAACCCTCAAAACACACCTTAATACACATATATCTCAACACACTTAATACACACTGTACTACACGCACACCTCATTATCACACACACACACACACCTATACACCGACACTACCATAGTACAACACTATCATGTTACTGTACTATGATAGTGGAGTGCTATCATAGTAGTAGTATGGTATTACTGTAATACTGAGGTACTATGTTAGTATTGTGGTAATAGTGCTATGTTAGTAGAGTTACGTTAGTACTTTGGTACTATGGTGGTACCATAACACCATGTAGTCCCATGGTGTCACCACACAGTACTCGCTAACCTGCATGGCAATCAGCAGGAAGTCCATCAGACTTCCAATCCCACAGAAGCCCACCGTACAGAACTTCAGTAGTCCTAAGAGAAAACCAGGCTCATATGGTTACACAGGTGAGGTGTGAGGCGAGTGTATTTCAGGTAGATATTGATATTGATGTTGATAGGTCTACCTAGAGCAGGGTAGCCCAGGTAGAAACGGTCTGCACCGAGCCAGCCCAGGAAGAGAGACAGAGCCACGGCCACCTTGTAGGAGTATCCAGTCCTAGAACGCGGGTTACATGTAGGAACCGATTCTTCAGAGCTATTCACATGAATATGTGTGAATCTAGATTCTAGTCAAGAGGTTTAGAATGAATAATCAACCACTTATGTGTGTTTGAGTACTGAGCAGCGTGCCCTCCTTGAATCAACAGCTGATGTGTCCTTCTTACACGTTCCTGCAGGGGGCGGTCTTGTTGAAGCCCACCTCGTTCCCACTGAAGCGGAACTCCGTCCCGTTGTCAAGGCGACAGCTGATGTTGGGAGCTGGCAGACATTCCACTGGAACCAAAAAGGGTTTACAGTTAGACGCAGTGTCCCGGTTATACCGCCCCATCCATAAGGGATATCGTACACTCACCCCATGCTACGCTGCCCCTGCAGTTATCCGCCTCCTGCGTTGCCTCGTCTATTTTGGGATCTTTACATAAATATGTGTGTTTCAGTTCAGGAAATACGTGAATTCCCAAGAAAAATATTAAATCATATGCACAAAAACTAAATTATCTTTACATGCCGGCATATTTCTGTCGTGCTGTGTTGTTTCTTGTTGAGGTTAGCCACTGACTCGTCCCCTCGGGGAACATGTTGTAGACACCACAGGGGGGTTCTGTATCTCCACACCTAAACACCAACACGTCCATTCAGGGGTGAGGAGACATGCACTCCCTCGTACTGGACATTCAGGGGTGAGGAGACATGATCCTCGAGCACCAAACTACCAGAAATAACTAGGCATTGTTCATCCGTCGTATGATTAGAGTGGTGAGAAACGTCATTATTAAGACATAAGTGTCCTAGATACACAGAAAACACAACAATATATACGAGATGGGATATATTACACATGACAATTTCAAAACATTTAACTGTTGTAGACGTTGGTTATGGCTATAAGCTAGCTAGCATGTCCTACTGTGTAATAACAACGGCGAGTTTGAAGGATATTGTCCAAGTCGTAAGTCTCCACAGCGGTCCAGTTTTTCGGCAAGCAGGACCGTCAAATTGTTCAAAACACAGCAGAACAAGACGCTCAACAATCCGGGGCGAAAACACAACAGTTGTTGCCACCGAGCCGCCATGTTCGAGGTCCCGTCAGTCACGTGATACGTGTGAGGTTCCATGTTGGAAGTCCCATTGGTCACATGTCGCCAGTGAGCCGCCATGTTTGAAGTCCCATTTGTCATGTGACGCGTCCGTTTTTAAAGCGACACTTGGATCATCGGACCTGAACTCCTGTGAGTCTTCAACTTGTTCTACGTTCTTCGTGTGTGCATCAATGTGCGCTCGGGTCAGCCCTGTTTCCGTTTGGGTTCGCATTCACGAACCAAACTGAAATTAAGGATTATATTTGAGTGACAACGTTCCAACTGGTTCTAACTGGTCCGCCTGCTGGGCGGCTAACTGGTTAGCCAACTATTGTCCTAAAGTGAAGAAGTGATGTCTTAGATTTGAACTGGGCTTGTCTTCAGAAGGAGTAACCATTGTGTTTATGATGGCGTAAGCCCATTGCCTTTTTCCTCTATATTTGATTCAACTTTGATCCAACTCTTAAGAAGTTTGGGAGTTGGCTCAGTGCACCTGTTGTATGGACCCGACCTACTAATACATTTATACCTTCATCGATATATATATATATATATATACAGTAGATACTTTTTTTTTTTTTTTTTTAAATATATATGTATTAGGCCTATATATATATCGACACACGGTCAGCCCTCAGGGACCACAACATTATCCACAGCCTCGACCCCCCCCCACCCCCGCCCCCGCCCCCCGACAGCCGAGTTTCACTTCCTGGTCTCAGGTGAGGCAGCCAGGTGAGGCGCGCGGGCGACATCACGGTGTTCCTGATTTAGTTGAACGTATTGGGACGTTAGGTCAGCTGAAGGTGGAGCTGGTCTATTGTGATGGGAGGCTTGTGTTGATCTGTGTGTGTGTGTGTGTGTGTGTGTGTCTCTCTCTCTCTCTCTCTCTCTCTCTCTCTCTCTCTCTCTCTCTCTCTCTCTCTCTCTGTAAACAAGCCATGGTAATGATTAGCTTAGCATTAACTAGAAGCTGCCATTTCGGTGAAAGCTGGAATAGTCGCATGTGGATGGAAAAGTCGCAGTTTTAAAGAGTTTGAGACTGAATGTTTTGAGTCTAAACAACTACTTTCTTCTGTCTAGTTTTTGTCTCTCTTAAACCTTGAAGAGGACACAGTGGGACAGCCGTCAGAGAACAGGAGACAGACATGTATGACAATGTCCCTGCAGGTTAGTCTGGACTCGTGCTGAACATGCAAGTTATTTGGTACTATAATATGTTTGTGTTGGGTCTATAGTTTCACAGTCTATGTTTGTGTTGCGTTGATAGTGTCAGTCTATGTTTGTGTTGGGTCTTTAGTTTCACAGTCTGTTTGTGTTGGGTCTATAGTGTCACAGTCTATGTTTGTGTTTGTCTATAGTGTCGCAGTCTATGTTTGTGTTGCGTCAACAGTGTCAGTCTATGTTTCTGTTGGGGCTATAGTTTCACACTCTGTTTGTGTTGGGTCTGTAGTGTCAGTCTATGTTTGTGTTGGGTCTATACTGTCAGTCTATGTTTGTGTTGGGTCGATAGTGTCACAGTCTATGTTGGTGTTGGATCGATAGTGTCACAGTCTATGTTGGTGTTGGGTCCATATTGTCACAGTCTGTGTTTGTGTTGCGTCGATAGAGTCAGTCTATGTTTGTGTTGGGTCTATAGTTTCACAGTCTGTTTGTGTTGGGTCTGTAGTGTCAGTCTATGTTTGTGTTGGGTCTATAGTGTCAGTCTATGTTTGTGTTGGTCTATAGTGCCACAGTCTATTGTGTTGCGTCGATAGTGTCACAGTCTGTTTGTGTTGGGTCTATAATGCCACAGTCTATGTTTGTGTTGGTCTACAATGTCACAGTCTATGTTTGTGTCAGGTCTATAGTGTCACAGTCTTTGTTTGTGCTGGTCTATAGTGCCACAGTCTATGTTTGTGTTGGTCTATAGTGTCACAGTCTCTGTTTGTGTCGGGTCTATAGTGTCACACTCTTTGTTTGTGCTGGTCTATAGTGCCACAGTCTATGTTTGTGTTGGTCTATAGTGCCACAGTCTATGTTTGTGTTGGGTCTATAGTGTCAGTCTCTGTTTGTGTTGGGTCTATAGTGTCAGTCTCTGTTTGTGTTGGGTCTATAGTGTCACAGTCTCTGTTTGTGTTGGGTCTATAGTGTCAGTCTCTGTTTGTGTTGGGTCTATAGTGTCAGTCTCTGTTTATGTACCAGTGTCTGCAGTGGAGCGCCAGCAGGTGTTGGCTGCCCTGGAGCGGCTGCAGACCAAGCTAGCCCAGAAGGAGGAATGGGGCCACAGCCAGACCCTGGGGGCTCTGAGGGATACCCTCCAGCGCCCCCTACTGGCCCACATCCTCACCCTGCAGCACTCTGTCCGACAGCTCCGAGACCAGGTTTGAAACTCGGTCCACCACTGTATCAGTTAACAATCGCTCACTGTACCATCTAACATATTGTAACAGCTAACATACTGCACCAGCTAACACACTCAAGTTAACACGTGTCATCCAACATGGACACAAGCTGTGCCACCTGGTCCCGAGGTGTGAGCATAAACATGCGGTGTAGCATGAGTTGCTTCTCGCGCTGTAGTGGGCTGTCTGTTAGGAGCCTGCTGTGGAACAGGAACAACCAGCCCCTCCCCTCTCTGATGACGGCCTATCCCAGGGCATCTGTATTCAGGGCCACACTCCATTGACGCCAGCCCTTCCAATACACTCTCCACTGGCTGAATTAAGATAATGCCTAACTGATGCAGGGCTTGACATTCTAAGTGCTTCCAAGGTCACAGCAGTGGATACAAGTACGTTGAGCAAGAGCGCTCTTCATAGGGAGGCGGTCCTGGGGCAGTTTCAGTTGGACTCACTCTCCTCCCTCTCTCCATGCCTCCTTTCTCCTCTGATATCCTCTCTCCTTTCTCCTCTGATATCCTCTCTCCTCTCTCCATTCCTCCTCTCTCCTCCACTCCTTTCCACTCCGCTCTCCTCCTCTTCACTCTGTTGCTTCTCCTCTTCATCTCCCTATCCGTCTCTCTCTCTCTCTCTCTCTCTCTCTCTCTCTCTCTCTCTCTCTCTCTAATATGTCCTGTGTGCTGATGAGGAACGGCCTTGTGTAGCAGCTCTTGATGGGCTGAGCTGTGCTCTGTCAGCCCCTCCTAAATAAGCCACCAGCAGGTCACCTCCCACCATGGAGAGGGAAGGTCGTTAATGCATGAGAGAGAGACGGGTAGACAGAGATATCTCTGTCATCTCTCTCTGATCTTCCTTTCTTTCTCTCCATTCTCTCTCCCCCTCTCTCACTATGTATCTTGGCCTTGTCTCCCTCCTTTTCCTTCCCTTTGGGGTTCTGTATCAGGTTTGTGTTGGGTTGTGGTTATGATAAGGGTTAGGGGTTAGAGGGTTTAGGTAAGTTTGTATTCTCCAGATGAGGTGCGCTCATCCCACATGGAAAGTTTTGAAAATGTTCCAGGTATTAATTTCCATGGAGGCGAAATGGTCTGGTGCACACACACACACACACACACTGGACATACACTGGACATACACTTCCATGTAATTTCTGTTTAATTCTTTCTTTCCTTCCTTTTCTCTCTCCATCTGTCTCCCTTGCTCCCTTTCTCTCCCTCTGTCTTTCACCCTGTCTCTCTAGCTCAAAAACTTGCCAGCTGACTCCTGCAGTGACTTCAGTTTCTCCCGGAAGGGTCAGCTGATAGTGAGCCTGGCCCCGCCCACAACCTCCTCTCAGGCTCCGCCTCCACAGTCCTCCGTTCCTGCTCTGCCCCCCCAGGCTTCTGTTCTGTCCAATGGGAACTCTTCACTCTCTCCTGAGCAGCTTCAGAGATGGATCCAATCTGTTTCCAAGGTTACACACACGCACACACAAACATGCACGCACACACACACACAAACAGACACAGGCTGGCTGTAGTTGTGCCGGTCCAGTACCAGATGCTCTGACTGTAGTTGTGTTCCAGGACCAGGTGGTCTGACTGTAGTTGGTGCAGGTCCAGTACCAGGTTATCTGACGGTAGTTGTGCTCCAGGACCAGGCGGTGGAGGTGGTGAGTCTGTCCAGACCACCAGGAGGAGGTCTGGGGTTCAGCGTGGCTACACTTCGCTCCGAGGGGACCCCGCGAGGGTTCTTCATAAAACACATCCAGCCAGGGGGAGTCGCACACAGGTACAATACTATTATTAGTAATAGTACTGTTAATACTCTTACTATTGTTATTGGTAGTACTACTAATACAACTACACAATAATACTGGTAATACTTATTATACTGGTACTAGTACTACATTTACATTTTACATATAGGGCATTTAGCAGACGCTTTTGTCCAAAGCGACTTACAATAAGTACATTAGTCAGAAGAAGGTGAAACACTTCATTGCTGTCACCAGAACAAGTTTCAAACAGTCCAATTGCTAGGTTAACCGTTGCTAGTATACAACATCTCTGGCCTATGATGCTAAGTGCTAAGATACTAGTACTACTAATACTAGTAATGAATCCGGTGTAGTACTACTAATACTACAGATACAATCTGGAGGGACAGTTGGACCGGCTCGTGGTGTAGTTCTAATACCAGTGTGTTGCTGTAGGGATGGGCGTCTGAAGGAGATGGACCGGATCCTGGTGTAGTTCTAATACCAGTGTGTTGCTGTAGGGATGGGCGTCTGAAGGAGATGGACCGGATCCTGGTGTAGTTCTAATACCAGTGTGTTGCTGTAGGGATGGGCGTCTGAAGGAGATGGACCGGATCCTGGTGATCAACGGCAGTGCCCTGGACCCGACAGGCAGCCAGCAGGAGGCCCTCACTCTGCTCCAGCAGCCAGCCCCCACCGTGGAGCTCCTGGTGGCGAGGGACCGCCCACCTCGCACATCACCACCACAGGCCGCACCCACAGTAAGACCCTGTAACCCCTGTATTACCTGTTACCAACCCGGAGCCATGTCAATGCTCTGGTCAGCAGAATCACTAGAACCTCACTACAACTTCCTTCCTATAATGGTTGGTAAAATGAGCATCTTCGTAGAGATGTTGGTCCACACACGCATACACACACACACACACACACACACACACACAAGCACTTCTTTATGCGGTGACTTGGCTGTGAGTCCAGAGTCTTCGGTGACTGAGATGTCAATCATCTGTGGAGGTCACTTTCAGGCCCGCCTCTCCATCTGATTAGAGCAGTGTGTGTATGGTGAGGGCGCTGACATTGTCTGGTGGGTTTTGATGCCCTTACAGCCAATAGGAAATCAGGTTAGTGGCTCCGCTGGCGGCCGCATCCTGACAATATGTATTTAAGACCAGAGGCGGGCGATCGATGAATGTCGACACGACCGGAGGTGGATGGGGGTGGGGGGAGGGAGGAGGGGGAGGAGGGAGGGAGGAGGGGGGGGGAGACGCACAGAGAGATCTCCTCTTTCCTAGAGGAAAGCATGCCTCCTTATCAGCATGCTACCACTGCTCTGGTAGACCAGGCAGAAGGCTGAGGACACTTCATTTGGAGGAGACCTGTTTATTTGTGAGGTCACAAGTCCAGCGAGCAGCAGTGTGTTTAATTCAGTCCTGGTGTTGTTGGGTCCCCTTATCAAGGGGCACAGGGCTCACAAGCCACACATCAGTGCTGGGTGACAGGACTAGAGATGTAGTCCAGACCACAGAGAGCCTCCCCCCACACTGGGAGCCTCCTCACCTCGTAGGCCTCGGCTCTTGACCACTCCCAACAGGTCAGAGGATGCTTCAGAACACAGGTCAGAGGATGCTCTACAACACAGGTCAGAGGATGCTCCACAGGTCAGAGGATGCTCCACAGGTCAGAGGATGCTCCAGAACACAGGTCAGAGGATGCTTCAGAACACAGGTCAGAGGATGCTCCAGAACACAGGTCAGAGGATGCTTCAGAACACAGGTCAGAGGATGCCTCAGAACACAGGTCAGAGGATGCTCCATAGCACAGGTCAGAGGATGCTCCACAGGTCAGAGGATGCTCCAGAACACAGGTCAGAGGATGCTCCATAGCACAGGTCAGAGGATGCTCCATAGCACAGGTCAGAGGATGCTCCACAGGTCAGAGGATGCTCCATAGCACAGGTCAGAGGATGCTCCATAGCACAGGTCAGAGGATGCTCCATAGCACAGGTCAGAGGATGCTCCACAGGTCAGAGGATGCTCCATAGCACAGGTCAGAGGATGCTCCAGAACACAGGTCAGAGGATGCTCCAGAACACAGGTCAGAAGATGCTCCAGAACACATGGCCAAATCTGTGTTCGGATTTCACTCTCTCTTCAACATATATTCACACTCTGAATTACCGATGTGACGCTGAACTAAAAAGCAGATGGCCAGTCTGCATGTCTCGCATCAGCCTCCTCTACAGCCCCCGCTCGGTTCATGTTTCTACACACTGGGCCCATCACAAAGCACCCTGCCCTCCACGATGGCCTTAATAAAACCCAACTGGTCGGCTCATTGAAGGCTGAATCGGTGAACTAACTGCCCCTTGCTGATATTTACATTGTCCTGAATATGGTTTTCCTGGAGGACAGTGTTTCTTACCGTGTCCCTGTACCTTCACATTAATTCCCTCAACATCTATGTTTGGATTTGTGCTCCTGAAATCTGGAGCTGGTTAGCTCTGGAGCTGGTTAGCCCCAGAACCTGATGGATGCATAGATAGGCTCTCTGTCTATCTAGGTCTGTCAGTTACTTCCGTCACAGCTCACCCTCTGTCCACTCCTCAGAACTACATTAACCATAGTTCTTCTGGTTATCTTCCATTGAGAATGTAAAACATCACATAGTGTTGTAGTTTTCCACGTTTACAGATGTGTGGTGTGTGTGTGTGTGTGTGCAGAACCAATGGGGGCATGTGGAGGAGGTGGAGCTAGTGAACGATGGTTCTGGTCTGGGCTTCGGAATCGTTGGCGGAAGGACCAGTGGAGTGGTGGTGAGGACGCTGGTACCCAACAGTGTAGCAGACAAGGTAGGACACGCCCTTCTTCTAGAGTACCAAGTAGGACACGCCCCTACTGCTAGAGTAGAGTAGGACACATCCTACTTCTAGAGTACCAAGTAGGACACGCCCCTACTGCTAGAGTAGAGTAGGACACATCCTACTGCTAGATTACCAAGTAGGACACACCCCTACTGCTAGAGTAGAGTAGGACACATCCTACTGCTAGAGTACCAAGTAGGACACACACCTACTGCTAGAGTAGAGTAGGACCCATCTACTGCTAGAGTACCAAGTAGGACACACCCCTACTGCTAGAGTAGAGTAGGACACGCCCTACTTCTAGAGTACCAACTAGGACACACACCTACTGCTAGGGTAGAGTAGGACACATCCTACTTCTAGAGTACCAAGTAGGACACACCCCTACTGCTAGAGTAGAGTAGGACACGCCCTACTTCTAGAGTACCAACTAGGACACACCCCTACTGCTAGGGTAGAGTAGGACACGCCCTACTTCTAGAGTACCAAGTAGGACACACCCCTACTGCTAGAGTAGAGTAGGACACGCCCTACTTCTAGAGTACCAAGTAGGACACACCCCTACTGCTAGAGTAGAGTAGGACACATCCTACTTCTAGAGTACCAAGTAGGACACACCCCTACTGCTAGGGTAGAGTAGGACACATCCTACTTCTAGAGTACCAAGTAGGACACACCCCTACTGCTAGAGTAGAGTAGGACACATCCTACTTCTAGAGTACCAAGTAGGACACACCCCTACTCCTAGGGTAGAGTAGGACACATCCTACTTCTAGAGTACCAAGTAGGACACACCCCTACTTGTAGAGTAGACGGTAGGACATGCCC
>JAXIVH010000630.1:15000-61164 GCA_036785325.1 Urophycis tenuis
CAGTGTGTTTAAAGTGTTGGGCTATAACAGTGTGTTAAAGTGTTGGGCCTTAACAGTGTGTTAAAGTGTTGGGCCTTAACAGTGTGTTAAAGTGTTGGCTGTGACACAGCGTGTTCAAGTGTTGGGCTGTAACACAGTGTGTTAAAGTGTTGGGCTGTAACAGTGTGTTAAAGTGTTGGGCTATAACAGTGTGTTAAAGTGTTGGGCTATAACAGTGTGTTAAAGTGTTGGGCTGTGACACAGTGTGTTAAAGTGTTGGGCTATAACAGTGTGTTAAAGTGTTGGGCTGTAACAGTGTGTTAAAGTGTTCAGCTGTGACACAGTGTGTTAAAGTGTTGGGCTGTAACAAAGAGTGTGTTAAAGTGTTGGGCTATAACAGTGTGTTAAAGTGTTGGACCTTAACAGTGTGTGTTAAAGTGTTGGGCTGTGACACAGTGTGTTAAAGTGTTGGGCTGTAACAGTGTGTTAAAGTGTTGGGCTGTAACACAGTGTGTTAAAGTGTTGGGCTGTAACACAGTGTGTTAAAGTCTTGGGCTATAACAGTGTGTTAAAGTGTTGGGCCTTAACAGTGTGTTAAAGTGTTGGCTGTGACACAGCGTGTTAAAGTGTTGGGCTGTAACACAGTGTGTTAAAGTGTTGGGCTGTAACACAGTGTGTTAAAGTGTTGGGCTGTAACACAGTGTGTTAAAGTGTTGGGCTGTGACAGTGTGTTAAAGTGATGGGCTGTAACACAATGTGTTAAGAAGAAGAAGGGCATGTAGCAGACACTTTTGTCCAAAGCAAATTATAATCAGTACATTTGTGGGGTTCGACATGTGGACAGTTGGAGTTGGGGATCGAACTGCCAACTCTCCGGTCAGCGGACAACCCGCTCTACCCACTAAGCTATGCCGCCCCCCCATGTTAAAGGGTTGAGCTGTGCTGCATAAAAACATGAGCATGATAGATCTGTGCGTGTGTGTGTGTGTGTGTGTGTGCGCGCGCGTGTTGTCTAGGTGAACGGGGTGCAGCTCTATGGTAAAACTCGGAGGGAGGCGGTGGCCTTCCTGAGAGAGGTCCCTCCCCCATTCACCCTGGTCTGCTGCCGACACCAGGATCTGGACTTGCAGGAGGACCCGGGCCTCCAAGAGGACCCGGACCTCCAAGAGGAACGGGGCCTCCACGAGGACCTGGAGAACCAGGACCTTCAAGAACTACAACCATGGAGAGCCACTCCCAATGTGGAGGAGGTAAGGGGACAACATATGCCAAACAAATGTTAGAGATGCTTAATATACACACACACAATACACACTTTGTTATTACTAATGTCAGTCTTGGTAATGATGTCTCTCACTGTGTGTTTAGATTGAGCTGAAGTTGTCATCCTTACTTTCCAGTAAGATGGATTTAAAAGACAAGCAGCAGGTAGTATGTCTGTCTGTCTGTCTGTCTGTCTGAAGTAGGCATAGTCCAACTGTAGCGTAACAAGTCTTGTCTCTGAGGTCCCCATGATGTCTTTGTTGGAGGTTGTCCATGTAGAATACTCCCTACTGAGTCCTGTTGTCCTCCCTTTAGTGGAATGCGCTGGCCTGGTATAGGTCTCCTCACAGTGCACCAGGGCTGTGAGAGACCTAGTCTTTAGACCTTTAAGCCTGAGAGCTGCACACTGTGTCTGCTTCAGGATCCCCTGGCCCCTCCCCCCTCTAGCAGACCACAGGAGGAGGACCAGGTGGAGCAGCAGCAGCAGCAGCAGGAGGAGGAGGAAGAGGAGGAAGAGGAGGAGGAGGGGGAGCTGGCACTCTGGTCTCCAGACATCCAGATGTTGGAGCTGCAGAAGGAGAGCGATCGAGGCCTCGGATTCAGCATCCTCGACTACCAGGTTGGAGGGAGTCAAACTAGCAACTCTCTGTCTGTCTCTGTCTTTGTGTCTCTGTATCTCTCTGTGTATCTGTCTACCTCTTCCTGTCTAGCGCTCTCTGTCCGTCTGTGTCTCTGTCTGTCTATCTGTATGTCTCTGTCATTATCCTATTATCTGTTGCTCTCTCTCTCTCTCTCTCTCTCTCTCTCTCTCTCTCTCTCTCTCTCTCTCTCCTCTCTCTCTCTCTCTCTCTCTCTCTCTCTCTCTCTCTCTCTCTCTAAAGCTACTTCCTCCGTCAGTGGAGAAGATGTATCGACTGATGCTATCCAAATACGCCAACACACTGTGTGTGTGTGCGTGCCTCAGGCTGAGTCTCACCTTTTAGACCCCGCCCCTTCCTCAAACCCCCACTCCTTTCCTTTTAGTTCCGCCAGCTGAGCCTGTGTGTGTGTGTGTGTGTGTGTGTGTGTGTGTGTGTGTGTGTGTGTGTGTGTGTGTGTGTGTGTGTGTGTGTGTGTGTGTGTGTGTGTGTGTGTGTGTGTGTGTGTGTGTGTGTGTGTGTGTGTGTGTGTGTGCGTGCACGCGCCTGTGTGAAAGTGTAACAGGGCATGTAGACAACCTGACTCCAGATACAAGCAGAATATTTACACCACATACATCTCTGACATGTGCCCTGGGGGCTGGTGTGTGTGTGGGTGTGTGTTTATGTGTGTGTTTGTGTATGTGTGTTCACATGAATGTACCAGTATCTCTCATGTTGAATTTTTAAGGTCATTTTTTTCAATGTTTTTCATGAATTTTCATCGCCATTTAAATGTTCTGCACACACACACACACACACACACACTGTGAACCCGTTATTACTACTTTTGCTAGTTAAGTACTCTACATGTAGCCATAAAACTATTTTATACTATTACTACTACTGTCATTATCTGTATACATGTAGCTGATCTTGTGTAAACGTGGTGTATGTCTCCCCCTGTCTCTCTCTCCTCCCTCCATGCCCCAGGACCCTGTTGACCCAGGTTCCTGTGTGATGGTGATCCGGTCTCTGGTTGCCGGCGGGGCAGCGGAGAGTCAAGGAGGCTTGTTGCCTGGCGACCAGCTGGTGTCCGTCAACCACACCCAGCTGGACCGGTTGAGTCTGGCCCAGGCTGTGGAGGTCCTGAAGGCAGCCCCGCCCGGCCCAGTTCGCCTGGGCATCCGCAAGCCTCTAGTGGTACTTTCTGTCTGTTTAGAACTGTTTCTGATTCTGGTTATAACTGATTCTGATCGGTTGTAACTGGTTCGGGCCGGTTATAACAGGTTACAAGTGGTTCTGGCAATAGAAAATAATCAGTAAACTAACCTAAACACTTGTGTGCAGGCTACAGAAGGTGAAGCCTTCCAGATACCATCAGAGAGACAGATGGACAGCTCCAGTCTGGACAGACTGCCCGTCTCAAACACACTGCCGGTTCCCAAGGTAAAGACACACCAGTACAGACATGTTCCCCAGGTAAAGACTCGCCAGGACAGACATGTTCCCCAGATAAAGACTCACCAGTACAGACATGTTCCCATGGGGAAGACACACCAGTACAGACATGTTCCCCAGGTAAAGACTCGCCAGTACAGACATGTTCCCCAGGTAAAGACTCGCCAGTACATACATGTTCCCCAGGTAAAGACTCGCCAGTACAGACATGTTCCCCAGATAAAGACTCGCCAGTACAGACATGTTCCCCAGGTAAAGACACACCAGTACAGACATGTTCCCAAGGTAAAGACTCGCCAGGACAGACATGTTCCCCAGATAAAGACTCACCAGTACAGACATGTTCCCATGGGGAAGACACACCAGTACAGACATGTTCCCCAGGTAAAGACACACCAGTACAGACATGTTCCCCAGGTAAAGACTCGCCAGTACAGACATGTCCCAGGTAAAGACTCGCCAGTACAGACATGTTCCCCAGGTAAAGACTCGCCAGTACAGACATGTTCCCCAGGTAAAGACTCGCCAGTACAGACATGTTCCCCAGATAAAGACTCGCCAGTACAGACATGTTCCCCAGGTAAAGACTCGCCAGTACAGACATGTTCCCATGGGGAAGACACACCAGAACAGACATGTTCCTATGGTGAAGACTCACCAGTACAGACATGTTCCCATGGTGAAGACTCACCAGTACAGACATGTTCCCATGGTGAAGACACACCAGAACAGACATGTTCCCATGGTGAAGACACACCAGAACAGACATGTTCCCATGGTGAAGACTCACCAGTACAGACATGTTCCCATGGTGAAGACTCACCAGTACAGACATGTTCCCATGGTGAAGACTCACCAGTACAGACATGTTCCCATGGTGAAGACACACCAGTACAGACATGTTCCCATGGTGAAGACACACCAGAACAGACCTGTTCCCATGGTGAAGACTCACCAGTACAGACATGTTCCCATGGTGAAGACTCACCAGTACAGACATGTTCCCATGGTGAAGACACACCAGTACAGACATGTTCCCATGGTGAAGACACACCAGAACAGACATGTTCCCAAAGTAAAGACTCACCAGTACAGACATGTTCCCAAATTAAAGACTCACCAGTACAGACATGTTCCCAAAGTAAGACACACCAGTACAGACATGTTCCCATGGTGAAGACACACCAGAACAGACATGTTCCCAAAGTAAAGACTCAGCAGTACAGACATGTTCCCAAGGTAAGACACACCAGAACAAACATGTTCCCAAGGTAAGACACACCAGAACAAACATGTTCCCAAGGTAAGACACACCAGTACAGACATGGACAACCACTAGCTCTTCTGCCTGGTGGCTGAGTGTCCTGCTCCACAGTGTTTTAGTAGAGATGGAAGATCAAACAGCTTGACAGTAAATCTACCAAAACCAGACTAATTGAGCCATTAAGATTTTCCCTGCAGCACATTTTTCATCTCTCTCTCTCTCTCTCTCTCTCTCTCTCTCTCTCTCTCTCTCTCTCTCTCTCTCTCTCTCTCTCTCTCTCTCTCTCTCTCTCTCTCTCTCTCTCTCTCTCTCTCTCTCTCTCTCTCTCTCTCTCTTCCCCCCCCCCCTCCCCCACCCTGAGCTGAGTCAGCAGGATGTGAGAGATATTAACTGCCCTCTCAGCTCAACTAGAGCATCTCTCTAAGTGTGTCTGGGGGGGGGGGGGGGGCGGGGGGTTCTGTAAGGACAGACGGCCCAAAGAACCAAGGTGTTCTCTTACTGACCACGAACAAAGGACCAGCATGCAGCAAACACAACTTAGAGGGGAACCCGGTTCTCTAGGGTTAGCTAACCTTCTCTAGGTTGTAGTGGTACCGAGTTATTAACTAACCTTCTCTATTTTCTAGCACTGTAACAAAACAGCTGTAGTTTCTCCGATTGTTTCATATTGACACCGGTATCTAAAAGGCTTCATGACATCCCGTTCCGTAGAGTCACTGTCCTATCCTGTAGCATCCCTTCAGTTCACCTTCATTCAGCAGACAAGGGGCAGGGCTTCCTCAGCAGGTGACCATATCAGACACAGGTTATGGTGACCGTACATAAGGAGTCCTGAAGGCAGACGGAGCTACTGGTGTTGGGGTTTGGGGGTCCTCTAAGGATCATTCGTCACAGCATCCCTTCACACAAGCTTTTTTTTTTACAGGAGTGGGACGCCTCCTAGTGTTGTGTTTTCTACTGCCAGCTATCTGTAAATAGGATTTCACACATACTGCACACTGTTCTCGCATACGTTTCCCTAGGCTTGTATGCAATTCATAGCCCAGTTCTGTAGGTTACATTGCAGTTCTATAGTTGAGTTCTATAGTCTACAGTCCAGTTCTATAGTCTATAGTCAAGTTCTGAAATGTAGTTCTTTCAGCTCTGTATTGTAGACATTATCTTTAGATGGTGCCTTGAGCTGAACAGACTAGTAGAGACTGGAGGATTGTTCTGGGATGGATTAGTCTGCTCTTAACTGAGTGAAGATGAGGATCCATGACCTCTCTGTGCCCCCGGTCCCGGGACGTCCTGCAGCCACACGTCACTGCATGAGGGGTTGCTAGGGCTAGTGTTGGGAGTGCTCTGCTGCTCCTCCCGGGTTCAGCCAGGAGAGCTTGGTGCGGAGTGTTGGCACAACTGTTGGGCCTTCATCAGCTGTAAAAGGTTTTCGAGGCGTCATGCTAATGCTGACAGTTGGGGGAGCTGGACGAGGACTCCGCATTGCCGGGTGTCAGGGGGCATCTACAACATGTGTGCCCTTTTGTGTTCATGTTTCAAGTGTTTTATAGAATCTCACTCTGTGTGTGTGTGTGTGTGTGCGCACGCGCATATTTCAGGGATTCGGCGACGGCTCCATCCTGCCAGAGGACCTGAGGGAGGCCGCTCGTGAGGATGAGGAGGAGGAGGAGGAGGAGGAGGAGGAGGAGGAGGAGAGGGAGCTGATCCTGGATGGGGGTCTTCCGCGCTACTCCTCCTTGGTGACCCCTGACCTCCTGGGCAGGGAGGGGCAGGAGATGACTGTAGATGACATGGCCCCACCCCCTCACTATGCCAGCCTATCAACTCCTCAGGTGGGTGGAGTCACCTCCCACTTCCCTGTCTCTCTTCATTGTCCTGTCTCTCTTCACTGTCTTATCTCTCCCATTAACCAGCCCTAGTGGTTTTATGTTTATGGTGTGTAGTGCGTATATAGTGTGTGTTTATGGAATATAGTGTGCATGGTGTATACACTGTTTATTTGTGGTATATAATGTGTGTTTATGGTATAACGTGTGTTTCGAACCGGCAGCCTTCCTGCTTCCAGACAACCTTCTCCACCCCCTGAGGCACTGCACATATAGTGCACACAAGAGTGTGTGTTTGATGAAAATATAGTGTGTATTCAATGTGTATGTGATGGATATGCAGTGTGTATACATTGTGTATTTAGTTTGTTTTGTGTTCATGGTATTTAGAGATTGGGTGAGGAAGAGGAACAACAGAATGTGAAGAATAAAGACTTTCATGGGGAAGAGGAGAGCCAGGCTCCAGGTGTGTGTGTGTGTGTGTGTGTGTGTGTGTGTGTGTGTGTGTGTGTGTGTGTGTGTGTGTGTGTGTGTGTGTGTGTGTGTGTGTGTGTGTGTGTGTGTGTGTGTGTGTGTGTGTGTGTGTGTGTGTGTGTGTGTGTGTGTTTGGATGTACTGTATGTATTACTGTTACTGTCTTCTTTGGCTTAGAGTGGTCATATAAGATATTTCTAAAAATGTAACTGTCCTATAACTGGCTGCTCTCCTTGTCAGGTTCGAGAGATGAGGCCAACTCGGAGCTCACCTTGACCCACACAGAGTCAGTACCTACACATGCCCCTCCCCTTTACACTGGCCACTTTCACTTTATGCAATTTCCATCAGGGATCATTAAAGTATTTCTGTCTGTCTGTCTATACAGGCAACTCCTGTAAATAGCATCTAGTCAGAGATGATTACTTTAGGTATTTAGTTCAAGGTAGTTAGTTTAAGTATTAGGTTAGAGGTGGTTAGTTTAGGTATTAGGTTAGAGATGGTTAGTTTAGGTGTTAGGTTAGAGATGGTTAGTTTAGGTGTTTAGTTAGAGATGGTTAGTTTAGGGGGTAAGTTAGGGATGGTTATTTTAAGACTCAATTTCTATACTGGTCTGTGCCTCCCCCTGGTGGTTTGTGAGGGCAATAACTAGTGTGTGTGTGTGTGTGTGGAGAGAGGACTCGTACCTGTTGTCATGTAACATGTTTGTTGCAGATCAAAGACAGCAGATGATACAGGGAGGAGGAAGAGGCGGGGTCATGCATTAACTGCTCCACCAATCAGAGGAGGCGACAGGTAAAAAGGACAACATATGGCCAGAGCAGCCAACAGGAAGCTGGATTCAGATACAAACTGTGTGTGTGTGTGTGCGTGTAGTTATCTTCCAGAGAGGGAAGACGGAGAAGGAGAAGAAACTCCAGCTTTCAGTCACTGGGGCCCAGCACGGAGGTGACCCCTCTCTGTCTGACTGTCTGTCTGTCTGTCTGTCTCTCTGTTTCGCTCTCTAGCTGTTTTTCTCCCTTGCTGTCTCTCTTTTTCCTCCTCTGTTGCTTTCATATCACGACATGGTGGCTATGTATCTGACATAGTGACAGGCACATCTGAAGGTGTGTCCATGTTGTGCCCCAGGGTGGAGGTATGGCTGCAGCCCACCCAGTCCTTGGGCATCAGCATCGTGGGAGGACGCCACGTGATCAAGCGTCTGCGTAACGGCGAGGAGCTGAGAGGGATCTTCATCAAGCAGGTTCTGCCTGACAGCCCTGCGGCCCAAACCAACCTCCTGAAGACTGGAGACAAGATCCTCGAGGTGTGTTACCTGGAGCCCACCTTCCCTCATCCTCACTTCACCTCACCTAAACTCACTTTATGGTGGTGTTTATCCATGTAGCACATGAGTTGTGTGTGTGTATCAATGTAATGTATATACATACTCCATGCCCTTCAGGTTGAACATCTCTGACCCTTAAGGAACCACAATGTGTAGACAGAGGCCCTGAAGGAAACACTATGTAGACACGAGCCCTTAAGGAAACACTATGTAGACAGACAGACGGAAAGGAGGCTACAGGCGGACAAGAGGCTACAGCTACAGACAGAAGAGGCTGCATCCCAGCCATGCAGCACATTTCAAATTTATCAGCCTATATTTATATATAGTGTACTTATTTGTATCGTGTGTATGTACATATAGTGTATATATGTATATATGTGACGAGTATATATGGTGTATTTAGTGTGTATATATGCAACATATATATTTAGTGTATATATTGAATCTTCAGGTATCAGGAGTGGACCTCCAGGAAGCCAGTCACCAGGAGGCGGTCCAGGCCATCAAGTCAGCTGAGAGCCCTGTAGTGTTCACTGTCCAGAGCCTGTCCAACACACCCAGGGTACACACACGCACGCACGCACGCACGCACACACGCACGCACGCACGCACGCACGCACGCACACACACACATACGCACACACACACACACACACACACACACACACACACACACACACACACACACACACACACACACACATACGCACACACACACACACACACACATACGCACACATACACACACACACACACACACACACACACACACACACACACACACACACACACACACACACACACACACACACACACACACACGCACACACGCAAATACGCACACACACACACGCAGAGGGTACCCAGAGTACACTCACGCATCCATGGTGCACACACCCATCCCCGTCCTGTCTGTGTCTGACCTCTGTCTCCATGGTTCCTCTCAGCCTGTGTCGTTAACAGCCTCCAGTTACATCAAACACAGAGCCAACAGGACCACTCCCTCGGTAAGTGGTTCACCCAGGCTCCTAGACCACCAACCTAGACTCTTCCTATCTGGACCTCTAGCCTCCTAGAGCCCAGCCAGCCCCCTAGACTGTAGCAAGCCTCCTATACCCAAGCCTGCTACATCCATAGCCAGGCCTGGTGGCTCTAGAGCCGCTCTTATTGTGCTCTTTAAACAACTCCTGTTCAAGAGAGTCACTAGCTACACCCTGGGTCTCTGGTCGCCAGCTACACCCTGGGTCTCTGGTCACCAGCTACACCCTGGGTCTCTGTTCGCCAGCTACACCCTGGGTCTCTGGTCACCAGCTACACCCTGGGTCTCTACGTCACCAGCTACACCCTGGGTCTCTGGTCACTAACTACACCCTGGGTGTCTGGTCACTAACTACACCCTGGGTCTCTGGTCACCAGCTACACCCTGGGTCTCTTGTCACCAGCTACACCCTGGGTCTCTGGTCACCAGCTACAACCTGGGTCTCTACGTCACCAGCTACACCCTGGGTCTCTGGTCACCAGCTACACCCTGGGTCTCTGGTCACTAGCTACACCCTGGGTCTCTGGTCACTAGCTACACCCTGGGTCTCTTGTCACCAGCTACACCCTGGGTCTCTGGTCACCAGCTACACCCTGGGTCTCTGGTCACCAGCTACACCCTGGGTCTCTGGTCGCCAGCTACACCCTGGGTGTCTGGTCGCCAGCTACACCCTGGGTCTCTGGTCACTAACTACACCCTGGGTCTCTGGTCACTAACTACACCCTGGGTCTCTGGTCACCAGCTACACCCTGGGTCTCTACGTCACTGTTACAGCCCGCAGAGGCGTTCCGACCAGCTCTCTAAAACTATGTCAGGATCAAGGCCCCCTTGGTCTATCCTGCTACGTGTTCTGGTTCATTCATGACATAATCGTTGAGAAGCTCTGGACACATCGCCTTCACATCCTAAACATCACCAGATGATTTGCTTCTGCTGACTTTTGGACAGAGTGTATGGACTAGAGAGCCATGGTGTAGCTATTGCACTCAGGTATTACCAAGCCTTTTGGAGTGTGGGGGGTTGGCTGTGAACCCTGGGTTGGTGTCTGAGGATGAAACGTGTGGAGGTGGCGTCTTATGAGTTAAACCACTGGACCACTGGAGGGCACCATGTGGTGAGGATGGGTCATGAATTAAACCAACCCCTAGAGGTCACTGTGGAGGTGACTTGTCTCAGACCAACCACTAGAGGTCACTGTGGAGGTGACTTGTCTGAAACCAGCCGTTAGAGAGCACCGCCGCACTCACAGGCCAACTGAGCAGCTGGAATTGGTGAACATGATTAATGTTGTGGTTGTCATGGTGATGGGCAGAAAGAGAAGCAGAGTTTGTTTCATCCTCCTTCACATCACCCTTTATGTAGCGCTCTCACCTGCTGCACCAGGGCCCTACATACACACACCTAGTCACCACGATGTCACCGTGACATCAAAGGGACAGTTTGCATATTATACATATGTGTGTGTATGTATGGATATATATGTGTGCGGTGTGTGTGTGTGTTTGTGTGTGTGTTGGTGGAACAGTCTGGAGAGGTTGATAGATGGCTTGTGTTTGTGTCCCCTCCAGAAAGCAGCAGTAGTCCTGCCCACTGCCAGATTGCCCCCTCCCTACCGCCCTCCCAACCAATCAGAACGTGAGATGGACACAGAGCTTCTGCAGACAAAAGGTGGGTCCTGAATATTTGAACACCACAGCGCCACCCACAGCGTAGGACAGGAAAACGGTGTTTACATCCTGATATAAATACAGGATCTGTCCATACTGTGATAAAATGTACATCCCTTTTTAGTATAGGGATGCACATATTTACTTCTGACCGTCAGTGATGATGGTCATCTCAGCCAACACTGTACTAAACTATACTGCATGCATCTGTTTATTCATTTATATATAACAGCACTGTACCTATATGCTTGGTGGAGCGACAGACTGCTTTATTAAACCCATATTAACTCCTGCTGCATGTCCATAACTTCTGTCACATTCGTGTCCTACGATGACATCATAGTGGTGTTTCCACTGTCTCCTTGGATACTCATCTTAATATTGGACCACATGACCCAGTATTGAAGGGACCTCATGACCCAGTAGTGACGAGACCCCATGACCCAGTAGTGAAGGGAACACATGAAGGGCCTGAAGTTTGAACATTTGGTCAGCTGTCTGTCCAAATGTGGTGTCTATATATATATATATATATATACACCTGTATATATGTGTGTGTGTGTGTGTGTGTGCATGCATGTGTGTGTATACAGTATGTATGTGTATGCTTGTGATTAGGTGTATCTCTTGTGTGTTCATGTAGGTGTTAATGTGTGTGTGTGTGTGTGTGTGTGTGTGTGTGTGTTTCTCCATGTGTGTTAATGTGTGTGTCTATCTCTGTGTGTTTCCAGGGCAGGTGGCCTGACGGCTTGTTGTGATGAGAGAGGCTAGCACCCCCTGTAGCGCTAATACAACACACACACACCAGGACGTGTTTTGTAGTCTGCTGAGTCTGTCTGGAGTGGTGCTGGGTTAGTGGTGCTGGGTTAATGGCTAAATAGTTTTTTTTACTGGGTTCTGTTTGTGTTGGGAGATTCTCTGGTTGAAATCCTCAGCCTAGTCTAATGATCTTGATTCATGGTAGAATGTACCAGTGCTTCTGAACTACCAGAACGACCCAAAACGGGTTGTGATGATCCAGTTGGAGGCGGGTCGCGGCCTTACGACATGCAGAACACTTAGAACACTAGAACACTCAAAAGTGACAAAACACTTGGAACACTCTGAACACTCTGAACTCTGAACACTAAACACTGAACATTGAACACTCCGAGCACAGAACGCGAAACATATCTGGTGTGCTCAGAGTTTTCAGAGTGTTCAGCTGGTCGGGTCCCACACACTGAAAAGGTCACAAGGTGAAGGGTTTAACAGCCCTGCCCCAGGGGTCTGATTCATGATTTCTAAATTACACTCCTCAGTGGAAGCGTTTGATGATCTCAGATGAGGATTAAAGTGAGATGAGGGACAGTCTGTGATTCTCAGGCACCAATCAACAAAGGGCTACTCGCCAGCAGGGTCACGTGACCTCTACGCTGTATTGCATGCAGAACTTCTCTATCACATTACCTTCAATCAGATCATTCATTTAGATTTCTCCCTCTGTCATCTGATCTGCTCTGATCTGCTCCGCTTTCTGCTCTGATCTGCTCTGATCTCCTCTGATCTGACAGCTTCCCTCGGCGTGGAAGTGATTATTGACTAAATAAAAGAGTGGATTCCAATCTTAATCCGTTTCCAGACTGTTCTTCAAGTGTCTGGCCCTGATATACCTTTATAATATATGCTCTATATTATAGATATTTATATATAGGTGTTTATATAATATATTTCATAAATCTAAATATATAGATGATATATAATATATGAATATGACAGATATTTATAAACGTATACATAGGCATATATGTTACATATACATTGATATATAAATATTTTATGTATATATACTGTACATGTATATAAGTGAAATATGTACATGATGTATAAATGTAACTATCACACATGTCTAAATATTATGGTACTGCTTTGTTTTGTCTGTGTGTGTGTGTGAGAGAACAGTGATTTAGGCCACGTTAGTCAGGTCAAGGACGTTTCACTAGGCTGACCACACTGTCATCAATCACACACACAACACACTTGCTGCAGAGACGGTAGGGGGGTTACTCTACTGGAGTGTATGTTACACTAGTATATATTGTAGTACATATACTAGTGTAATAGTACAGATACTAGTGTAATATAGTACATATACGAGTGTAATAGTACACATACTAGTGTAATATAGTACATATACTAGTGTAATATAGTACACATACTAGTGTAATAGTACAGATACTTGTGTAATATAATACATATACTAGTGTATAGTACACATACTAGTGTAATATAGTACATGTATACGAGTGTATTACATATACATATACTAGCGTGACAGCTGGTCCTTTTAAGTCTCACTGCAGAGGTGGGGGGGGGGGGGGGTTGCAGGGTGAGAGAAATGTAGCAGGGTGCTGCTACACCATCTCTCTCTCCCCCTTTCCTCCCCCTTCTCTCTCTCTCTCTCTCCCCCTCCCTCCTGCTCTCTCTCTCTCTCTCCCCCTCCCTCCTGCTCTCTCTCTCTCTCTCTCTCCCCCCTTCGTCCCCCTTCTCTCTCTCTTTCCCCCTCCCTCCTGCTCTCTCTCTCTCTCTCTCTCTCCCCCTCCCTCCTGCTCTCTCTCTCTCTCTCTCTCTCTCTCTCTCTCTCTCTCTCTCTCTCTCTCTCTCTCTCTCTCTCCCCCTCCCTCCTGCTCTCTCTCTCTCTCTCTCTCTCTCTCTCTCTCTCTCTCTCTCTCTCTCTCTCTCTCTCTCTCTCTCTCTCTCTCTGTATCTCTCCTCTTCTGGAAACCCAGAACCCTGCAGACCAGCAGCAGACAGGCGCGCTGTAGCTCACACTCGCTATCTCCCACACGCAGAGACATGCTGTAGCGCACATGCTAATACGTGCAGACCAATGCTCTATCACACACACGTAATACAAACACCAGCTACAGTGCGCACGCTAATACACACGCAGGCACACGCGTGTGTTCTGAGGGTGCACGTGATGGCGGTTCATTGGGACGACTGAAGAATGGGCCATGTTGCCAGGTTAGTGTGGGTTAGTGTTACTGTGTGGGTTAGTGTTACTAGTGTTACTACACACACTAATGTGTGTGTGTGTGTGTGTTGGTGCATGTGTGTGTCTGTTTCCACTGCAGCTGATATAACTTCAATAATCTTTTAACAGAGGTCACTGCTTGCTGTTTATCACCGTTTGCTGTTCATCACTGCTTACTGTTTATCACTGTTTACTGTTTATCACTGCTTACTGCTTATCACTGTTTACTATTTATCACCATTTACTGTTTATCAGCGTTTACTGTTTATCACTGCTTACTGTTTATCACTGTTTATCGCTGTTTGCTGTTTATCACTGATTAGAGGTCATGTTTACTGTTTATCCTAATATGCCTGTCGGCCTGTCTGTCTGTCTGTTGAGTGTAATGAACAGTGTTAGATCAATGATCTTGTGGTAGAACTCCAAAAGCTGGTCTACAGACATGGCCTCTGCTTCTGTGTCCTGTGTGTCTCCACACACCACACCATGGTGTGGACTGAACGCTTCTGAAGTCCTTCCAGGGCTGCTCTCACAGGATGCATAGAAAGCTGGGCTTTCTTGAATGTGTGCATGGCCAGTCATTTTTTGTATCCAGCTAGAGAACATGTTGGCAGACCACCCACTGTGTCTGCCTTCACCTCATCACTACAACACCGTGGAGACACATGAGGGGTAACACTGCGTGGTAACACTGTGATAACACTGAGTAGTAACCCTGCGGTAACACTACGTGGTAACACGGTGTGGTAACACTGTGATAACACTGAGTAGTAACACTGCGGTAACACTGCGTGGTAACATGGTGTGGTAACATGGCATGGTAACACGGTGTGGTAACACTGTGATAACACTGAGTAGTAACACTGCGGTAACACTACGTGGTAACACGGTGTGGTAACACAGTGATAACACTGAGTAGTAACACTGCGGTAACACTACGTGGTAACACGGTGTGGTAACACTGTGATAACACTGAGTAGTAACACTGCGGTAACACTCTGTGGTAACATGGTGTGGTAACACTGTGATAACACTGAGTAGTAACACTGCGGTAACACTCTGTGGTAACATGGTGTGGTAACACTGTGATAACACTGAGTAGTAACACTGCGGTAACACTCTGTGGTAACATGGTGTGGTAACATGGCGTGGTAACATGGCGTGGTAACACTGTGATAACACGGCGTGGTAACACGGCGATAACACTGAGTAGTAACACTGCGTGGTAACACGGTGTGGTAACATGGCGTGGTAACACAGTGATAACACTGCATGGTAACAATGTGTGGTAACACTGTGTAGATACCCTGGCCCTAAAACCACTCCTTCCACCCCTCTGAATACACCAGAGCCCCACTAAAGGGGATGCTCCAAATGATCACAGTATCGCCTCCTACTGGCCTGGCATGCTCACTGCCAGGCTGCAACCTCTCCTCTGTCATCATCTCTCTCCTCTATCTCTCCATCTCTTTATATCTCTACTCTACTTTGTCTCGCCATCTTTATATCTGCAACTCTCCTGTATTTCTCCATCTCTCTAAATTTATCTATCTATCTATCTATCTATCTATCTATCTATCTATCTATCTATCTATCTATCTATCTATCTATCTATCTATCTATCTATCTAGTGTGTCTCTCCTCTGCCCGTCCTCCTCTTTCCCCTTCATCCTCTCGCTCCTGTCTGCTCCTCCCTCTCTGATGTCATCACCTCCTCTCTGACCCCTATGGAAGAGGAGCGATGGAGTCAGACAACCGCAGGCGTGTGTGTGTGTGTGTGTGTGTGTAAAATGATGTAATCTCAGAGTTTTACAGACACACACTCCACATGCACACACAGAAAGTAACAGACATTCTCTGGACTGAATGGGCTTCAGGTGTTTAACGCACTTCTCTTCTCCCCTTTCTCTACTCTCCCTCATCTCTCCCTGTTTCCTCCTCCCCCCCCCCCCCCTACCTTTTCCAGAGTGTGTGTTGCAGCGGTACGAGGAGCTCCAGGGGGAGGTGCTATGTGTGGAGCTGGAGAAGGAGAGCCAGGGTCTGGGTCTGAGTCTTGCGGGGAACCGCGACCGGAGCCGCCTCAGCATCTTCATCGTGGGGCTGCACCCCGGGGGGGCGGCCGCACGGGACGGACGCATCCGGGTGGGGGACGAGCTGCTGGAGGTACCTGTCTCCCTGCCGGTGGAGACCTGTCTATCTCTAGATTAACAGCCAGGTCTTGTCTGTCTCTCTACCAGTCCATCTCTAGATTAACAGCCAGGTCTTGTCTGTCTCTCTACCAGTCTATCTCTAGATTAACAGCCAGGTGTTGTCTGTCTCTCTACCTGTCTATTTATCTTCCTGTCTATCTCCTGATTAACAGCCAGGTGTTGTTGTCTGTCTCTCTACCTGTCTATCTCTAGATTAACAGCCAGGTGTTGTCTGTCTCTCTACCTGTCTATCTCTAGATTAACAGCCAGGTGTTGTATGGACGCAGTCATCAGAACGCCTCGGCCATAATCAAGAGCTCCGCCCCCAAGGTCAAACTCCTCCTACTGAGGTATGACACAGGGCATGCTGGTTAATGTATTGGTTGAATCAGGCCACAAGTCAAGCTGGGTAATGTAGCTGTGATAAGGTAGGACACAGGGCATGCTGGGTAATGTAGGATATCAGTTAGCCTGTCTTTACATGTCAATAGTGGTACCAATTTAAACAGCCTGTGTCTCTTTCTGTCTGTCTGGCTGTCTCTCTAGGAGTGAGGATGCTGTTAATCAAATGGCTGTCGCTCCCTTCCCCAGCCCTCCCCCCACCTTCAACACCCCCTCCCCTGAGGTCGGCATAACTGTCTGCACACGCACACACCCATGCGCACACACACATGCACAGACACACCTAATCTTTGTATATATATATGTTTACAGGCTGATCCTCCTGACAGTGTGTCGGCCCCACCTCCAGACACCCAGGGGCCCCCCAACGTAGAAACCCAGGTCAGATCCCCCACACCCACCCACACCCACACACACCCACACACACACACACACACACACACACACACACACACACACACACACACACACACACACACACACACACACGCACATACACACGGGAGTGACACATGTATTCTCCATACAGGGTGTAGTGGAGCTCTCAAAGCAGAGCATCAAGACCAGTACCAGTACTATTATCAGTACCAGTACTAGTAGCAGGACCAAGACTAGTAGCAACGGTCCAACAAAGAGTGTGAAGGAGAACCAGACCATCAGCAGCACCAAGGTACCAGACTGCACCATCCACCACCACCTCCATCTCCACCACCACCAGCTACTGTACCAGTTAGCCTAAAATATTCCTTAATTTGTGTGTATGTGTGTGTGTGTGTGTGTGTGTGTGTGTGTGTGTGTGTGTGTGTGTGTGTGTGTGTGTGTGTGTGTGTGTGTGTGTGTGTGTGTGTGTGTGTGCAGAAGGAGAAGGTTCCAGACCCTCCTTTACAGGCTGCACCGGTCCTGTTGGATCAGCAGGTCAGTTCTAGACTAACCTGACGATATGAGACTAACCCTGACCAGATTAACCTGACGATATGAGACTAACCCTGACCAAATTAACCTGACTATATGAATTTACCCAGGGGTTCTCTCTCAGAAACTGTGTGTGTGTGTAGTCCTCCAGAGTCTCCAGTAAAGAGACAACAGGTTCTGTCTCCCCTCCACCTCCACCAATCACAGAACCTCTTGCTGCCTCAGGTACACACATACACACACACACACACACACCATATGGTGGTACCACATGGTGTACATTAGCCATGACATTGTATTTGTTTGTGTGTGTGTGTGTGTGTAGACCCAGCCAGCTGCCCGGTCCTTCCTGGTCAGGAGACTCTGATAGAGATCCATAAAGGACGCTCTGGTTTGGGACTGAGTATCGTTGGAGGACAGGATACCCAGCTGGTACTGTGATCTGATACTGCGAGATCTTACCATGTCCATGGTTCTCACTTTTAAATACATATGTTTCTCACATTCTGGAAGATTTATGAATAATCTTAATAATTAATCATGTATAAATAATGTAATGATGTTCTGAAAGTGAGCCTGGATATCATTTTAGCAGACTTAAAAATTGTGGATGGGGTACACGTGTTGTGAATTGTCTTCTATGGGTTACTAATAATAAAGTCCAATAGATACCTCCATATGATGTCATTTAGTTTCTGGTATGATATCATTTGGTGAAGCCTAGTTGAGTTCTACCTGTCTTCTGGTCCTGAGGCTCTGTATAACTCCTCTGGCACCGTAGCAAGATCCATCAGAACTATTCTGGCCTGGCTCACAGAGGACTGCTTTAGGCTCCTCCACTAGGCCAATCCCTCCCATAACGAGTCTGCTAACTCAGTCGGAGAAAGGGCTGACAGGGGGTCTGAAGCTGAATGTGCTGAAGTATGGAGACGGGGGGGCCCTACATCATGGGCCCATCTCCCATGGTTTTGGGGGATGAGACTGACGACAAATGTCCCGTTCCTCCTAACAGATATAACAGATACCTAGACTGAAATCTGTGTCGCAGCAATCAGTACGTTTACATGCAGCAAGAAATTCGAATTTCTAATCGTATAAGACATCGTTCGGACTTTTTAAGTGCATGTAAACACCTTAATCCGACCTACTTCGGACCTACTTCGGACATCTCAAAATCGGATAACAACACCTGGATAATTCGTTGATAGTCAGACTTTTAACGGCATGTATACTCAGCAATCGGATCTGATCGGATTTTGCATTCTGCGCATGCGCAGTGCCATTCTGCACATGCGCAGCGCCACATAGCGTCCAGAGTCAGCCCATGCTCCGGCTGTTAATCCGATTCTCTGAACGGCATGTATACTCGGACAAGTGATCCGGTCTTACGCATGTCATTATCTGATCCGATCAGAAATTCGAATTTCTTGCTGCATGTAAACGTACTGATTGACTCTCAGACATAAACCCATAAGTCCAGCAGCGTTCATAGAAATATAGCTCAAGAATGCCAAGGCTGATCTTTTGACAATTGCCTTGCGGTGTGGCTCATTAGTGAGCCACACCAAGGTGGTTTCAGAAGTTTTAGCTAGATTTGAAATTGACTTTTCATGGCATAGAATACCCTGCACCCGCTCTCATTAGTCTGTTCCGTGTGCCTGCTATTTGTCTCCCTCCAACTGCGCTGATTGGGCCTTGCTCTTTTACGTTCTCAAAGAGGCGTTCATGCTGGAGGCCAGACTGATCTGCAGAGAATGTGAACTCAGACATGTGGTGGCTCTCTTTGTCTCCCTCACTCACTTTCTCTTCCCAGGATGCTATTGTGGTCCATGAGGTGTATGAGGAAGGAGCAGCTGCCAGGGATGGACGCCTCTGGCCTGGAGACCAAATTCTACAGGTGGGTATTGAACCCAGAACCTTTCCGAACCACTTGAGCTGCTGGTCCCAACAGGGAGGCTAAATGTGTGTGTGTCAGGTGAACGGGGTGGACCTGCGAGGCGTGCTCCACCAGGAGGCCATCGCGGCGCTGCGCCAGACCCCAGGCCGCGTGCGTCTGCTGGTGCTGAGAGATGGGACACGGGACCCCCAGGACCCTCAGGACCCAGACCCACAGGACCCAGACCGAGACCTCCACAACCTCGAGCTGCTCAGCGTGAAGCTGCAGAAGAAGACCGGCCGCGGGCTGGGCCTCAGCATCGTGGGCAAGAGGTACCGCTAAAACAGCCACCCAACTACAGCACTAATGATCACCTACTGCTAACCACTCAGCTACCGCTAACACAACCACCCAACTACACGGTATAGCTAACCACTCAGCTACCACTTACACAACCACCCAGCTACAGCACTACCGCTAACCTACTGCTAACCACTCAGCTACCGCTAACACAACCACCCAACTACACGGTATCGCTAACAACTGCTTACCACTCATCTACCGCTAACACAGCCACTCAACTACAGCACTACCGCTAACCTACTGCTAACCACTCAGCTACCGCTAACACAACCACCCAACTACACGGTATCGCTAACAACTGCTTACCACTCATCTACCGCTAACACAGCCACTCAACTACAGCACTGCCGTTAACCTACTGCAACTGTGTGTATCGTGTGTCTGTGCAGGAGTGGGCGGGGGGTGTTCATCTCAGAGGTGGTGCGGGGCGGGGCTGCTGAGGTGGACGGCCGGCTGATGCAGGGGGATCAGATCCTGTCAGTCAACGGAGAGCAGGTTAGACACGCCCACCAGGAGGCTGTCGCTGCCCTGCTGAAGGTAGAGATATACACCTAAGACACTAAGCATATAGATGTACCCTTAATGTATATATACACTTATTACATATTTAGTGTATGTGTGTCTATATTATAATGTGTGTTGTAGTGTACCAGGGGGTGTGTTCAGCTGGATGTGGGCCGTCTGAAAGCTGCAACATGGATCCCCTCCAGACACACACCCCAGAGCAGCCAGGTATCGGCAGTGTATTTGTGTGTGTGTGTGTGTGTGTGCGCTCAATATGTGTGGTGTTTAAATGTGTGTGTGTATGTGTGTGTATTTAATGTGTTTAATGTGTGTGTGTGTTTCCTCTCAGGTGAGTCATGTGACTGACGAGGGAAGCTGCTCCGACTCGGTGACTCCCCCCCCTCAAGCTGCAAGCCCCACCCCCTCCCCAGACACTGAAGTAACCTCTGACCCCACTCCAAGCATCTCCCCCGGCAACGCCTCATCTTCCAATAACACTGGTAGGAGTGTGCTCGGCCAGCAGGGAGTGGTGTTACTTTATATATATATATATATATACTGTATTACTCCTTTATTACTCCATGTTATCCCACCTATTTGTTGTGATGTCATGCTGTGACCTCATGATGTCATGTGTTTATAACAGCGGGGCTACATGCTGTCCGGACCGTCCAAATCTCCCGGGTAAGGTCACGTGACTCTGGTTGTAGGTCACGGTTGGTTGATGGGGCTGGCAGGGAGTGACATGATTGGTTGTGTGCAGGGCTCCAGGGACAGTCTGGGTGTGAGCATCGCAGGGGGGCGGGGCAGCCCCCTGGGGGACCTCCCCATCTTCATCGCTATGATCCAAGCTAACGGGGTAGCTGCTAAAACCCAGCAGCTCAAGGTACACACACATTATACACACACTATACACACATTATGCACACACATTATGCACACACATTATACACACACATATTATACACATCATTTTATATGCATGCACTTTTTCTGGTATTGATTGTGTGTGTGTGTGTGTGTGTGTGTGTGTGTGTGTGTGTGTGTGTGTGTGTGTGTGTGTGTGTGTGTGTGTGTGTGTGTGTGTGTGTGTGTGTGCGTGCGTGTTAGGTGGGAGACAGGGTGGTCAATATTGATGGAGTGTGTGTGGATGGTTATTCTCACGCTGAAGTGGTCGACCTCCTGAAGAGAGACTCTAACACACTCATCACCCTGCAGGTAACACAAACACTCATCACCCTGCAGGTAGCACACACACACACTCATCACCCTGCAGGTAATACACACACACACACACACACACACACACACACACACACACACACACACACACGCACACACACTCATCACACTGCAGGTAAAACACACACACACACACACACTCATCACACTGCAGGTAACACACACACACACACACACACTCATCACCCTGAATGGAACACACATACTGACATACTGTTATAACACATGCTAACAGTTTCATAACACATACTAACATTATTTTTCATCAACTATTTGCTCTGTGGGCAAATTACTTTTGTGACCTCATAAAGGACGATTGCCAGCACAGTCAGTGTTCTGGTGCAGTACTTCCCTGCTGCTGAGAGCAGAGATGCAGCCTGTGAGGAGAACCGCTCGCTGACGCACATGAAGGCCATGAACACCAAAGTGACCCTGCACTCTAATGCCGCCTCTCAGGCGCGCTAAGTGTTTTCCTGCTCACTCTGTGGTTTTCTTTTTGGGGCAGAGTGGGTGGAGCCAGCCGTTGTATCCCTGAATGTGATTAGTCACATGTTGCCAGACAAGGCCAGACACCTCTCCAAGTGCTTGAATGATTTCTTGGGTAATATCAAGCAAGCCCAAGTTGAACAAAGAGTCTGCTCAAGAGCTGTTTAAACAAGACTGTGAGTGAACTACGGCCAGCTTGAAGATTAGCAGCACGGAGTAAATAGGAAACATCAAGGTTACACTGCCCCTCTGCAGCAAGTGTGACCTACTCATTTAGTGGGACATTGAGACTGATGAATGAGTGTTGTATATCTGCATTCATATATAATAGGAAAAATAAACCTGTAAAAGCTCCCTACATGAGGACAGGAATCAGCGAAATCAATGTCTAAATGTTAGCGCAACTAATCACATTCAGGGATACAATGTCTGGCTCCGCCCACTCTGTCCCAAAAAGAAAACTAAATTTTGCTCACAGCTTTTGTCAGTGACTTGCTGCCATGCAGAGCCCGACAGGAGCTCAGTGGAGACGCTGCAGTGTGATGTCATCAGAAGGGCCTGTGAGTGTGGAAGGGTTAGGCTGAATGATCTGCACCCGCTGGGCGTCACACAGCCTTACGCCTCCGTGTGGGTGGTGGGCTTATCTAGATCACCCTGATGGTCCTGTAGTCCCCTCACCACACACACACACACACAGTCACCTGCTGTGACCACCAGGCTCACAATCCATTGAGAAATCCTCAACATTCCCTCTGTGTGTGTGTGTGTGTGTGTGTGTGTGTGTGTGTGTGTGTGTGTGTGTGTGTGTGTGTGTGTGTGTGTGTGTGTGTGTGTGTGTGTGTGTGTGTGTGTGTGTGTGTGTGCGTGTGTGTGTGTCCAGGTGGTGGCTGATACTAACATTGGTGCAGTGACCAGTCAGGTAGAGAATCTGGCCAACACACCTGCTGCACACACAGAGCCAGAGTAAGTACACACACAAAAACACACACTATAGATGCACACTATACATATATGCACACACACTATATATACTGTACACACTGTGTATATATATATGTGTCGGATAGAGAGTAGGAGGTACACAGTGTGTATATACTGTATGTGTGGGATAGAGAGTAGGAGATGCAGGGTGTGTATATCTGAGGTGTGCTGTGTTGCAGGTCCCCAGGCCCCCGTAGTGTGGTGCTGCTGAAGGGAGCTGAGGGTCTGGGCTTCAGCATCGTAGGGGGGTTCAGCAGTCCTCATGGAGACCTGCCCATCTACGTCAAGACCGTCTTCAGCAAGGTACCGCACCTGTCTGTTACCTGCATAGCAACCACTAGCCTCGCCATAGCAACCACTAGCCAGCCTCACCATAGCAACCACTACCCTTGCCTTGTGTCATGACAACCAATAATGGTCCATTATTAAAAGTCTCTCTCTCTCTCTCTCTCTCTCTCTCTCTCTCTCGCTCTCGCTCTCTCTCTCTCTCAGGGAGCGGCTGCCTCGGACGGCCGTCTGCGTCGGGGCGATCAGATCCTGAGTGTGAATGGGGAGAGTTTAGAGCGAGCTACTCACGAGCAGGCGGTGGCCATCTTAAAGAGACAGACAGGGACAGTGACGCTCCAGGTCCTGTCCTGACACACACACACACACACACACTGTTACCTGCCATACACGCACTGTTACCTGCAGCACACACACACACACACACACACACACACACACACACACACACACACACACCTATGATCAAAGGGAAGCAGCGTAGCCTGCAGCCCGCCGTGCTGCCGAGCTAGCTAGAATAGCCCGGAGACAGCTATGCTGCCTAGCTAGCTAGCATAGCATGGAGCTTACTACACTACCTAGATAGCTAGCATAGCCTGCAGCTTGCTATGCTTCCTAGCTAGCTAGCGGGTTACAAGCTTTAGCTTAGCGTCACGTTTTCTTCCATTGGGAACTCTTTTTAGCCTTTAGCTTAGTCTATCTAAATGGGCGCTGCTAATCAACTCTTAGAGCTGCCTGTTAGCTGTTAGCATTTAGCCAGGTAGCAGCCATTTCCGACTGACACTATGGGAGAATGTGGATGTAAGACTAAACTAGATCTGGTCGTCAAACTGCTGCATGCGTTACCATGCCAACCAGGCTCCTGAAGGAGTTAAGCGTTTCCACGGAGATAGCTACTGATTGACAGTTCCCTTTTCTGATTTCAACAGAAGATGATTCAAACCATGAATGCCCATCTCTACGTGAATTAACTATTAAAAATAGACTTACTTACATAACACGTTACAACTATTAATAAGTCTTAAATCATGTCATTTCCATCTTGATGTGAATGATCAATAAAAAGTGCAATTTATGTTAGGAAAGTGACTCATGTTGATGTGGCCAATATTTATGTTTTCACTTTTTATTGTTAATATTGATAGCAATAGCCTCTGCTCTGTATCTCTCTCCATCTCTCAGCCCCTTACCTCTCTCCTGTTCTGATGCCATGATGTCATGTAGCGTGTGCACATGCATGTTCAGACGTGTGCTCGCACTGGCATGTAACAGAATAAGACGCTCGCCTGTCATTTTAATGCCAGGAAAAAGGATTGAGTTTATGTCCGTCGTCACGCGTGTCGTAGCTGTGTGACAGACAGCTGAACATCTGTTGAACATCTGTTGAACATCTGTTAAGACAAGAGCCTGTTTGCTCGTGTTTCTGTCTGCTGTGGTTTCATCTGCTGCTGAAGGTCTACTATGTTTGTGATTAAAATCTGAGATGAGCACAGACTGCTTCCTGTCTCCTTCATAGATCCTCACTGACCTTTGACCCTAGAAGTTATGTTCTCATTAGAGTTGTTGTGTTTCACACAGCATGACAGGACAAAACTTTAGCACTAGAATTGTATTTTACTAGTACTTGGTTGCCAGAGTACTGCAATATTCTACTGAGCTACTTCTGCTGGAGTAGTTCTGTTTGAAGGGCGTCTATGAGACCCTCTCATACATCTGTCCACTTGAGGCTTGACGACATCACAAGGGACTGTTGTAGTGAGTTGTGCGTTTATTTGCTCAGTGAGCCAGGATACACCATATAAGGATTTATTACACATTAGTAAATACAAACCAGAAAGCAAATTAATCATAACTTTATTAACTAATTTACAGTAGTGAACTCAATGTTGATCACTTGGTATATGTAGATATAGTATATTATATATATATAGTGTACTACATAGATAGTATCTATATACTATACTATATAGATACTATAGCTATATTATCTATACAGTATACTATATAGAGTGTATTCTGTATGGTGTTTTAAGTTACAACAAGGATTGAAATGTCCTGGGTAGACGCAATCTGACACATGTGTGTCTGCTGGTCACATGGCTCCAGGCATCCAATCAGATGGTGTCTGGTGGTCACATAGCGGTGACTCTGTCCACAGTGTCCACCGCCAGGTTACTGTAAGCATTGTTGTGCTCCACGCTCCTATTGATCGTTGACACAAGTGCATGATGGGAAAATACTTTAGTACGGAACTTAAAGGAGAGCCACAGCCAGCCCCACGTTAAAGGACACCTCTCTAGGTTCAACAGAGCCTCTGATTGGCTGAGAGCCTTACTATAATATTACGGTACTTATATTTTACTTTACTAGTATTCAACAGTTACTTTACTGTATTCAACAGGCCACTATTTTTCTTCACTTGTGACATCACAAGTGGGAGTGGCTACACCAATCAGAGCTAGGATTAACCGGATGGCTCACCTGACCGTGTCCAGCATGGTGTCGTAGTGGCCATTACCACTGGAGAATCCTGTCTCCTTGCTTCCTTCATTCCCGTCCTCCATCTCTGGATCATCTGATGGTACAGGCCTACAGCCAGACAGGCACGCAGAGAGACAGACAGGATGAAGATGCTAAGCAGTCTTCTGAAAGACATAATGAACCTGTGCCTCCAGTAGAGGCCAATAGATGGCGCCACATCACCACTGTTCTGGGCCAGAACGCACACTTGCAGCGCTGTCTGCTTACGTCATCACATCCACAGGCGCAACGCAGTGGTGACTAGACTCATGTATTATACTTCATTTATTATAATCAGAGGTGAAAGTAAGCCGGTACTGGGCGGTACGGCGCACCACTAAAAGATGTGGAGGGGGTACGCCGTACCGGAAAGAAACATACTGTCTCTGAAAAAAAAATTGCACTTTCAGCATGACAACACACGTCAAATTACCAGAAGCAACACGTTTTCCCCAATATACATTGCATATAACTCGTTCTGAACTGTCCCTGAATTGTGTCTGAACCTTCAGTGCAGTGTTTCACTGGAGAGACAACGAGCGAGAAAGCGCGCGTACTGCTTAGCCATCTTGCGCCAACGTGCGCAGCTGGTATCCAAAGTGTTTTAATAGACAGATGTTTGTTGCAAAGTCTCCCAAATAAAAACAACATATACAAAAAAATATGTTGATGTTTGTTTCAATATTCTGTTTTGATGTGTGCAGTGTTTCGCTGGACAGACAACGAGCTACACAGCGCCCGTATTTAAAGTGATGGTTCGGAGTAAATTCACCCTGAGGTAATTTCCACCAATAATCCAGCCAAATACCACCTCAGATGCATTTTTAGTGACGGTCAATATTTATCAAGTTTAGGGGTATCAGCCGAATGGCTTAGTACTGGAGTGAGTGGTACAGTGTGTACATCTCGTAAATTACCCCACTAATAATGCATGGATTGTTACCCAACTTCTGTAGTAGTACATATATGGTCTGTACTCACAAAACGAGGCATTTTAAAGTTTGTAAGTATACCAGGAGTTTATTTAAAAGTGCACTTTCCTGATAGCTTCAACTCTCTGTTGCTAAGGCTACCGCTGCGTCGACGTCACTTCCGTCTTTCTGGAAAAGTTCGTAAAAGCCCTCTTCAAAACTCACAAGTGTAAGGAAAAAGTTAGTGAATTCAACACTCCATCGAAATGTATTGACAACTGAAATAATTGAATACTTGATATTATGTACATTGTTTGTTGTGTACGACAGTCCCCAAATACATAGTTTAGATTTTATATTCCCATTTATTTGTATATAGTTGAAGAGGACTTTTACTAACTTTTCCGGAAAGACGGAAGTGACGTCGACGCAGCGGTAGCGTTAGCAGCAGAGAGTTGAAGCTATCAGGAAAGTGCTCTTTTAAATTAACTCCTGGTGTACTTACAAACTTTCAAATGCCTCGTTTTGTGAGTACAGACCCTATATGTACTACTACAGAAGTTGGGTCACAATCCATGAATTATTAGTGGGGTAATTTACGAGATATACACACTGTACAATTCAATCCAGTACTAAGCCATTCGGCTTATACCCCTAAACTTGAACAATATTGACCGTCGCTAAAAATGCATCTGCGGTGGTATTTGGCTGGATTATTGGTGGAAATCACCTCAGGGTGAATTTCACTCCGAACCATCACTTTAACCAGATCGTGCGCCAACGTGCGCAGCTGGTAAGTGTTTTAGCAGACAGACGTTTGTTGCAAAGTCTCCCAAATAAAAAAGCAGACTGTGAGAGGGGGTTTGGCACAATGAGCAGCATTATAACAGAGTATAGAAACAAACTGACAACAAGAAATGCAGCAAACCTCCTCTTCATCAACACAGTGGGACCACCATGCAAGCAGTGGGATCCCCTTCCTTACTTGGCTGGGCAAAGGAAGGAGAGCTGCTCACTCATCAAGCGGCATGGCTCGCTGTCAAACAGATGAGGACAGCTACTTCGAGCCTCTTTGCAATTTAATAGGGACCGGACCGAGCCTGTGAAACAGGACGAGGTCCCTATTGTTTTTGGTCTGTTTATTTATTATTATTTCTAGGAACTTTGACGGCAATTTGCACTATCTGAACATATACGAAAAGTCTTTTTTTTTGGGCAAAGTTGCCTACCTACCTAAACTGCCTACCTAAACTTTCACTTTTCTGTTCTGTTCCACTGTTATGTGTCCAGTGTCCAAAATTAAAAGTCAAGATAGTTTTCAACTGTTCAGCTAAAAAAATGTTGTTAAAATGATTGTGTTGTAATTGTAATGTAATTTATTTGTAATCAAAAACTGATACAGGGGGATGAAGGACTGATATACTAGTGTGATACAAAGTACTAGAGTGATAAGAAGTGAATGCTTGATTAGACTGATAAATAATGAAGTGTATTTTTCTGTGGGCCACTATGAGTCACTGTAGTACTATAGTACTGGCAATAAATATGTATACACATTTCTGTATACAGTACTGTGCAGAAGTTGCTTAACTCTTCAGAAGGGAAAAATGCTGTAAACTAAGAATGCTTTCAAAAATGGAAGTGTTAATAGTTTATTTTCATCAATTAACCAAATGCAGTGAATGAACAGAAGAGAAATCTAAATCTAATTAATATTTGGTGTGACCACCCTTTGCCTTCAAAACAGCTTCAATTCTTCTCGGTACACTTGCACACAGTTTTGGCCGGTAACATCTTGGAGAAATAACCACAGATCTTCTGTGGGTGCAGGCTTCCTCAAATCCCTCTGACTCTTGGTGTAATCCCAGACAGACTCAATTGAGCTGAGATCAGGGCTCTGTGGGGGCCATACCATCACTTCCAGGACTTCTTGTTCTTCTACTTAATGGCATTGACTGTATGTTTGTGGTCGTCCTGCTGCAGAGGTTTTGTGCCAATCATAAGCCTCCCTGACCAAATCTCCAACTCCGTTTGCAGAAATGCAGCCCCAAACTTGCAGGGAACCCCCACCATGCTTCACTGTTGCCTGCAGACACTCATTATTGAAATCTTACAGACACTCTTACAGACACTCTCCAGCCTTTCGACAACCAAACTTCCTTCTGCTACAGCCAAATATTACAAATTTTGACTCATCAGTCCAGAACACCAGTTCCTATGTTTCCGTGCATAATTGAGTTGCTTGGCCATGTTTCCATGTCGGAGGTATGGCTTTTTGGCTGCAACTCTGCCATGAAGACCACTTCTGGCCAGAATTCTCCGGACAGTACATGGGTATACCTGGGTCCCACTGGTTTCTGCCAGTTCTGAGCTGATAGCACTGCTGGACATCTTATGATGTCGAAGGGAAATAAGCTTGATGTGTTTCTGGCCACTGCGTCTACGCTCCTCAACGTTGTCAGTTTCAAAAGAGCCTGAACAGCACATCTTCAAACCCCAGTCTGCTTTGAAATCTTTGTCTGGGAGAGACCTTGCTGCTGCAGTATAGCTACCTTGCTCACTCTTGCCATGGTGTATGACCTGTGACATGAAACTGTCTTCCACAACTTCACCTTGGAAGCAGAGTTCTGCTGTTCCTCACCCTGTGTTAAACATGGCTCTTTCTGTTTCAGTTAATGACTGTGTTTCAACCTACATCTGAAATTGATGGTCATTAGCACCTGTTTGGTATAATTGGTTGATCATACACCTGACTACTATCCTATAACAAATTATGTTGTTTTGGCAAAGGGTAGTAACACCAATTGATTTGATATATATACATATTGATATATGTGTAAGTATGTATAGATATGGGCATGGCCTGACCTGGTGTCCTGGCACCACGCCTTGTTGACCAGGAATCCCACGAAGGACAGGAAGAGGAAGCCGGCCACGGCCAGGATCCCTGTCAGCCACTGGGGGAGGGCCCTCTGCTGCCCCCCCTGGTCTGGAGAACACACACACATGCACACGCACACACACATACAAAAACAAAAACATAAAAACACACACAGGAGTAGATACTACCAAACACTTGTTGGTCAAAGAAACACCCACATTACACCCACAGTATACTAGTACAGTTAATATTACACTTATTACCCAATAAACACACTTAATAACTAGAACACGTAACACCATGTAAACATTCTTTATACCTAGTGAACACTTATTACCTAGTAAACATACTTAATAATGAGAAAACACTTATTACATAGTAAAAGCTTAATACCTAGTAAACAATTATTACCTTGTAAGCACACATAATACTTAGTTAACACATATGAGCTATTAAGCACTTAATACCTAGCAAACACACTTAATAACAAGTAAACACACTTATTACACTGACTGCTGGGTGGTGATGAGTGCTACCTAACTGGGTAGTGTTGAGTCCTACCTGACTGGGTGGTGATGAGTCCTACCTGACTTGGTGGTGTTGACTCCTACCTAACTGGGTGGTGTTGAGTCCTACCTGACTGGGTGGTGATGAGTCCTACCTCATTGGGTGGTGTTGAGTCCTACCTGACTGGGTGGTGATGAGTCCTACCTGACTGGGTGGTGTTGAGTCCTACCTGACTGGGTGGTGTTGAGTCCTACCTGACTGGGTGGTGATGAGTCCTACCTCACTGGGTGGTGTTGAGTCCTACCTGACTGGGTGGCGATGAGTCCTACCTGACTGGGTGGTGTTGAGTCCTACCTGACTGGGTGGTGTTGACTCCTACCTGACTGGGTGGTGTTGAGTCCTACCTGACTGGGTGGTGATGAGTCCTACCTGACTGGGTGGTGTTGAGTCCTACCTGACTGGGTGGTGATGAGTCCTACCTGACTGGGTGGTGTTGAGTCCTACCTGACTGGGTGGTGTTGAGTCCTACCTGACTGGGTGGTGATGAGTCCTACCTGACTGGGTGGTGTTGACTCCTACCTGACTGGGTGGTGATGAGTCCTACCTGACTGGGTGGTGTTGAGTCCTACCTGACTGGGTGGTGATGAGTCCTACCTGACTGGGTGGTGTTGAGTCCTACCTGACTGGGTGGTGTTGAGTCCTACCTGACTGGGTGGTGATGAGTCCTACCTGACTGGGTGGTGTTGACTCCTACCTGACTGGGTGGTGATGAGTCCTACCTGACTGGGTGGTGTTGAGTCCTACCTGACTGGGTGGTGATGAGTCCTACCTGACTGGGTGGCGATGAGTCCTACCTGACTGGGTGGTGTTGAGTCCTACCTGACTGGGTGGTGTTGAATCCTACCTGACTGGGTGGTGATGAGTCCTACCTGACTGGGCCCCGGCCACGTCTGTTCTCAGCATCATTCCAAACACCAGCACACACCACAGCCTCATTTCTGCTGCTGTTCAGTCCACCGCGTACTGCTCTGCCACACGGTCGGAGAGACAGATGGAAAGAGAGATAAAGAGAGAGATACAGACAGAGATACAGAAAGAGAGACGGTCAGGTCTAGAGATCGCGACAGGGTTGCCCTGCTTTCTCGGTGGTTCTGAGCTGGACCCGAGGACCGACAGGAGAGTCTGACACAGCAGCTAATATTTAACTTTCTCTCCATCTGTCCTCCATCACTCATTAACACACCACACACCTGCAGCCCAGCAGGAAGTCAGCCGCACACACAGGAAGTAGCAGCAGGGGGGCTTGGACTTTGGCGTGTCACGATTTTAAGGACCACTTTTAATACATCACCAGATAATCAAATATTTCAGTTAATACTTAACTGTGTGGAATATATCCAGGAAATACTTACGTGACGTATTAATGATGAAGCACTTCTTTAGAACTATTACACAAGTTCAGGGTTTAAACACACACACACAGATGAATAACGGCCATTGGCATCTCTGTGTGTGTGTGTGTGAAGTATTAATGAAGCTTTACAACGCTGGGAACCCTCTCCTTCTCTCTCTCCCCCCCCCCCCACCCCCCCAGGAGACCAACCGTGATCACTGCAGGGGGGCAGGCGGGGGAGAGGTAGAGATCCTTAATAATATGTTTGACCTTTCAGCCCCCTTATCAAGCCTAAATGAAATAGAATATTTCATATTCAAATATTGTTCTGCTGTGCTTTCATGTTGTTCCGGCATAGTGAGGGAACCAGCTGGTGGACGTTCCCAGTGATGGCTGCTGTTCGTTAGAACCTAATGGCTGGTGATGGTTTGGAGCTTCCATCTAAGACGGTTCAAAGCAATGCACACCCCTGGAACGTTATTCAACCAATCAGTAGCAAGTATCATACCACAATGGAACACTTTGACACTGGGAACCACTGTTGAGACACCATCTCACACCCCAACGCACACACACACACACACACACACACACACACACACACACACTACCCCTCTGGTCCTGTGGGACCGAGTGTCTCTGATTGGCTGAGATTCTTATCAGCCATTACCTATATAGCCACTCATCAATGACTTGTTAGATTGACAGGCTCAGCCCCTGAGAGGCCTTAGCCCCGCCCCCTGGGCCCTGATAGCATCTCTCTGGTTTGTTACTGGTGTCTGTGTGGTGGGAAAGCCAAGAACCACTCCCCCTGCATTCTGGGGGTGAATTCTGCTTGGCTGATAACAGTCTGTGTCTGTGTGTGTGTGTGTGTGTGTGTGTGTGTGTGTGTGTGTGTGTGTGTGTGTGTGTGTGTGTGTGTGTGTGTGTGTGTGTGTGTGTGTGTGTGTGTGTGTGTGTGTGTGTGTGTGTATTTTATTACATTTACTTCAGAGCCTTAAATACCCAAAGAGCATGAAATGTTTTGCCTGTCAAAGAATAGTGAGTATATTGCATTTATATTTCTTAGTTTGCTGTTATTGTTTTAGGGAAGTTGGGATGAACACGAGGATGCTCGCAGATCTTCCTTGTGTTGATTAATTTTTAATGATTTTTAAATAGAAACACCTATTATTCAGACTATACATATGTATGCATATATATTTGTAAATGTATGTGTATTTATATTATAAAGATATATGTGTATATGTATATATAACTATTATATAGATATATATGGCACCTTTGATGAAGGACAACATGTCCGAAACGTTGTGCTAAATAAATCCACGTTTGGGAGCTTTAATCAGTATGCGGACCTTAATTATTTCTTCTTGTATATATGGATAAACATAATATAGATATATGTACTGTATATGCATGTGTGTCTGAGTCATTCTTATTTGGCATCATGTTTATGATATTTTGTACTCCAACTAATATCTATGTTAACAAAACAAAGCAACTCATTTATCATCATTACCTGGCTTTTATTTATTCATGAGGTTAAATTTACAATACATTTACCACAATAACCTGAACAGTAATAACATCATAATCACATGTTCAACAAGAACATAATAACATATTCAACAATGACATCAAAATAGTGTGTTCCACAAAACATACCAGCATGCTCAACAATAACATACAATCATCTTCAACAATAGCATTATCATAACATGTCCAACAATAACGTGACAACATGTACAACACATGTCACACAATAACTTGATGTGAGTACTACATAGTGCATGTGAATATCACATGCCATTATAAAGTGAATATCACATTATCTTTCCAGCTGATTGGTCAGCTACAGGTCTGGTATATGTCTGGGGTTCCAACATGGAGCCGACAGAACAAGCGAAGCCTCACAGCAGCAGCCGGACGTCTCCTGCGACGTCGGAGGACCCGGCACAGCCGAGGGGCTCAGTGGAGCCATCAGGGCCGGCATACAGCGAGCCTTCACAACCGGAAGGAGACGACAGGTAGTCCGGAAACACCTGACCGCACCGCGGGCTCCACGCCCCCGACCCCACCTGGCGACTCAGGGTCCTCCCCCCCGCCCCCTCTGACTCAGCGGCGAGCGTGGACAGGAAGTGTATGTAGCGCAGCGCCAGGCGCAGCGTCTGGTTCTTGCTCAGCTTCCGATCGGGTGGGTGGGCCGGGAGCAGCGCCCGGAGCTCGGAGAACGCCCCGCCAACGCTCTGCTGCCGCCTGCGCTCCCTGCTGTTCGTAGATCCCCGAAGACCCTCCGCCGCAGACCCGCAACCTGTGGGAGGAGGGCTGTTCAGAACCTAGCGCAAACTGGAAGCATTGTGGGCTCCCAGTAGAACCAGCAGAAGACTGATAGTACTGCCAGCTTCCAGCATAGAACTTCAGTAATGATGGAGAACATGTCTTACCGGGGCCCCCCGTGGTCAGCTCCACCCGCTGCGCTCTGCTGGACGACAGATAGTGGCACTACTGAATACTCATCATAATACATACCGTCTACCTACTGAATACTCGTCATAATACATACCGTCTACCTACTGAATACTCATCATAATACATACCGTCTACCTACTGAATACTCATCATAATACATACCGTCTACCTACTGAATACTCGTCTTAATACATACTATCTACCACTTATCTAACAACTATTGAACACCTATTGAACTACTATATACTAATAACAAATAGTACCTAATAATATTTATTATATAGCCTACCAATAATAACACATAGCCTACTCATTCTAAGTATTACATGCTAATAATAAAAATAAATGTTGATAAGAAATTTTAATAGCCTACTATGTATTGAATACTATGTGGCTTTGTGTGTGTGTTTGTTTACCTTTTTCGGGAGGAGTGTGGCTGCTCGTCAAAACGCATGCTGAGCTGAGAGCGCAGACTCTGGACGACTTTAGAAGCGGAGGACCAGGTGTGTTAAGCGATCTGTGTGCAGCAATGTGTGTAGCAGTGTGTATGTAGCGGTGTGTGTAGCGGTGTTTGTGTGTGGAGGGTCTCAGTCTCTCTGCGGATCAAAGCCATCAGCGTCGCTTCCTTTTATAGTCTGGCGGGTCGTGGTGGTGACGCCGTTTCCTTGGTAACGGCATTAAAGATGACCCTCCACCCCTCCCCCCGCGCCCTCCCCCATTCTCCTTTTCCTCGCACCCTGCCCCCCCCCCCCCCCCTCCCCCGAGACAGCAGGACCCAGCGGAGGTCATGAGACGGTGAAATTAAGACCTCGTTTTGATTGATTTAATTGAACTGATTTAATAGAAGTCTGGTCTGGTAACGTTTGGACTCAGACAGCTCACCTGACATCTCAGCCACTACCTTAGAGAATGTTAGAATACAATGTAGTTGTATTATCAACGTGTTTTAGAATATTACATATTATTTTATTATTATTCTATACAGAAGGCCTGTTGCAGAAGTATATCCCTGTTAATATCCCTGTTTGAACAGAAGTGAGTTATTAAAAACAGGCCTACATAAAAAATCAACCCCCTTGGTTATCTTTGACTCTTTATAAACGCTTCATAAACTATTTGATAGTCGCATACACAAGGGCAAATAGTATTATTATAATATATATTATAGTATAATAATAATAATAATAATAATAATAATTATAAGTATTATTATTATAGTATTATTATCATAAGGCGATCAGCTCCATTATAATATAATATATTGTAGTATTTTATCATAAGGCGAACAGCTCCATTATAAGATCATAACATATTGTTGTATTATTATTATAAGGTGGTCAACTCCATTATAATATATTATATTGTAGTATTGTTATCATAAGTGAACAGCTCCATTATAATATCATAATATATATTTTAATGTGATTACATCATATCATTATTAAATGACAATAAGCAGCTGTTTGCTGCTCAGAATTTTTATGTAACTCTTGTTTTATATTTGATTTTGTTTAGCTGTTGAGTGTAATTCTTCTGTACTGCAGTGTACTGTATATGTATACACTACTCTGCTGCCTACTACAGTGTTTTACCTTCACTACTATACACTTAAAATTCACAAGTTCAATGGAACAGGAAATGTGATGTTTTGATTTGTTTTCATTCTGTTTCTTGGTGTGAACTGTGAAACCATGGGATCAAGCGGAGTCTGGACTCCAGGACCAGGAGATGAAGAGCTCAGACCACCAGGCTGGGCCAGCAGGGTGGAAGAACCAGACCAGACTACGCACCGGACCGGAGAAGATGGAAGCAGCTCCAACAGCATCTCCACCACAGCACTACAAACCACCAGCATCTCCAGCCCATATTGGGCGGCCAGGTAAGCAATGCTCCAGGCAGCACATACATGTCAGTTCACTTTGTTATAGGGAGAGGGATCATTCACCACAATGATCATAATTCATCATCAGTCATCATAATTAAATAGGCCTAATTAATCATAATTATATTGTTCCATTCAATAGTTATTTAATTGAAACGTGCACTTTCAACTTTTAGCTTCACCTGCACCAGAGAAGACAGGGAGAGACGGTGATGTGTCACTAAAAGGAGGAAAAGGTCGGACGGAACGAACTCCCTGCCAATGTCAGGACTGCAGTCACTCCCCATCTTCCGGAAGAGACTCAAGACCCACTTGTTCAGAGTTCACCTGAACCCTGCATAACATCCACGCTCTTATTTGTTGTACGTCTTGGCACTTTAATCGCTCTTTGTAACCTGGCACTTGAGATGTTGTATACTAGCAATGGTTAACCTAATAATAATAATAAATAATACATTATATTTATATAGCGCTTTTCAAGGACCCAAAGACGCATTAACATGGAAAAATAGTAGAGACATACTGGGGGGACGAGGTAGGGACAACAGTGATTGACATGAGGAATGAAGCACAGGGGGAGGGACAGGACACCGGTTATGGGTAGGGGAGGTCGAAGGCTTGGGAGAAGAGGTAGGTTTTTAGATGGGACTTGAATGTGGGGAGTGAGGGGGAGTCGCGGACTGGTTGGGGGAGAGAGTTCCAGAGCCGGGGTGCAGAGCGGGAGAAGGCTCTGTCCCCAAAGGACTTAAGTTTTGACCTAGGTGTGATCAGGGAGAGACTGGAGGAGGATCGGAGGGCACGGGTGGGGCGGTGGGGGATGAGGAGGTCAGACAGGTACGGGGGGGCCAGGTGATGGAGGGCTTTGAAGGTGAGAAGAAGTGTTTTGAAGATGATGCGCTGTTTGATGGGGAGCCAGTGGAGAGAGTGGAGAACAGGGGTGATGTGCTGGTGGGACCGGGTGTGGGTAAGGAGGCGGGCGGCAGAGTTCTGGACCAGTTGGAGTCTATGGAGGGAATGGGAAGTGATGCCAGTGAGGAGGGAGTTGCAGTAGTCGAGGCGGGAGGAGATGAAGGCGTGGATGAGGGATTCGGCAGCAGGGGGAGAGAGGCAGTGTCTGATTTTGGCGATGCGACGGAGGTGGAAGTATGAGGATTTGATGATAGAGCTGACATGGGGATCGAAGGAGAGGGTAGGGTCCAGGATAACGCCATGGTTGCGTGCCAGGGGGGAGGGAGTGATGGTTGATGTGCCAATGGTGAGTGAGATGGGTCCGGTTTTGCTGAGGGTGGATTTGGTGCCAATGAGGAGGAGTTCTGTTTTGTCGCTGTTGAGTTGAAGGAAGTTGTGGTTCAGCCATGATTTTATTATAGTGATGCAGGTTTCGATGTGGGTGAGGGGTGGGTTTTGGGTGGGTTTGGTGCTGATATATATCTGGGTGTCGTCGGCGTAGCAATGAAAGTCCAGGTTGAGGTTGCGCATGATATGACCAAGGGGGAAGATGTAGCAGATGAAGAGGAGGGGTCCGAGGACTGAGCCTTGGGGGACCCCCTGCTTGACTGGGGAGAGGGTGGATGTGTGACCGGAGAGGGAGACGAACTGTTGCCTGTTGGTGAGGTATGAGGTGAGCCAGTCGAGTGCAGTGCCCTCGACACCCTGTTGGCGCAGCCTTTGAAGGAGGATAGAGTGGTTAACAGTGTCAAAGGCTGCGCTAAGGTCGAGGAGTAACAGGATGTTGAGGGCAACCTAACCTAGCAATTGAAATGCTTGAAACTTGTTCTTATGACAAATGTACTCTTTGTAAGTCGCTTTGGACAAAAGGGTCTGCTAAATGCCCTAAATGTAAATGTAAATGTAAATGTAAATGTAAATGTAAAAGTGTCGGGCGGAGAGGGCGAGTGATGGCCAATGGCCCAGGCTGCCCTACAGAGTCACGACGGTTCCGTTGACTTGAATCAGTTTCCTTCTCAGCGTTGACTCAACAGCACTTCAGAAACCGGGCGCTTTTCGTCATGGTGCGATTCCTCGGTATTGAGCAGTTTAATATTGAGACAGCATACGTCAGGTCCCTTTTCCTACCACTAGGGGGCTCCCGCGACCAGAGGTTGAATGTTTTTTTCAACCATCGCAAACAAGTAACTTATAAAAGTACACAAATATATAGACTTTATAAAATACCATAAATAAAATAAATGTCAGTCCATGTAGATGCACGCTTACAACACAAACAAAACGGGTAAGGCACCGTTCTCCCTTGACTCTGAGTCATCGTTGCAGTGAGTTTTTGCGGAACCTTTGTAGGCAGCAATGTTGCTTCCGGTTGTATATCCATGTCGGACGGGAGGGACGGGAACATGGCGGCGGCCTTAGTACAGATTGCGTGTTTATATAGTGGCCGTTTAGCGGTGCGGGCCACCGGCATCAGACCTCTTATCCCGGGTCTGGTTCCGGCCCATTTTCGAAGCTTTTCCATGAGAAAGGAACCGGAGCTGGAGGAGAACCCGTATTACAACAAGTACCAGGAGAAGATCCAGAGGTTACGCAGGTGAGCCCGCTGGCCACGCCCCCTCATGACAGCTGACCGTTAGTCTTCTTCATAAAATGCTTTATCTCCACCACCTATCACACAGCTTGAGCCTTGTTTGAGTTTCGCCGTCCTTCAGAGTTACGAGGACGCGGTGGGGACTTGAGGGTAGCACCTGGATGTAGAGGTGTTTCACCAGCAATAACGGTGGTGGGGGGGGGGGGGATCCAGTGCCCTGTGACAACAAGCTTGGACCCCCTTGTAGCCCTAAATAACGGGGCTTTTGCCTGTTAATGCCTGCAATGCAGTTAAGAAAACGATTTGACAACAATAATTTTTAATGTAACTGGCCCCTCTAACAGTACAACTGGCCCCAGCTTGCCCCCCCACCCCCCACTAGAACCGCCAATGTTCATCAGAGGGTTTTTGATGTGACGTGATCCGTCCAGAGCCAAGCCGGACGAGTTTAAGACGCGCCTGGAGCAGCGACATGAATCCAGGAAGGAGCCGCTGGGCCGCTCCAGCCAGGCGGAGTTTGTCAAGATGATGGAGGAGGAGGTAGGAGGCTGGAGGCGCAGGGTGGTGACATTAGGGAGGAGAACAGAGGGGCGGGGCTGCGAAGGACTGGAGTGTGTGTGATGTGACGTCACCACCATGTGTCGTTTCAGCTGGAGAAGAAAGAGCAGCTGGCTGCTAGCAGGGGAGAGCCAGGAGGCTTCACTAAAGACAAGGTGAGGAGACATCAGGGGGTCTCTCCTACCCCCCTTAGGTACCTATAACTCTAACTCTAGGACTAGGTAGTGTATAACTCTAGGACTAGGTAGTGTATAACTCTAGCACTAGATACAGTATAACTCTTCTCTAACAGTGTTCCTTCCTGTTCCAGACGCTGGGGTCCATCCTCAACCTGGAGCTGATCCAGGACAAGACCAGGGAGGAAATCGCAGAGGTACTACCCTAACCTTAACTTAGTTTGCTCTATACCAGTACTACACTAACCCACTCTGCTCTACCAGCACTACCCTAACTAACTCTGCTCTATACCAATATTAACCTAACCCTAACTAACTCTGCTCTATGCCAGTACTAACCTAACTAACTCCGCTCTATACCAGTACTACTACAGTACTGTTTTATACCAGTACTACCCATACTACTACTACTACTACTACAACACCTACAGATGGGTGCTGTAAAAGATTGTGTTGTGAAGTGCTGTATGTTCTTGTTGTGTTTGTGTTCCAGCTGTGGATGAAGTTTTACTCCACCAAGGACACCATCAGTGCCGTCATATCCGTGAGTTGGTCATGTCTCAGTAACTTATGTTGTAGTAGCACGTTAATATAGTATGTTATAGTGTATATAATAAGGTTATCCAGTGATATAACGTTATATACTATGTTATAGTATATATAATGAGGTTGTCTAGTTATATAACATTATATAGTATGTTAAAGAGTATATAATGTATAATGAGGTCATCCAGTGGTATAACAGTAGTATATTGTTATGAAGTGGTGAATCCTCAAATGACATAATTTCTGCTCTTCCTCTGGTTTCCTCCAGACAGAGACGTTTGGACTCATGTTCAGCAGAGCACAGTCCTGTCCCACGGTAGGACCCAGTACCACCCCCCTGAAAAAAAAAAGCCAAAAAAACAAAACAAAACTGGTCCATATGTAACATATCATGTTGTTTCTAGTTCCTGTTCGCTCTGCCCCAGGCGGAGGGATATGAGTTCTTCCTGGGTCAGTGGGCTGGTTATCAGCTTCACTTCACCTCCCTCATCAATGTTCAGGTACCTCCTTATGTCCTACCTCCTTCTGTTCAACCTTAGCCAGGTTTGTCTCATGCACTGCCTTCTTATTTTCTCTCCTTCTGTCCTACCTTAGCAAAGTTACTCCTTATGTCTTACCTCCTTATTTGTTACTTTAGTCAGGTTACTGGCTAAGGTATGTCCTTGTGCCCAACCTTTTTCCGTGCTACCCTAGCCAGGTATCTCTTTATGTCCTATCTCCTTATGTCCTACCTCCTCATCTTATACCCTAGCCAGCTATCTCTTTATGTCCTATCACCTTGTGTCCTACCTCCTTATGTACTACCCTAGCCAGGTATCTCTTTATGTCCAATGCTAACACTCTAGAATGTTCTGCATAGTGATTGGCTGCTGAGTCCACGATGTGTTCCTGTTGGTTCCCCAGATGATGGGAGAACAGGCCCCCAGTCAGCTGATCCTGTACCACTACCCAGAGCTTCAGGACAGCAAGGGCCTGGTCCTCATGACTGCTGAGATGGACCCCAAGTTCATAGTGAGTCCCATCCAAACTCCTGGCCTCCTAAGCCTCAGCCTCAGCTCTGGATCCACCTAGCCTATGCTCCGTGACCCACAGGCAGCAGCCCTGGTGTATTTGTCAGCCTAAACACCTGCTCTGTACCAGCCCACCAATAAAACACAGGGTGTTACACAAGATCCAATCAAATCCACCTGTATGGTCACACAGAAACCTGCTGCTTGGAAATGCTTTACTGAAGTGAGACACTCAAAAGTTAATGAAAAATAAATGTGTGTGTGTGTGTGTGTGTGTTTGTGTGTCAGACCGTACATCAGGCTCAGTGTTTGGCCAATCAGGTGCAGCTGTTCTATGCAAGCAAGCGGCAGGAGACGTTCCAGTTGGTGAAAAACTTCAACCACGCGCCAGCAGCCTTTCAGCACATGGCGGTGATCGCTGAGCTGGAACAGAGTGGGCTGGGCTCGCCGCAGCCCTAGAGAGAGAGACTGAATGACTGAGAGACTTACTGTGAGAGAGAGAGATATCTCTCTGGCCATCACGTCTCGGTCAGCTGATCAGAATGTGACGCACACAACGAACAGCTCTGCTGCCCCCCTGTGGCTGCGGCGCAGATCTGCAGCGAGCAGGTTACAAGAAAGAGGAACCATGTGAACCACAGACGGGTTGTGTATTTATTGTGTATTCATGTTGCTGCTTTGTATTCCTCTGGTCACTTCAATAAACCATAACTTCCACTCTAAGAACGGACGTTTTGTCGTGTTGGCATCCTCAGCACGGTGTGATGCTGGGTGAGTCAGGTGAGAACCAGCCGCTGATTGGCTGAGCGCCGCCCGTTCTGGAGACGCGCTTCATTCAGAGCGTCGGGTTATTTTAGGGAGGCGCTGACGGCTAAGAGACTTCAGCTCGGTACCTCGGAGCATATGTCAGCCCGGAGACAACCGGGATGTGAGCTCTGGAGATAGTTATTATTAGTTATTTTCTACTGGGATTATTGCAAAGGAGCGGCGGGTTCAATTTACATTCCAGTATTTATTGACGTGGAAGATCGCTTCGGATCACCAGGTAAGACCTGGAAGATCTAAATACTATTAGTACTGGTATTAGTACACACCACTGGCTATTAGTACTGTGTATTAGTACACACTACTGATTATAACTACTGGGTATTAGTACACACCATAGGCTACCTGTCATGACAGAAACGCAAACCTGCTTTTAAGCACCGGGCTGCTTATGATAATGTCATAACGTTCTTCATATTACATTGTTTTCATTATCTCTAAATAAAAATTACATTGTCGTCATAACCACCTTCAGATCATAACGTAATGATCACCTGCATATCGTAAACTCCATCTCTTTTCATAGCAACTGTGCTGAATAGTGATGTATACCATACTGACGAAGAGGGACCCCTCTTCCTCCTCTAGATGGCCAAAGCAGAGCAGCGGTTCGGCCAGCGGGACGGCTCGGACCAGAACTTCGACTACATGTTCAAGCTGCTGATCATCGGCAACAGCAGCGTGGGGAAGACCTCGTTCCTGTTCCGCTACGCCGAAGACTCGTTCAGCAACTCGTTCGTCAGCACCGTGGGCATCGACTTCAAGGTGAAGACGGTTTACCGGCACGACAAGCGGGTGAAGCTCCAGATCTGGGTGAGGCTGTGGTTCTGCTCAGGTTCTCCTCTCACGTCCCCAAACAGGCAGCCTACAGAGCCCCAGTCATATCTGCCCCGTAAGACTGTCTCTCTATGGAGACACAACACGATGTGTAGCGTAGGTAATGACGCGTCAATGTAGATGACAATCCACATGTCAATGACATGTAGATAATAACATGTCGATAACATGGACATGATAAGCCGGAGGATAACATGTAGATAATATGTAGACAAGGACACGAAGGTAATGACATGCTGGTAACAACATGTAGCCTACATAATAACATGTGCACAATAGCACGTAATAATATGGAGACCTATCATCTATATAATGACATGCAGATAATAACATGGGATAATAACACTATGGATAAATGTGTATAACACATCTGCTAAATGTGAACATCATTAACATGTAAGCCAGCTAACACTCTGTACAGAATGTTACACGTTTAACAACATGACAATAACATGTATAATAACAAGTATAATTATACATCTGAAATGAAAGAGCATCCGCAGGCGACTCCTCTTCAACCAATCAGAACGCTTATCTCAGACACACACACACACACACACACACACACACACACGCTGAGCTGGGTCTCAGCTTGCATCATTCACAGTGATGGTTGGCATAGCAACAGCTCTTCACATGCATCCTCTCCACACACGCGCACACACACTCCACAAGAGGCCTGTTTAATTGCCACTGAGGACACTGCTTGTGTGTGTGTGTGTGTGTGCGTGTGTGCGTGCGTGCGTGTGTGTGTGTGCATGCGTGCGTGTAACTTGATGTTAGCGATCAGCAGGACTAATCAGAACCGATTGATCCTGTCTGAAAGAGTAAAAATAGACCATGCATGCACATACACACACACACATTATAACACACACCCACACCCACACACACACACACACATAACTCGTACATACATCAGTGTGTCGGTATATGTGTGTGGGTTACAATGTGTGTGTTACAAAGTGCGTGTGTCATAGCATGTGTGTGTTTTATCGGGTGTGTGTTGTAATGTGTGTGTGTGTGTGTGTTACCGTGTGTGTCCCGTGGGTCCAGGACACGGCGGGTCAGGAGCGCTACAGGACCATCACCACGGCGTACTACCGAGGAGCCATGGGCTTCATCCTCATGTATGACATCACCAACGAGGACTCCTTCAACGCAGTCCAGGACTGGTGGGTCAACCCCCCAACTTTGAACACTTCCCCCCCCCCCCCCCCCCCCCCCCCAAGCCCCTACTCAACACCGCCCCACTAACCCCACCCCTCCCAGACCCCAAGTGTCTGTAGTTGATGTGCGTGCATTTGGGGGGTGTGTGTGTGTGTGTGTGTGCGTGTGTGTGTGTGCGTGCGTGTGTGTGTGTGTGTGTGTGTGTGTGTGTGTGTGTGTGTGTGTGTGTGCGTCTCCAGGGCTACACAGGTAAAGACGTACTCCTGGGACAACGCCCAGGTGATCATGGTGGGGAAACAAGTGTGACCTGGAGGAGGAGAGGGTGGTGCCCCCAGAGAAGGGCCGACACCTGGCGGAGCAGCTGGGTGAGCCCTGGTAGCATGGTGGTTAGCATGGTGGTTAGCGTGGTGGTTAGCGTGGTGGTTAGCATGGTGGTTAGCATGGTGGGTAGCATGGTGGTTAGCATGGTGGTTAGCGTGGTGGTTAGCGTGGTGGTTAGCATGGTGGGTAGCGTGGTGGTTAGCGTGGTGGTTAGCATGGTGGTTAGCATGGTGGTTAGCATGGTGGTAAGCATGTCCATTAAGTACTACATTGAGCACTAGTGTTCTACCAAGTATTACAGTACAAATCACCCATCGACAGTTCAACGTCAGCAGGGAAGCCTGAAGGACGGCGGTTCCATTCAGAATTATTTCCATATTCTAAAATGATGATAATATGTGGTGGGAATAACTGGCTCAGTCGTACAGATACAACACATTTAACCCTGAGGATATGTAACACACACACACACACACACACACACACACACACACACACACACACACACACACACCTAGTAGGCCTACTGGTTCTTTGTCTTTGAGCTATTTGCTGTGGACGCCTTTAATATGTTGCAACTGAATGCAACAACTGCCACATTCTGTCTGTCTGTTGATCTGCTATAGTTTAGTATAAACTCTTACCCTGCACCTTCCTCTAGAGCTAAGAGTCTGTACCTTCCTCTGGAGTTAGAAGTCTGTACCTTCCTCTAGAGCTTGGAGTCTGTACCTTCCTCTACAGCTAGGAATCTGTACCTTCCTCTACAGCTAGGAATCTGTACCTTCCTCTAGAGCTAGGAGTCTGTAACTTCCTCTAGAGCTAGGAGTCTGTACCTTCCTCTACAGCTAGGAATCTGTACCTCCTCTAGAGCTAGGAGTCTGTAACTTCCTCTAGAGCTAGGAGTCTGTACCTTCCTCTAGAGCTAGGAGTCTGTACCTTCCTCTACAACTAGGAGTCTGTACCTTCGTCTAGAGTTAGCAGTCTATAGCTTCCTCTAGAGCTAGGAGTCTGTACCTTCGTCTAGAGTTAGCAGTCTATACCTTCCTCTAGAGAGCTAGGGGTCTACTTTCCTCTATTGCTCGGAAACTGTACCCTCCGTTATAGCTAGGAGTCTGTACCCCTCTCTATAGCCAGGGGTCTGTACCTTCCTCTATAGCTAGGAGTCTGTACCTTTCTCTGTAGCCTGGGTTGGGGTCTTCACCAATGACAGGGGGGGGGGGGGGGGGGGGGGGGGGGGGGGGGGGGGGAGGAGACCCTTGATGCCAGAGTTAACATTCTGTTTCTCTCTGTAGATCAGTCTGGTGTCTGGCCCGCTGAAAGCCTCTTCAAGAATGTAAAATGGCTAGGACCAATCAGTGCTCAGGAGAGGTATGATAGGAGGGGGAGGTATGATAGGATGGGAGGCAGTGCCACAGTGAATGATGTAAAGACTGACGGCACCAGAGGAATGTGCAGCTGTACGGTGTATACCGTGGCTGTACGGTGTGGTGTGTACAGCCACATGAGGTACGGATCAGAAGGGTTTTATCTAAAGATTTGATCACTGAGTTACTTCATCTGATGGGTCGGATGTGTTGAACAATGTAATATCACCAGCCCTCCATTCTAACCATGCTAACAGGATGGGAGGCTGTCAGGAACCATTTATATTCACAGCTCAGAAGCTGTTTCATGTCTGACCTTTGCGTGTGTGTGTGTGTGTGCGTGTGTGTGTGCGTGCGTGTGTGTGTGCGTGCGTGTGTGTGTGTGTGTGTGTGTGTGTGTGTGTGGTGTGTAGGGTTTGAGTACTACGAGGTCAGTGCTAAGGAGAACATCAACGTCCAGCAGGTGTTCGAGCGTCTCGTTGACATCATCTGTGTAAAGATGTCGGAGCGCGTGGATGTGGAGGCGCCCGTTGCCCCCGGCAACACCACCACCAGACTCTCAGATAAGCCCGCCCAGCTTCCCCAGAAGTGCTGCTGATTGGTCCCCTCTCATTGTCACTCAACCCTCCCAGCCCTCCTGCTAGCTAGCATCTTAGCGCTGGACAGATTTTCATTCATCATGCATTAGACATGTTTACATGTATGTACTAGGTTACAGGTGGTTAGTTAGGGTGTAGGGTTACAGCTGGTTTGTTAAGGTGTAGGGTTACAAATGGTTTGTTTAGGTGTAGGCATTCAGATGGTTTGTTAAGGTGTAGGGTTACAGATGTCTATTTTATGTGTTAGGTTAGAGGTGGTCAGTTTAGGTGTAAGACTAGAGATGGTTAATTTAGGTGTTAGATTTGTGAGGGTTAGGTTCTCTACTGGGGCCTCAGCTCCCTCTAGTGTCACATCCACTCCACTCCAGCTCTGTCCTTAAGGTGAGTTCTTCAGAGCTGTGGTCTGAGTGGTGTTGCCTCACCACACTAGCCACCTGAGATCAAAGGAGAGCCATGATACAAGAGAGCTCACCTTTA
>JAXIVH010000631.1:2500-61158 GCA_036785325.1 Urophycis tenuis
CGATCTCGGGGAGCGGCTCCAGGGGGCTCCAGCAGGGCAGGCGGGAGAGGGGGGAGAGGAGGTGGTGGTGGGGGCCGCCCGGGGGCGGGGGGGGGCCCGGAGCCCGGGTGGTCCCGGCCCAGCGGGCTCAGGTTCCGCGGGCGCGCCTGGTGGTTCTGGTTCCGGTTCCGGTTCTCGTCCCCGGTGCCGCCGCTGCCGCCGCCGCTCTTCCCCGGCAGGAAGTTGAAGTTGCTGTCCTTGTCGTGCTTCCTGTTGAGCAGCGAGGAAGAGGAGGAGGAGGAGGGGGAGGAGGAGGAGGAGGAGGAGGGCGAGGAAGAGGCGGAGTTGCCGACGGGGCCCCGGCCCTCGAAGGCCGGTCCCTGAGTGGGATCCTGGACGTGGAGCATCTTGGACCTGGACTGAGCCTCACTGGGAACACACGCAGAACAGAGGGGGCTGTTGAGACCAAAATACATGCTGACATCTGCGTGAACCATGATGAACCTCGAGAGGAGCGATTGCATCTCTCCCTCTGTCTGTGACGACTCATACATCCAAACTAGTGCAGCGTTTTTTTTTTTTTTGTTCTTTTTTTTGTTATGCTATCGCTGAGGGATGCTGGTCACGGAGCCCGACATAACCAGTTCGATGCCGAACAGAGAGTCTCCTTCGTCTTTTTCCGTGACTGCGGGCTTCTCCTGCACTCTCCATTTATATTAGTGTCAAATATTTACATGTCTCCTTAGAATGGAAATCTCTCTAATCCTGACTTGGGGGGACTGTCAGTCAAACCCGCGCGGGCTCTTTGAGACCCCCCCCCCCCCCCCCCCCACACACACACACACACACACACACACACACATCCACACCGGGTCCTGCCTATATGAATCCGCGCACACACGTGGTGCTGAAGGACAGCGACTGCGGCCGGACGCGCGCATCAGGACAGCTGTGACGTCACGAAGAACGAACGCTTTCCCTTCAAATTAAACGATTGGAAAAAAAACAACAACATGTAGGCCTAATCATATTCAGGGTCGTTTCTGCTGTTGTATGTTGACATTTTTTAAATTCGAAATCGATTTTCAAAAATGATTGACATTATCGATCTTATAATGGACATTCGGAACACGCATTTCCCAATCTCAACCCCTCAAAATAACAGTTGTAATACCAAAACAGTCGGTGTCTGCGCGTCATCCTGAGGAGATCCCGGTGTCTGCACGCAGGAAGACAAAAATCACGAAAAGCCGAGCAATGGCGTTGGTTTGCTGCATAACTGCCGTTTTTTTCTCTCCTGCCGCGTCGTCAACAACCAAACACGACAGATGTGCGCAAAACGACCCCCCTAAGCGGCCCCGGAACGTGAGCAATAAAGCCGAGCTGACAATTCTTTCGGCGAGTGTTTTTTAAGATCGCGCTAAAATAATAACAGACATGTCTGTCCGTTATGTAACCGTCCTGCTGCGCTCACCCCATGTCCTCACTGCGCTCTCTCTTTCTCTTTCTCCCTGTCCTCTGAGAGGAAGACCACCCGCTGTCCTGTCGCTCCGCTACAGAAACAACACGAGGCGCAAACACTCACATCGAAGCCTTTTGCTTTGGGGAGGGAAAAAAAATAAAAGGCCGAGACTTACCGTTTGGGTTTAAGGGTCCTGATCAGGAAGAGACGGAGCACCTCCCCTCTTCTTCCCCCTCCTTCGCTCGACCCTCCGATGTGATGTTTATCCAAATTTTTTTCTCCCCTCCCTCGTCCTCCCCCCTCCCGCCCTCTCTCTCTCTCTCTCTCGCTCTCGCTCGCTGTCTCTCACCCGTATACGCTCCGTCCGGGAGGGAATGGACCGCTCCGATAGCCAATGACTCACGTTTCCTCGGCAGCCAGGGCTGGTGCGGAACAAACGCAGGATGTTTCCACAGTTTCCCAGGGCCGTTTTTATGTGCGCGAGGACGAACACAAAACGGCTCCTCGTTGAGTATCGATGATGAGATGTGACCCCTTTTGGCTCTGAAGCGCTGATACTCAACGAGATGTAACCGCTATAAGTGCCATCCTGAAATGTGTCATCATTATTCAATGAATGACCATAGTATATGCAATTATAGATTGATCATGAGCTACATAGCTTCACTAATATGTATGTTGCTTTCATAAATGAGGGGTATTCAGGGCACCACATACTACAGTCCAACATGTGCGTGGCCAGGAGTTATCAATACAGATGGAGCTGGACAGAGAGGAGGGTTTGGTGTGAAATAACATGTCTGATTGTGATGAAGGTGAGGACATAGAGGGGGACGTAGAGGGGGACGTAGAGGGGGTGATGTCGCTGACTCGTTGACTTGGGATTCATGCATGAACATCATTAACCTCATTATGTATGTGTGTGTGTGTGTGTGCGTGTGGCAGGTGAGAGGGTGTGTGTGTGCGTGTGTACGAACGTGAATGATGTGCTGGTGTGCATGTGTGTGTTTGACTGCACAGGCGCGTGCGTGTGCGTGTGCGTGTGCGTGTGTGTGTGTGTGTGTGTGTGTGTGTGTGTGTGTGTGTGTGTGTGCGCGCGCTCGCTTGGCGCTTCGGGGACAAGAGGTGAGTGACATGAGCATGTGAAGGCTACATCAGACGGCTTGACTCCCCTCCACCTCCTCCTCCACCTCCTCCTCCACCTCCTCCTCCACCCCACCCTCTCTGACATGTCGTCGCTGGCGGCTGAAAAGCACATGCAACCCCCCCACCCCAACTTCTACCCTGCACCCCCCCCCCCCCCCCCCCCCCCACAACAACAACCCCATTCAAGTCCCCCAGCTCCAGGCTGTCTCCCCCCTCCTCCCCCCCCTCCCCCCTCCCCCCCCACCGTTCAATAGTAGCCCTAGCACATCAAAAATACATCAAACGAGAATCGGACGCCCAAGGCCGCGTCACATGCAAAATCCTCCCTCTCTCTCTCTTCCTCCCTGTCTCTCTCCCTTTATCACCCTCCCTCTCTCCCTCTCTCTCTTCCTCCCTGTCTCTCTCCCTTTATCACCCTCCCTCTCTCTCTCTCTCTCTCTCTTCCTCCCTGTCTCTCTCCCTTTATCACCCTCCCTCTCTCTCTCTCTCTCTCTCTCTCTCTCTCTCTCCTCTTCCCTGTCTCTCTCCCTTTATCACCCTCCCTCTCTCTCTCTCCTCTTCCCTGTCTCTCTCCCTTTATCACCCTCCATCTCTCTCTCTCTCTTCTTCCCCTGTCTCTCTCCCTTTATCTCCCCCCCTCTCTCTCTCTTCCTCCCTGTCTCTCTCCCTTTATCACCCTCCCTCTCTCTCTCTTCCTCCCTGTCTCTCTTCCTTTATCACCCTCCCTCTCTCTCTTCCTCCCCCCCTCTCGCTTTATCTCACTGTTTATCACTCTCTTTATCCCTCTCTCTCTTCCTCCCACTCACTCCCTGTATCTGTCTTTCACTCCATCTCTCCATCTAAAAAACCTCAAGTTGCATCGAGATAGAGAGATTTATAGAGGGAGAGAGAGAGAGAGAGAACAGAGCACGAGATGGAGAAAATGTAAAAGATCAGGATCATTAAATGGTGAATAAATAGAAAAGAACACACACAAACATGCTCTTATAGCGACGCGCCAGAGCACCTGACTGCACACGCTCTTATTGTGACACGCAGCGCACCTGCCCTCACACGCTCTTATTGTGACACACAGAGCCACCTGACCCGTGAGAACCTCTGGGTTGTCAAGCAATCCCACTATAGTAAGCTCTCTCTAAAGAGAACGAGAGAGAGAGAGAGAGAGAGAGAGAGAGAGAGAGAGAGAGAGAGAGAGAGAGACAAAAAGAGACGGTGAAAGAGATGGCATCAGAGAGACCAATCGCAACTAAGAGAGCGAGAGAGCGAGAGAGAAAGAGCGAGACATAGCATCAGAGAGAGAGAGAGAGAGAGAGTCAGAGAGAGAGAGAGAGAGAGAGAGAGAGAGAGAGAGAGAGAGAGAGAGAGAGAGAGAGAGAGCGAGCATGACTTACCTAGTGAACATAAAGACCTTGTTTGGAGTCAAGCTCACCCTGTGGCTGGTGACCCACTTCTGCTCTCACACCAGACTCTGCTGTGACAGGGGCCCACGGGCCCCATGAGGACCGACAGCACCCAGGGGCCGTTCTGTCAGAACCCTCATCCCCCCCCCGCACCCCCCCCCCCCCCCCCACACACACACACACATCTGTACTGTGGAGATATTAAATATATGTAATGCAGCCTCCTCGGTTGACCTCCAGCCAAAACTAGCACTCTGTCTCCCTCTCTCTCTCAGCGATGATCCACCGGGACAACCGAAACGTGGGGAGTTTGGTACAGGGAGGAGATAGTACACACTCTCATGCACTCACTCACACTCACACACACACACACACACACACACACACACACTCACAGACACACACACACACACACACACACACACACACACACACACTCAGACACACACACACACTCACAGACACACACACACACACACACACACACTCACAGACACACACACACACTCTGACTCTCACACATATATTCACAGAGATGCTCCCTGGCTGTCTGCTCTTAATAATATGACCAGTGTTCAGTCCTCCAGGTGCCCTGGGGCCCGTCTCTCTACTGACCCAACCAGTAGGCCTCCAGACCCCCTCTGAGCACTGGGTTCTGGGTTCTGGGCATTGGTTTCTGCACTCTGGGTTCATGGGTTCTGGGTTCATGGGTTCTAGGCCCTGGGTTCTGGGTTCATGGGTTCTAGGCCCTGGGTTCTGGGTCTTGGTTTCTGAGTGTATGGGTTCTGGGTTCTGGGTTCAATGGTTCTGGGCCCTGGGTTCTGGGTTCATGGATTCTGGGTTCATGGGTTCTGGGTTCATGGGTTCTAGGCCCTGGGTTCTGGGTTCATGGGTTCTAGGCCCTGGGTTCTGGGTCTTGGTTTCTGAGTTCATGGGTTCTGGGTTCTGGGTTCATGGGTTCTGGGCCCTGAGTTCTGGGTTCATGGTTTCTGGGGTCATGGGTTCTGGGTTCATGGTTCTGGGTCCTGAGTTCAGGGAGTTCAAGAGACAAGAGGGCAAAAACAAGTCAAGATCCTTTTGAGAAGCAGACAAAGAGAGATAGACGGGCAGAGAGACAGACAGGTTGAATGAGAGAGAGGGAGAAAGAGAGAGAGGGAGAGAGAGAGAGAGACAGTGAGGAGACCCAGTGCAGGGCTCCATCCTGCAGAGATCCATTTAAAGGTTACAGATGACTAAGCGACACCCGGACCAAGGCATTCTGCCACCGTGCCCTTGGGCCAGGTAGGGGGGGGGGGGGGGAACTTAAGCTATAGCTGGCTCTCACTCCGGGACCCCCAACACCCTACCGCTTCTGGCCATCGGCCCCTAATGATGTGTAATGTGGGGGGGGGGGGACCCCCTCCTACGCCCCCATACGTCACCCCGGGACCTGGTTCTAATCAGCGGGGCCCCTAATGAGATGGAGCCAAAGATGAAAGGCCTCGTTAGAAGTGGTTCCCCTAACGAGGCCCTATTATTAAGCGCTTAGCAATTCATTAGCGCCTAAACTGCAATTAAGTTTGGACCCGGAACGGGGGAGCGGCAGACCCGCGCCGAAGACGTTTTCCGTTTGAAGACGTTTTCCGAACCGGGTTCCCGACGAGACCAGGCAATCGGGCCGCCGTCGCCATGGCGAACAATTAGCCCGCCATTCAGCGGCGACGTCGTCCAAAAGGGACCGAGGAGAGCGAGGAGGACGCACAGATGTGCTGCCCGCCCACGTTCCCCAACATCTGGACACGGGGACGCCCCTGACAGGCCACACCACAGTGTAAAGGGGTTACCTTGCTTAACAATAATATATATATATATATTTATAAACATCTGAAAATTACTTTTGAGTTTCTCATGTTCTTCTTGACGTTGCATTGGTCATTAGTCTAATAATTGAATTCTCTGAATTGCACTCTAAATATAGTATTGGATTCTTAGGCCATTTATTCCCGCAATGCCTTAATTGCTTTTGCAATGTTGTGCTCATTATATTGCTCATGTACTGTACATCGTCATTACATTGAGTTAATAAAATATTGACTATATCCAATCCAGTGCCTAGCCAAGTCTAGTGCAAGCGATCTCTGCCCTGTTTGGGAGCACCTGGAGAAGACTGCAGAATACACCGGTCTTCTGGGGTCTTGACCTGGTTGTCCCAGGAGGTCTCAGTCATTAGAGTAACGACCTGGTATTAAAGATGTAATGGGCACTTGATTGATTGATTTTAGGCCTTAAATGCCAACACAATCCCTTGTTGTCAGTAAACTAGTTTAACCTCTCATTTGTAGACAAAAAGGAGACAGTCCAATTTCTTAAAATACGCTTTTATTTACACCGTAAAACAAATACATAAAATCTTACATGCTCCGGGAAAATGATTAAAAAAAGAATTCCATACACACAAAAAAAGAAAATCCTATTTACATGATAGAGAACAATTACTGGGTTCTCATTCTGGTCCCGTTGACTCTAACGTACACACACACACACACACACGCACACACGTACATAAATAGAGTTAGGTTGTTGTCTGCGAGACTTCGTTTTTCCGTAGCTGGTGTAATCTTAAAGGTCATGTCAGCTCTGGCCGAGACTCCGCCCCCCCCCCCCCCCAGTAAACATACTGCGCCGAGTCCCGAGATGAACGGGAAACTCCAGCAAATGCCTCGGCAAAAAAAAGAAGTTAGAGTGATACAAAATGTGCTGAAAGTTTTACCATTTCTTTAAAAAATTCCCCACCCTGATCTGGCACCTCCACGAGCAAGACCACCAGATGTTTGGACTGTCTCTCCCTGCCTCTCCCTCTCTCCTGCCCCTCCGTCTGTGCCTTCTCTCAGGTATCCCAGAAGTGGTTCGTTATAATAACCCTCCAATCATGCGGATGACGGGCCGCTGAAACTGAACGCCAGCCGCCGGCCGCTCAGCAGCCAATCAGGCGAGGCGGCTCCCGGACTTTAAGGTGATGTGTGGCTTCCGGCTCCAGCTCAGTTCTCCAGGAAGCTGAAAATGCTCCTCTGGGCGCCGGGGCCCGCGGGCTGGCCGGGTCGACACACCCTCTTGGAGGCCGGGTTGGTGGTCTCCGTGGGCCCCCTCTTCACCTGGAACACCCCCCCCACCCGCCACACAGAAACACCCGGCAGAGGAGGAAGCAGAAACCGTGCCGTCAGAGATGTTGAATCACCGCGCGGTGGACAGTGGATTCTCCCTGGGCTGTGCTCCAGGGAGAATGATGAAATGTAAGCCTAAAATTATGGATAGGATTCTGTCTGTAGCGTGTGGGGGCTTTGGCAGAGCGCTGGTTAACGCTATGGAACCACCAGGCTGGGTAATCGATTCCAGTAATTGCAGAGCAGCTGAAAACGTTTTATCTTACGACATGACCCATTAGGGCACTTTAACGGCTGCCATTTAAGAAGAATTACTAATTTAGTTGACCGTTCCGGTCTCTTTTGTGTCCCATTAGTTTCATTGTAGGTACAGGCTGCAGACACTGACACGCACAGAGAAATGTACTTAATGAAGGCAGTTCACTGACATTTGTCGGCCGCATCCCTCGAGTGTCGTGGGCTTTGTCTCCCTCTAGTGGCGTTACATCCACATTACACACACGTCGCATTTAAAACCCACGGTGTAACATTGACTGCTTGAACCGGGCTGTCAGAGCCATGGAGAAGTCAAGCCGAGGTCAAAGTGCTTCAGTGTGTTCAGGGTCGTGTCGGGGGGCTCCGCACGGCCGCCCTCTGACCCCAGGCCTCACCTGCTTCTTGGGGGCGGTGGCGTCCTTCTCGGGGGACAGGGTATGGAAGAGGAAGCCCCGGGTGTTGCGGGGGGCCAGGGGGTTCGCCTCGGAGATGGAGGCCAGCTTCTGGAGCACCGAGCGGGGCTGGTTCAGCAGGGAGCCCGTCCTCCTCAGCTGCAGGGGTCACGGGGTCAAAGGTCAGAGAGAGGGAGAGCTGAGTCAGTCTGAGTCAGACTGGTACCCTGATTCCAGTGGTGTGATGACCAGAGGTGGGACCAAGTCACTGTTTGGCAAGTCCCAAGTCTTAGCAGTCAAGTCCAAGTCAAGTCCCAAGTAAAGACAGAGAAGGGCAAGTCGAGTCCAATTCCAAGTAACACCAAAGCCAAGTCGAGTCCAAGTCCAAGTCCCAAGCTTCTTCGAGTCCTGAACAAGTCATCATGTACTCTTCACTTAATAATGCCATTATCAGACTAACGATCACAATTTCAACATATCAACCTAATCTTCAGTATTTTTTTATACACACAGATTAAACTATGCATATATTTTATATATCTGTATATACGCATGCGCCCAAAGACCTTCAAAGTATTGTGTGCGAATGGTGGGTTAGAAATGTATGAGCACGGAAGGCACCACTGTCATCCTAAAGTTGGTAAAGCGCCTTGACTAGTGAGGCATGAACTGTGTGGATGCATGTAACTGGCATTGATGCTTCAGTGGATGCCAGTTACAGTAGGTCAACATTTTGCTTAAATCACAATTAAACCTAATATTTCAATAAAACAATGTTTAATCTGCATAACAATTAAGCAGCATGACTACACACAATGAAAGGTGCTGGGGGTAGGCGCTTGAGAGACAGAAAGAGAGAGACAGACAGAGAGAGATCAAGATGAAGAATTGCATTTGCAAAAAATTAAACTGGATAGCAGTGTGTCCGACATCTGCGAGCGATGGGGACCAGACCTGCAAACTGGTCAGAGAAAAAAAGGTGACAGCGTAATGGGGCCCCCCAAGAAATTTTCTTTGTGATTTAAATATGTTAAGTGCGCAATTCTGAGCGTTTTGACAGTAGGATTTCTGGAGGTATGTAGTATGTCTATAGTACAGTATACTCAGTGTTTCCTCTAGATTTTTTTGTAGCAGTGGTGCTGTGTGTTGGTAAACAAGCAACACTAGGGGGGTCCGGGGGCATGCCCCCCCGGAAGAAAAATTTGAAAAATAACCCTTTAAATGGTTACTTCTGGTGAGATTTTTATGAAAAAAAGTTACAGATTGAGCTTCCAAATATGACATAACAACCAACAGAGTCAAGGTATCTGCTGAGACCAGATCATTGTGAAAATGTGCGATCACACTGTTCAATATTGCGATGACGATATGACTTGCGATAATAAATAAGAAAAGATTAAAATTTTGGTCATGGTGAATACGTCGATATGAATTTAAACAAATTTGCATATCGAGACGTCACTGACCGCGTCTCCATCCCGTAAAAGTTTAGTGGTCTCCTTGACGTCAGTCGACACGTCACTTTATAGCGGTGTCGAGATATTTCAATGCATTTTTTCATGTAGGACCTATTGCTACCGTGCATGAACCCAAAGTAATAATTTAGCCTTCTATAACTTCGAACGGTGACTGCGAACATTTTCTTTACTGCAGCTGCAGCCATCATAACAGACAAGCGCGAACCATTGATGAAATGAAGCGAATATAAAAGAAAGAACGTAGCCTACGTGTGTATGTAGGCCATTTATATTCGCGATACCTTCTAAAATATAATTAATAGGGTTTTATTGTAGTTGCATTAGTTATTTGAAGAGTTAAAAAAAAACAACGATCGGTCTTAACGCAAGTATACAACTGGCAAGTCGGTCGGACTAAAAGGGAAAAATAAATATTTGGGTCGGTCCTAAATTGACAGGGTGGGTCGGGTTACTGCAAACCACAATATTTAAGGATGAGAGATTGCATGCGATTGCATCCGTTATTTCTTTATGCCTGCGGGAGCTGGGTGGATATGGGGTGGCATTGTATAGCGTCTCCTTAATTGAGGATTGTGTGGATTGTGCGGTGGCAGGAGTGGAGGAGCGTTTCATTTTTTCCTTCATTTATTGGTCCTGTATTACTTTGTGTGCGGACTTTAAGTGGTTAAATAGATTGGTCGTATTCGCTTGAGGTGCAGACCGTACGGTCGCGTGACATATCTTACAAGTTTTCAGGCGGGGGCGGGGCGCAGCGGAGTGCGCAGGTGGAGAAAGAAGGGTTCGCTCCATTTACCACACAAAACACGGCGGATGGCAGAATGATCGTTTTATTACGATTATCTTGTTTTAATGATCGAGGGAAGCCAAAATCGTAATCGGAATCGTATTTTTTGACTGGAGACATGTCAAGTCATTACAAGTCAAAGAGGCAAAGTCCGATTCGAGTCTCGAGTGAATAGTATTCAAGTCCAAGTCGAGTCGCAAGTTATGGCGAATTTTATCAAGTCGAGTCTGAAGTCATTAAAATAATGACTCGAGTCTGACTCGAGTCCAAGTCATGTGACTCGAGTCCACATGTCTGGTGATGACCAATCCTTTCGCCATCCTTGATTAAATAAGGGATCGATGGGGGCGACAGCCGAGTGTCCGGGTTTGATTCCCAGCGTCCTCGTCTACCTGCAGGCGCCCTTGAGCAAGACAACCCCTAAGCCCTGCCTGCTTCTCATCGGAATGGATCAAATATTCAGAGTAAGAGGCTTGGGATGAAGCCGTCAGCCAAATGACAAGATGGAACTTGTTCCATCTTGGACGATGTGTTGATGACTAAATGACTAGAAACTAATGACTAAGTGTGACGCGCACCAGCTGGCCAGAGTGGGAGGGGCCCTGGGAGTGTCCATAGTAAAGCTATTGTCAAAACATAACCAAGATGTACAAGCTAGCCTGCAGTTTAAACACTCAGAACACATCCGCTACGGCGGTGATGTCAGTGACAGCATTATTGAATCCACCATGAGCAGAGCTGACCAGACGTCCGCGGTGGTTAAAGCTACGGGCTAGCTGAGGCGCTGCCCGCGGTGGTTAAAGCTATGGGCTAGCTGAGGCGCTGCCCACTGTGGTTAAAACTACGGGCTAGCTGAGGCGCTGCCTGCGGTGGTTAAAGCTATGGGCTAGCTGAGGCTCGGCTCGCGGTGGTTAAAGCTACGGGCTAGCTGAGGCGCTGCCCGCTCTGGTTAAAGCTACGGGCTAGCTGAGGTGCTGCCCGCGGTGGTTAAAGCTACGGGCTAGCCGAGGCGCTGCTCGCGGTGGTTAAAGCTATGGGCTAGCTGAGGCGCTGCCCACGGTGGTTAAAGCTATGGGCTAGCTGAGGCGCTGCTCGCGGTGGTTAAAGCTACGGGCTAGCTGAGGCGCTGCTCGCTGTGGTTAAAGCTACGGGCTAGCTGAGGCGCTGCCCGCGGTGGTTAAAGCTACGGGCTAGCCGAGGCGCTGCTCGCGGTGGTTAAAGCTACGGGCTAGCCGAGGCGCTGCTCGCGGTGGTTAAAGCTACGGGCTAGCTGAGCCGCGGTGGTTAAAGCTACCGGCTAGCTGAGGCGCTGCACACGGTGACTGAGGGCGGGTGGTCTCACCTGGCCGGGCTGGGAGGGTCTCTGGAAGGGGTTCAGACAGGCTGAAGGTTTATTCTCCACGGCCGGCGCCACGGGGGCTTCTGGGGAGAGGGAGGGACACAGTGGTTTGATGAAGAAAACAAGAGAAAAGATGAAGGCTAATCAAAGGGCCTCCATGTTTTATACATGGAGCCATTTCCGTTTTCCATGACTGGAATGGAATGGACGAGCTAGCGGACTACTTGATTATTTTGTCATTAGAGGATCTTGTTCTTATAATTTCAATGAAGAAAAAGACAATTATCTCAATGGGGAAAAGGGCTGATTTTGATGTATTAAAAAAACACGACTAATAATGCTGAACTTTACCCAGAGAGCACTTGTCATGAAGAAATCTGCAGCGCTAATCTGACGATCATGAACGAAGTCCTCTGCACCGCGGACGCACACGCCTGCCCTTTCACGCTAAACCCGGCGGCAATCAAACCCACGCTACATGCAAATGAGCTGCAGCAGCGAGAGGACCAATCAGAGGGGGGAGGGAGCGCGGCTGACCTTTCCTCTGCAGCTTCCTGGCGGTGAACTTCTTGGCCAGCCTCATGAACTGGCTGTCCTCCTCCCCCAGGTTCTCCTCATCCTCAGCGTCCTCAGCATCCTCAGCATCCTGCTCCCGGTGGTCCTTCTGCTTCTTCTGGTTCTTCTGCTCCGACTGACCGAAACCAGGGTTGGTTAACGCGCGCTGTTGGCGGTTCACGCTACGGCTACGCACATGCTACAGTTGCATGGATGCGTTAGCATCATGCCGCGGTCTATCACACGCCACGGCTACATGTTCGCATTAACGCCATGCTACGGCCACACACCTGTGTTAGCATCATGCTACAGCCACACACACCTGTGTTAGCATCATGCTACGGCCACACGCCTGTGTCAGCATCATGCTACGGCCACACGCCTGTGTTAGCCTCATGCTACGGCCACACGCCTGTGTTAGCATCATGCTACGGCCACACACACCTGTGTTAGCATCATGTTATAGCCACATGCATGCACTAGTATAATGCTGAGGCAACATGCCTGTGTCAGCATCAAGCTACGGCCACACACACCTGTGTTAGCATCATGTTATAGCCACATGCATGCACTAGCATAATGCTAAGGCCACATGCACGCACTAGCATAATGCTAAGGCCACATGCCTGTGTCAGCATCATGCTTCAGCCAAACACCTGTGTCAGCATCATGCTACAGCCACACACCTGTGTTAGCCTCATGCTTGTGTTAGCATCATGCTACAGCCACACGCCTCTGTTAGCATCAAGCTACGGCCACACACACCTGTGTTAGCATCATTTTACAGCCACATGCATGCACTAGCATAATGCTAAGGCCACACACACATGCCTGTGTTAGCATCATGTTACAGCCACATGCATGCACTAGCATAATGCTAAGGCCACACGCCTGTGTCAGCATCATGCTACAGCCACATGCTTGTGTTAGCATCATGCTACAGCCACACACCTGTGTTAGCCTCATGCTTGTGTTAGGATCATGCTACAGCCACACACATGCCTGTGCTGGCATGAAGCTACGGCCACACACCTGTGTTAGCATCATGCTACAGTCACGTGCTTCATTCAAACATGTTAGCCATTTTGTGACTAGCGCACACACACACAACACACCTGCTCCCTGAGCCACTGTTCCCTCTCCAGTCGCTCCCTCCTCCGCTGCACCTCCGACAGGTCCATGTCTTCATCCTCCTCCTCTTCCTCCCCAGCTCCGCCCATCCTGTCCAGTTCGAAGCCGTCGTCTGTGGAGAGAAGACAGGACCGGCTGTGTTGAGTTCTGCGCTCCGCCCGTGGAGGAACACTGTGCTCTGACTCTGCAGGGGCTCGTCAGGTCTATCTGTGAGGCTTGTGATGAGGGGTCTAATATGTCTATATCAGGGGTTCTCAAACTTTTTCACACCAAGGACCACTTTATCTTTTTTTTTTTTTATCACGGACCACCTAACCAGCGGGCAAATTTCCCACTCACACCCTTAAAAAAACCTTTTTAAACAGCGTATGTTCCAATTGCATTATATGTTGTATATTCCAAATTAAGTCTGCAGTATATTACAAATGTATTTGTAATAAATAGGCTAGTAGCAAAATTAGGCTACTATGAAATACCTTTACCCCGATCTATGTGAGATTAATCACTGTTTCAGATTAAACATGTTCAGAGCTGGTTGTGATGTAATGAATGAAACAGCAGTTGTATGAAGAGAATTTAATTTGATACCACTGTCAAAATAGTAAAGGTGAACTCAATGTGAAGTAGTTCAACATTAAAAGAGTAAACTATGTCAATTGAACCTATTACCTTTAATTGTAATCAAATATTTGGCTCTTGTGGAGCTATGAACTTCAGCACTGCTGATAAAATGACAAATTCCAAATAAGCATAACAACTTTACAAATAGGCCTATAAATCCTGTTATAAATTCGACTTTTTTGTCATCCTCTCGCGGACCACTGGTGGTCCGCAGACCACACTTTGAGAATCACTGGTCTATATGATTCCACTCTGGGGTGGGCGGGGCTTACCCATGTTCTTCCAGCGGAAGCGGCGAGCGCGGCCCGGCCCGTCCGAGTGCAGGTCCCCGTCCGCCAGGTAGCGCTCCTGGTACAGACGCAGGCGACGCTTGTCGTCGTCCATCACCTGCTTCCTGTAGGGGCGGAACCAGGGGTGGACCAGGTTTTACCAGGGGAACCGGACCAAACAAATAACGGCTGGAGATGAAGAGCACATCTGGAAACGTTTTGGCCCCGGGGTCCCCGAGACACACACACACACACACGCACATGCACACGGTCCTCAGCCTGCCACTCACATGTGGATCTTGTTGACCTGGTCCTGCAACTCTTCGTCGGAGGGCAGCTCATCCAGCAGCTCCTCCTCTTCATACTCGCTGCCCTCGCCGGCCTCTTCGTCGTCGCTGCCCACATCGCTGCCGGACAGCTCGGCCTCAGAGTCGAGGTACTCCGCCAGGCGCCTGGTCGGGGGAACCGCACGGCGGGTCAGTGACAGACAGTACCACAGTCTACGGGCTCCTTAACCATATCACATGTCGAGAACATGTTATTGCACGACGCTTGAGTCTGAAACATGACCCAAGAGGTGAGGAAGGAAACGGAGAGCGCATCCACTTGCATTTTCTTCCTCTTCTTCGGCACCACGCGACGCACTGGGAACAGAGCATCCATCTCCTCGTCCTCCACCTGCTTCCCCTCCGCCTCCTCCTCCTCCTCCTCGCGCTCTTCATCGCCGTCCTCCTGGAAAGACACAGGACAACGACGTAAGAAGACATCTACGCGTCGTCACGGTAACCAAGAGTAACCAACGGCAACCGACTACCCTGACAGCCGACGGCCCGGAGGGCAGCCAAAAGACCCCCAAAACACCTCCTGATACCCGCTAAGCCCTTCCCCTTCAGTCAGCCGCGGGGAGAGACTCAGAAAGGTGAGTCAATCCCACTGAAATACTGAGAGACTCACATCGTCACTCTGGCTGCCCACATCAGACAGGAGCCTGAATTCACAATCTTCCTCATCCTCCTCTTCCTCCTCCTCCTCCACTACAGGCTTCTTCTCACTGAAAAGGTGACATTCAACAAATTGTTAATGATAACGAATGGTAAGGAGTAAAGAAATACGACAGCGGTTTGCTGTGTGTCTGTCGGTGTGTGTGTGTGTGTGTGTGTGTGTGTGTGTGTGTGTGTGTGTGTGTGTGTGTGTGTGTGTGTGTGTGTGTGTGTGTGTGTTGTATGTACACACCTGTGGCGAGCTGATGAGAGCAACTTGTCTGGACTGGGTAGCGATGGCAGAGACTCCTCTGAACAGCGTGGAGGGAGAGAGGTGAGCACAATGATTCACATTGACAATACGCCTTCAAGCTAAAGTTCCAAGCACACTGTGACATGACAACTACGGTGGGGAACGCAAGGCAACTCTACTTATATATAACTTATAAATAAGACCTACAACAAAACATCTGTTAAAAAACTTCAACAACTTCAATGGCAAAAAAGTCAGAAGAGTCCAGGGCATCCTTACCTTGATCAGGGAACTTCCTCGACCCCAACCCCATCAGCTGGTCCATGGACTCCAGCTCTGTGTCTCCATCCCTCTCATCCCTCTCCTCCCTCTTCCCCTCCTCCTCCTCCCCCTGGGTGGAGGGGAAGGCCCCCGAGCAGAGCCCCAGCAGCTCGTCCTCCTGGCTCCCCCCCATCAGCGGCCCCCCACTGCCCCCGCTGGCTCCCGTCCCGCCGCTGCTGAAGGCCCCAGAGCACAGCCCCAGCAGCTCGCCCATGTTGGCGTCCATGGCGTTCTCGTCCAGGCTGCCCAGCACCAGCTGCCTCTTGTGGGGCCCGGGGCCGCCGGCGCGGGGCCCCACGTTCAGGAAGCCGTCGGCGTCCAGCAGCTGGGAGTGGGCGTCGTCCTCCAGGGAGAAGCGGCCCCGCGGGGCCCCCAGGGGGCCCGAGTCTCCCCCGGGGGAGGAGGGGGCGTACAGGTCCTGGGAGTCCTCCACGGGCAGCGAGAGAGACGGCTCGGACATCTTACCCGAGCTCTGCGGGGGAGGGAGAAACACGTCGGCCCGTTAGGTTGACGCCTCGATTAGGATCAGGTACTTGGGGATCGAACCCAGTATCTTTCGTCAAACACCCTAACCAATAGACTATCCTGAACTTAAATAGTTGACCCTGGCTGGGAATCGAACCCCTAACCCTGGCAGTGTTGATGCCTTGCTCTACTGACTGGGACACACTCGCAACTCAAGGCAGCGGGACCACAGTCCATTGGACTCACCTTGGAGGCGGAGCCTAGGAAGCTGGGCCTGAAGAAGCAAGGGGAGGGGGAGCGGAAGAGGGAGGAGTTGACTCCGCCCCTTCCCGTGGATCGCTGGTGACTGATAGGCTGGTAGGAGGGGATCATGGAGCCCAGCAGCTCAAAGCTGCTGTTGTGGCTGTTGTCCTTTGTCAGGGACAGAGAGTCCTCCTCTTCTGTTGGAGAGAGACAGAGAGGGGGAGGGAAAGTGGGAGGGAGAGCAAAGAGGGAATACAAAACATGCACATGGGATTCATTAGGTTTTCAGAACTGAATGACAACTCTCTCGGGGGATTGCTGAAGAATGGCACGCTTGTTTTTAATTAGCGAGACACCGACTGAGCCGGGCGGACCGCAGCATCGCCTCTCTGGATGAGCTATACTGACCCATTTTAGCATCGCCGTCCGGGCCTGAAGGAGCCATCTTCCGGACCCCATCCCTGCAGCAAAGGCAAAACAACCAATCGGGGTTCAGTACCGTGCTCCAGCTTGCATGCGACAGGAAGTCATGCAAGCCTGTACACACTACACACCCAGTTATCTAGCTATCTATGTTGTCAACACCATTCAGGGCTCTTCACACCGATGCAAAGGCCCGTCTTGGCTGACTAGTCAACCGCAATCAAGCCGTTTAACTTAATAGCGCACATATCTTTGTGTTTGAATAATTATTTAGCCAATTGTTAAGCAGCCCAGAGCAGAAATCAAGTCACTTAGAACCCCCCGTAACAGCAGAAATCAACGGTCACTTAGAACCCCCCCCGTAACAACAGAAATCAACCGTCCCTTAGAACCCCCCGTAACAGCAGGAATCAACCGTCCCTTAGAACCCCCCGTAACAGCAGGAATCAACCGTCCCTTAGAACCCCCGTAACAGCAGAAATCAACCGTCCCTTAGAACCCCCCGTAACAACAGAAATCAACCGTCCCTCAGAACCCCCTGTAACAGCAGAAATCAACCGTCCCTTAGAACCCCCCGTAAGAGCAGGAATCAACCGTCCCTTAGAACCCCCCGTAACAGCAGAAATCAACCGTCCCTTAGAACCCCCCGTAACAGCAGAAATCAACAGTCCCTCAGAACCCGTTACAGCAGAAATCAACCGTCCCAGGCCCAGAGCAGCGTACATCCATCCAACATCCATGTTGTCAACACCATTCAGGGCTCTTCACACCGATGCAAAGGCCCGTCTTGGCTGACTAGTCAACTGCAATCAAGCCGTTTAACTTAATAGCGCACATATCTTTGTGTTTGAATAATAATTATTTAGCCAATTGTTAAGCAGCCCATTAACTCAGAAGTCACTTAGAACCCCCCATAACAGCAGGATTCAACAGTCCCTTAGAACCCCCCATAACAGCAGAAATCAACAGTCCCTTAGAACCCCCCCGTAACAGCAGAAATCAACAGTCCCTTAGAACCCCCGTAACAGCAGGAATCAACCGTCCCTTAGAACCCCCCGTAACAGCAGGAATGAACCGTCCCTTAGAACTCCCCGTAACAACAGAAATCAACCGTCCCTTAGAACCCCCCCGTTACAGCAGAAATCAACCGTCCCTTAGAACCCCCTGTAACAGCAGGAATCAACCGTCCCTTAGAACCCCCTGTAACAGCAGGAATCAACAGTCCCTTAGAACCCCACCGTAACAGCAGAAATCAACCGTCCCTTAGAACCCCCCGTAACAGCAGGAATCAACCGTCCCTTAGAACCCCCCGTAACAACAGGAATCAACGGTCCCAGGCCCAGAGCAGCGTACATGCGAGAGCAGGAGTTCCCGGCGAACAGCATGAGGGAGCCGTCTGCGCTCAGCAGGTCCTTGATGGAGGAGGAGGGCTTCAGTGCCAAGGGGGAGGGGCTTCTGATGCCAGGAGCCACGCTGCCTTCGTCGTCCTCCTCTTCCTCGCCTCCTGCCGCTCCTCCTAGCAGGTCGTCGACTCCCTGTGGGGGGGAACAGGTGGTTCGACCATCAACATCAACTTCCGTTGTAGATCAGAAGGTAGGGGGGAGCAACCATTGGCTCACAGATGTAGTGATAATAGATAACATTTCATTATATACAATGCACACTCAAATAAAAGCCTAAATGTGGCCTTTTAACTGACATTGCTAACTGGTATTATCTCCCCTTTGTGGAGAGGTGGACATTGCGAAAAACAATTAAAAGTTGATAATATAGCTTCATTTGAGTTCATCTCATTATCCTTATGAAAAGGTTTCCACTGAACACACACACACACACCTCTGCATCGGAGTCGTCGGTCATCTCTTCCTCCTCCTCCTCCTCGTCCTCCTCACACTCCTCGTTGTCAAGGCGATTCAGGGCGGCCTTGCGGGCCCTCTCCTCCTGCCTGCGCAGCGCCATGGCGTGCTGCAGGCGCTGCTTGAGGCTGCTCAGCCTCTCTCCTGGAGGGGGGACCAGTCAGAACGTCAGAACGTCAGACCGCTTAGCTCGACGCCATTAACACTGGCCTTCTGCACAGCCGCCCAAAGACGAGTGAGAGTCGCTGGATAATACATCTAAATTACACGGACACACCAGATGTGAAACTACATTATTTAAAACAGTCGCTATCAGTGGTAGGTGTCAATGATCAGTGAAAAAAAATCAGTGAACGATGCATTAAAGCAGTGGTTCCCAAACTTTTTGTGCCCAAGGCACACCAAAGGACAAGTAAAAATCTCAAGGCACACCTATTGTGCAAAATAGCCTTTATAACACGTGGTATCACTTATATCATGTAAAATATCTGTAAATGTGCATAATTATTTACTAATGCCAAATAAAATGTAAGTATTACTCAGGAAATATTGTTAACAGAATATAAAAAAAAATAATTTGAAACTTTATCAAATTAGGCTTCATCAAAGCAGCAACACACCCATTTCAACCAGACAGGTCACAAAATTAAAAATGAGGCAAGAACTAAAGAATTGTTTGCCTCTGTATTATTAAATGAGTGCATACAAAGTACTGATATAGGAAATAAAAAATAAAAAAGATTTTTGTGAAGTTGTATATTTCAATAATAATGTATGGCTGTCACAAAATCCCACGGCACACCCGGACTTGCGTCAAGGCACACTGTTTGGGAACCAATGCATTAAAAAATGTGTGTTGTGTAGAATTTAGTGGCTACTAGTGGTGAGCCTGCAGAACTGCATCTCTCACGGTCACCACAGTGGCCTGTGTGGTGGAAGGGAACACGCCGCGATTTCAGTTTGACCAAAAGCAACATTCATTTTAATATTGTGTCTGGGTTGATTTTTCAACAGATTTGGCCTGCGGACAAAATCGGTTCAACCAATCGCATTCGGGCATCCCGGTCGCCATGGACACAGCAGAGTCCAAACAGTCCTCTCAGTGCACCCGCAGTGTAACAGGTAAACCACATCCTCCGACCTCTGACGACTGACCGAAGCACAATACGTACGGTACTGCCACTCCACAAACACAACATCGCACCACGAGGTGCCGGGTCCATTCCCCCGGGGTCCTAAACACTACACAGAACCCAGATCAGGATCGGGCGCTGCCTACCGGGCTTGGCGGCCGCGGGCTCCTCGGCCGACTCCTTGATGGCGACGCTGATGGACTCGGCCTTCAGCTCCTCCTGGCCAGAGGGGGCGCTGGCCTTCCGCACGATGTTGAGCTGCACGCTGGCCTCGCCCTGCGGCCGCAGCACGGGCTGCAGGTGACGGAAGTAGCGCTCCTTCAGGGCCTCCACACCTGACAAGGAGGACAAGGCCTTGGCTTTAGACCACCTGCAGTTTCTTTTAAAGGGGGAAGCCGGAGGCGCCGTTTGACTAGGCCCCGCCCACTACCGACAAAATACCCTCATTGCCGACACATTTTTGGCCTCCATTTAGGGGTGGGGCCAACTGCTGTTCAGGCTTTCGCCGCCTCCATTTGAATGAATCAGTTTTGGGCGATGGAGGAAGAACGTTTGACTGACGTTACCTGGAGACCCAACATGGCCCGGGAACAATGAACTCACGCAATAGCATGCATCTCACGTGTAGAGGTGGATTTGAGTACATATCTACATAATCCAACATTTTCTTTTTAAAACTTTGTGCATTTAAGTCGAGATTTGTATCTGAGGTCTGTCCAAATCACTACTAATGTGGCCTTCGTACGTCACTTTCCATCTCGAGAAAGTTGTTGAGGGATTTGTTTTTCCTCTAAAGTGAATAGTCAGGCCTTTCAGGACGCATCGCTTCTAAGTGATGAATAAAATATTCCTCACATATCTAGCTTGTTTTGTTATGGCAACGGGGAAACTTCCCAGACGTCTTGACCCATGCACCCTATGACTGGAATATAATAAAAAAACAACCTTCTGCTGAGTTCTGGCTCACTAAAGCAGCAGCCTCATGATAGAACATAATAGATTATATGATTATGTGTGGAATGAACCAATCCATGGTGCAATTTGGTTTGCGGTAAAGGTCGCTAAATATTGATGTAACAGTTTAAGAAAGAGCTATCTGCCGGACATAAGAGCAAAATATGGATCGTTCACCAAGAGGCGAAATAAAATAAATATTTGACCACAAAATGTGCACGATTTTTTAAGCCAACCCAAGGCATGGTCACTCTAAGGCTGCATCCGAATGCTCAGTATATACTATTTCTGTGCAGTGTCTACTACTTGACCGTTAATGTAGTACGTGCTACAGCCGTACGTAGAACGCCTCCGAATGCTTCCGAACACCACCGAAAACGCTACCGGATGTTTGGAGATGACGTATTTCCCCTCTGTGCGCAGCAGATCAGATGCCGGCAAAATTAAAAAGTCACCTCCGATAATTTACCTCATAGTTTTCTGTCTTGTCGTCGTTGCTAGTGAATTAAAATCTCTCTTTCTGCGCGAATGGCTCTTGATATCGCTACTTTTATTTATTTTAATTTTCTCCGCAGCGTTTTTCTTCTTCGGTTACCAGACTCTGCTGCATTGTGGGATAGCGTAGTGTCCTACCGTTGTACACTGTGGCGGTAGTACGCATTCGGAAACCATTTCCGTACTACACAATGCGTACTAAGCATTCGTACGTACTATATTTGTCACGTACTACAAAATGCATACTATATAGTAGTCAAGTATGCGTATTCGGATGCAGCCTAAGTGAATCCCAGGTGGGGTCCAGTCCTGCACCGTGGCGGTACAGTGGCCATGGGGCTGAGGCCGGCGCTCCAGGGCTCCTTACCAGGGTTGGGCGGGGCGAGCTCCAGGTCAACAAAGGCCCCGTCGTCGGCACACAGTCTGGGGACGGGAGGGGGGTCCAGGCCCAGCTCCCTCAGCCGAGCCAGCCTGTCCTTCTTGGGCTTGCCGGCGGGACCCCGAGACGGCGCCGCGAGGACCCCGGCACCGACGCCATCCCCGCCCGCGTCCGACCGGGGAGCGGGAACCGGACCCTCGTCCCCGGGGAGGGCGTCTGCTCCCTGGGCTTGAGGACCAGGCGAGGCTGAGGTCTGGTGAGGCCCTGTCCGAACACCCGGGGGTTCACCCTCTGCCCCGTCCAGATCTGAGGGCAGAGCTTTGGGCTCTTGGCTGTCTGTCGCCAGCGAGTCCGGGAGGCTCTCTGAGAGGAAGAGCATGGGGCCAGAGTCCTGGTCCAGAGGTAGGGTGGACGGCGGCTCCCCGCTTCCCTGGCTGAGGCCCTCCTGCTCGAGCGAGGAGGCTGCAGCCGGGTGAGGTAGGGCCTGGGGGAGGAGGCCGGAGCCCGGGACCACAGCAGGGGTGGAGTCCAGGCCCGAGGTCGGGTTCTGGGGCTCGCTTGTGGGAGGAGGGGGCGGGGCTGGGGTCGTCGCCTCGAATATCATCTGCTGATACTTGGTGGATCTGACAGAGGAACAAAGATGGAGGGTAAGTGTGTGTGTGTGTCTGTCATGAAATGCTACAAGGTCCTGTCTCTTGTTTGATGTTCATTCCAGGACAATGTCCATAACCTTCCCAAAGTTGGGAGGTTTCTATTACACAGTCAGAGCTAGCCTCGCACGCGTCGGCCCTAATCAAGCGAGGCGAGCCGTTAAGTCGCAGGCTTCATCAGTCTGGTCAGGCTGGTTGGGCTGGTCTATATGCCGCAGTGTTGTTGAACACTTGAGTTCACCACCACCAGGCCTGAGACCTGAGCCGGTGACGCCATGACGACCACCACAGAGGGAACGCCGCGCCTCTGCCTTCAAGAAGCAGCCATACCAATTATAAAATAAAAATCTATGTCCCGTAATTGGGATTTTTTTTAAATTTTTTTTTTAATTTCTCGTTTTCCATGACGTTTCCACCTTTTTTTTCAGCGAGCCTGACTTTTAAAATGCCGAATAAATGGGTTACTTGAGCAGGGCCATGGCGGGGCCCTCGGGCCTGGCTCTCCTCTTGAAGAAGTCATTGATGCTCTTGGGCTCCGGGATGTGGTAGGGCAGACCCAGGGAGGACTCTGTAGGCGGCAGGGCAATGCCCCACAGGGTTAGGCTGAGCCAGTTAGCGAGTCCCCCGCCCCACGAAGGAGGAACGTTTAAAAAAAAAAAAAAAAACCCCAGCCACAGTTAACAGACAAGGGACGGTACAATCATTTCCTTCCAGAAGGACACTCGCCAGAAGCTATACAGCAAGTATCGGTTTAGTCATTACCAGAAGACTTCGCCCATCTTTTTTGATGTCAGACATCACGCTTTAACATTCAACTATGTGTTACTCACAGGCACGATTATAAAAAAGGCTGTTGTAATTATTTTGCATGCATTTTTCTTTTTTTATGCATAAAGGAAATGTGCATTAAAACCTAAATCTTGTCGCTGACACACACATAACAGTTGAGTGAACTCAAACTCACCTCTGACCAGCCTCTGAGTCTCACTGTGGAGCTGCTTTATCACTTCCTTGCTGGCGCGGGCAGCTTTCCTCTCCTACCAGCACAGAGGAGGGTTAGCACGACGCCAACAGCACCCCATTCAGATAACACATGGGACAGCACCCAGCACAGAGAAGGGTTAGCGCGATGCTAACAGCACTGCATTCAAATAGCACATGGGACACCACCACAGACAGAGAAAGTCTAGCACAATGCTAATATGACATGCATTTATACCCACAACCCATGCAAGGCCAGCTCTTACGGAGCAATTAGGAGTAAACCGATCTTTTGCTCAAGAGCACTGCAATACAGGAAGGAACTAGAGACATGGCACCAGCAGCTGTGATCTTTTGACACTTTGGTTTGCGTCTCCTTTGTGCCGCTAGTTCTGCAAGCCGAGTGTCACTCAACCACATGACAGGGTAGCTAGCGACGGGTGGGTCACACCTTGGGGGGGGGGGGGGTTGACACCCAGCCCACACCACAGTGGGCTGTCACGTACCACGCGCTGCGGCTTCTCCAGCGGCTCTTCCTCCTCCTTATCTTCCTCCCCCTCGTTCCAGTCGTTGAATCGGGGTTCCTGTAAGAGTCACGTCAGAGCTCACTGACTGCGGCCCGGCGCCACGGTGAACTACATACCCCAGAATGCAACAGCGCCCACTCACTGCTCCACCACATCCCATGGGTTACCTTGTGTTTTTTGGCCTTGTGTTTAGCGGCGGCTCGGATGGCATCCAGGGACTCCTCGTCGCTGTCTCCGTCCAGGCCGGCGTCAAACAGGTCCGTGTCTCCGAGGAGACAACCGCTGTCGTTCAGGAGGCCGGCGGCAGGTGCATCCTGGGAAACGGAACGGAAAGGGGGGAACGTTGTTGATGGAACTTTTGACCGGCATGAGGATACGTAGATGGTGGGGTTTACATTGAAATGTATCCCTTTACGATGAAACCATGACTTAAAATGGCGATCTCCAAAGGCTTTCATGGAAACAACAGGTCTGTTAGGTCACCATCTGTGGCCGAGTGAGGCGACGCAGTGTGGATGGAGCCGACGGGCCACCGGTGAAAGCCCTTGCACTTGCAGCGTTATGAATGTCAGGCTTTTCCTCCAACTGCACAAGCCGATGAGATAACCAATGTCAAGTAGGTTGAACACAAACCTCCTCAACTTGAAGGAACCGTTCCTTCTTATTCTTCTTGCTGATCTTCACTTTATCCACCGCTTTACTGCGCTTCTCCCTCTTCTCCTGGTGCCTTTTGCTCTTCTCTCGCTTCCCTTCCTTTGATTTCACCTCATTCTTCTTCACCACCTCCTCCGCCTCCTTCTCCTCCTCCTCGACCTTCTCGGCGCCTCCTTCTCCGAGGTCGCTGTCCTCACTGTCGACGGGGGCGCGGGAAATCCTCCGGCCTTTCTTCTTCTTGCCCTCCTCTCCGACGTTCTCGGACTCCGCCGCCTCCTCGCCATCCGACTCAGACAAGACCAGAGCCTCCGCCATGATAAAAGTGGTATCCTCCTCGTCCTCCTCTTCGTCACTGTCCCGGATGGCCTTGTGGGAACGGGGCTTCCTCTGAACCAGGATATTGTCATCTTCATCACAGTCAGAATCTGGGGAAAAACAACATGCAGGACGTGTGCTCAGTGGACCTTGAGGTTAAATTACACAGCCTGCCTTTCTTCACTACAGTAAACTATGTTGGAGAAAGACATTGTGGTGAACAGCAGAAAGACTTTCATCATCAATACTGCATGCCTGCCGATGCCGTTGAGCGTTTACGTGCAGCTTTCTCCATGTGTTGTATAACATATCCAAAACTGTAACTGTTACTATTAATGACCTGGCAGCACAGTTGTATACATTGGCACAAAGTGCATCAAATGCCATGCATTCTCTCAACACTCTATAAGCCCGGGGCAGGACGGACTAGCAGCTGGGGGTGTTTAGCTCCCTGACACAAGGTCCTTGGTTCGAAACCCTGATTCCTTCCTGTAGGCGCGCTTGTGTAAGACGCATAACCCCTAGGTGCTCACTAATGACCTGCAACTTTGGGGCAGCCACGGCCTACTGGTTGGGGCTTCGGACTTGTAACCGGAGGGTTGCCGGTTCGAACCCCGACCAGTACGAGCGGCTGAAGTGCCCTTGAGCAAGGCACCTAACCCCTCACTGCTCCCCGAGCGCCGTTATTGCAGGCAGCTCACTGCATCGGGTTTACCTCACTTCACCTCACTGTGTGCCTCACCATCTCTGAGTGTTTCACTAATTCACGATTGGGTTAAATGCAGAGACCAAATTTTCCTCGCGGGATCAAAAGAATAATTCTTCTTCTTCTTCAGAAATGTACAGCAAGTCGCTTTGGAGGGAAACGGTGAAAAACTGGTGAATGACGTGATAGTAACAATAGCATTCTGAACGAACTCAATGTTAACAGCTTCTCGACCTGAGGTGTATCCGACCGTTAAACGTCCCAGAGCTGTAGCTCACCTGGACGCGGCACGGAGGCCTTGCTGGTCGTCTCCATCGCCACCTCCTCTGCCGGGGAGCCCATCCCACTGTCTGAATCACTTTCTCTGGGGGGCTGGAGCTCTGAAGGGACCACTTCCTCCTGGGGGAGAACACAGACAACACTGACTGTTCATATTCAACTAGCCATACTCAGCACTTTCAGACCATTCACTCTGGTTTTTGCTAAGGGCTCGAAATCCGGCATGTTCAGTCACCAGATAGTATTTAAAAAAATGTCTAACTGAACAATGGTTAACAGTAAAATAAAAATGCGGTCACATGTTTAATGTAAACCCGCCGTAAGGGTGAATTCGTGGGAAACAGTAAAGGCAACCAATAACCAACATAATAACACTACGACTATATCAGAGGGTGAAATGTTTACAAAGGTTTTTAAGCAACACGTTAACCACACAGCCAGGCTACTAAATTGAAAGCGATCCTGCCTTTCGTTTAGTAACGATTTATGTGTTCTGCTAAATGTAAATGCAAATGCAAATGATGTTGTGGCTACTTTGAAAAAGTCGGACAATACTTGTTGCGACTAACTCATCCGTGCCATCGAGTTTCCCCACATAGTCAAACGCTGTGGTTGGTGGCTGTACTGTAACTATACACAACGTAATACTGTTTAGTGGGTAAGTTAGTGAATAACTTTACACAGTTTGCAGGAAGTTAGCTGGTGCCCGAACGGAGGCTTCAGTGGCGCCTCTCCACACAATGAATCAGCGCAGGCGCACACCGGGGCTAGCGAGCCCCTTTTAGCAAGTTGTGCTCGGTCTTGTAACGTTAACACAACCATCAATACGAATACGATGTCCTCATATACCACATACATCACTGTGAGGAGGATCACTTATTACTTCTTCACAAAAAAAGGTAAAATGGAGGTGCAGAGATCTGGACACTGGGGGACCAGAGCTATAAGGCCTGCCCGCCGATACACAACCCGACCTCACATCTGCTGCTATGTTGTGAGCTAAAAACTAAACGCAGACGTTTGATACACTCCCGCTCAAAGTAATTCACATATTAAACACGCAGTGTTCGCGTTTAATGACCGAATGAGCTCGCTGTGGGGGCTAGCCGGTTAGCATGTCCTCACCTGCAGAGACGAGCGGACGAGGCTCATCTTTTGTCCGCCGCGCTCTTCTAGACTCACTTTCCGCTGTCGTGCAAACGAAAGCCTGGCGCGAATGAGCACGAAAGACACTTCATCGGCGACGACCTCGGCGACAAAACTGCTACGCTGTGTTGTCGGGTCGCATTTGGACGGTTAAAGCCCGGGACGGTTCTCGCTCTCCTTCCTCCCGCCCGTTCGCCACTGAATAGAAAAATTTCAATGTTTCGCGCGCTGTGACAGCTGGGGCAACCCTCGCGCTGCCGAGGTGTCACTCGACCGCGTCCCGCGTTGCCATTGGTCGGCCGGGCGGTTTGGTCCGGCCCACGTCTATGACGTCGTTGGCGGCGAGTAATTTATGTGCAAGGAAAGCTGCCCTGTGTTTTGTTGAAAAGGCGGAAATGATGTGTTATGAATTAGTTATGGATCGTGGTGATCCAGGCCGTCCCGTTTGCAGTCTAAATGAACAAGTCTTCATGCAATTAGGTTTACTTGTTGCCTTTTTTTTTCCTGGGGTTGACTGAGAATATGCAAATATTCCTTTTTGTTTCCATGTTATACGGAACGTGGATACTCTTTCGTGTCTGGGTGCTCCTAGCATGTGCAATCTTCATTATGATTTGAACACAGTATATTTGGAGTATCTATATTGAAAATACAAAATACTTACTCCAAACGGTGTAAGTCTCTAGTGTATATTGTTTATGCCTTGTCTTTCTATTCTGATATTTTCATATTTGACACTTAGGTCTACTGATGAACAAATCAAATAATGAATGTCTTTTGTTGTGTACGAGTGGGGATCAAAATACACAAATGATTGGATGATCCCTTGCTGACAGAGCATATCAGAATTATGGAAAAAAAGAATTAAAAAATGGATGTCAACAAGCTCAAATTGAGCAAGGCGAGTGTGTGTCACGGTACAAAGTAAAGACAGAAAATGCATTACCAGCGGGTAATTTTACATAAAAACAACTGTTGGACACATCTCTCCCAATTTAAAGCGCTAGCGAATTGCGCACGCGCACTGGAGTCTCCCCAGCGCCCTCCCTGGCGCATGCTCACATTACAAATCCCCCCCCCTGACAAACTCAGTCAGTAGACAACACATCCGAGAGAGCTCGCTGGTCAACTACGCATCTATATTCCCTTTCTTAAATTAGCCACCTTAAGCTTCGCGATACCGCCCCCAATTTCAGTGTCGGTACGGAGCCGCCAGGCCGGGACAGAGACGGAGAGAGAGCCCTCGGCCATGGAAGCGCTCGGACCCGGTAAGAAAGGACATCTCACACCGAAGGCGCCCCCGTGTTTGGAGCGTGTGCGCAAACACATCGCTTCACTGGGGGCCGCGGCTGCAGCGAGGCCTTGAACGACAAGACGAGCAACCCAGAGGGTGGTGGTGGTGGGGGGGGGGGGAGACAAACGAAAGCTTTAGATTAGGCCTAGCCCCGTGTGTGACACGTTATTTACATCGAGCACACGCTTAGTGCCCGTCTTGAATAGAGCATTGTACATGCAGCGGTGTAGATAATTGATTTCGTGCGGCGGATATCGGCTGCCCTCTCGGCTGCTGATGGTCGTGGAGCACGCAAGAGCTGGGGCTGGCATTGTGTGTGGGGGGGTTTAACTGGGACCTTCCTTCCGCGTCGTGCGTGTTTACATTCATAGCTGTTTACGCCGTTCCCCACCTGAAATCAGCGAGCTGGCGCGCAAATATGGACGGCCAAAAAAAAAAAAAACGCGAAATTTGATCAGGTATTTTTCACGGGGATAAATCAGCGCCCGTGTGTGTGCGAGAGAGACTTGTGTTACAGCGCATTTCAACGTTCGTCATCGGGAGCGGCGTCTCGGTCGTGGTGCTGCGAGTAGGGATGGTGGGCGACGGAACACGGGTTTCCTGAACAGCGCGACCCCCCCCCCCCCCTCTCCAACGTATCACGGAACACGCGAAGGCGAACACATTATTGTTGCAATCCACTCGTCGCGGGTGCATGCGTAATTCGTGTTTCTGTCATCGTTTTACGCGCAATCCTCGCTTCTCCCCGGGAAGCCGCCAGCCAGCCTGTCCCTCTCTCTCTCCCTTCCCCCGGTGTACACGGCGCTGGGCTCCGCTGGGGATGGCGCTCATCGATCGGAATCGTGGTGGGGGGCTTCGGATTTGTGTTCTGTAATGTAACAAAGGCACCTATGCAGCCCAGCGTTAGTCAGTGTAGGTATTTATTAGGATGCACAAGGGGGAGTCGATGCACCGACCGATACACGTTGCATGTATTGTTCAACAACGACGTGATGTTTATTAGTTTTCATTTATTTTTTTTGGCAAACGATTTTTATTAGATGTAACTGTCGTTCTGGCATGTCTTTATTGAAGCATGCACGCTTAGATACCCTGCTGGCAACGATATTTATCGAGGTGTGGGGTGATTAAACAAATTGTGCACGTCAATCTGAACGCCACAACATAAAATGTGTCACATAGGGACTTGTGTGTGTGAGAGAGATATTGCTGTATAGGCCTACATGTGGTATGCTCAGTTTTTGATTGGGTCAAAGTGCACCAGCCTGTATTTTATAAATGAGTGAATCCCTGCAACCCTAAGTGAGGCTTCTCCATATGGCACACCAGTGTTTTTATGATTATTCAAGGTTTTGTTTTGACGTTTATGTTTTGTAGCTGCCACAACGGTCTCAATGGTTGCCGAAACAGGTGGCTGTCCGGTGTGTTTTTATGAAGATGTGACGTCATCCCGTAGTTCTGAGGACTCTTCCTTGAAACACGTTTCCTGTGGCGGCGCCGTTGTGTGCGCGCGCCTGGCATTGTGTTTGCCCGGGAACCGCAGAGGTGTGGACGTGTGAACGGTAACATAAACACACAAGCGAGGGTTAGCCGCTCGTTGTGTAGCACCACTGGGAGCCGTGGACTTTGAGTTGTAGTGTGGGGGCGAACCGCTTTTATTGTGTTGTGTTGTTGTTGTCTTTATCAGGCAGGTCACTCAGTATTGACCCCTAATTCGCTATGTGAGCGGTGTTATATTGGTCAAGGCGTCGACTATTGATTTGTGTTTTTTGGAAGTGGCCCTCACACACACTCACACACTGCCCAGTCCTCTGGTGGTGTAGAGGGTAAGGTTGTGCTGAAGCCGTTGCTCAAAGCCTTGTTTTTGTTGTGGCCGACCCCCTGCTGTGTTGTCCGTCCAGCGCGTGGCGTTGACGCGTTCGCCTCCTGGGACCAGGACTTCCTTTGTCGTCGAAAACGCAGACCCCGCGTTGCGCAAGACGGTTCCCCCCCCCCCCCCCCCCCCCCTGTGAAGCAAAGGAAATCTGTTGTCACTTTTGATCGTTTTCTTCTTTTTTTTTTCTTTCTTCGCCATGGGGGGGATTTGTGATTATTTCCGGGGCGTTGTTTGGTTCTGTTTTGGGGTCTGCTATAAATACGACCACAGGGACATCCATCACACGGCACCTTCTGCTGTGATAACTGCGGCCCAGGAGCCCCTCGAGTTGAGAGAGGCTGTCGAGGCGGGTGTGAAAACCACCAGCCGCAAGCCCGGCGGCTGGAAGGGAACCAGGAGATAGTTTCCAGGAGCTCTGCGCTCCTCCATGGCGTGGCGTGGCGTGGCGAGGAGGAGGAGGAGGAGGAGGAGGAGGACACTGAGCCGTTGAGGTGGGCTCTTCCCACTTCGGTCTCCGCGATGTTGACCCGAACGTGACAGCGATGTACTTGTGTCTAAAAAGACAAGTCTTCCCCTTTTCTTGATGAGGAAGCGCGCACACACACACACACACACACACACACACACACACACACACACACACACACACACACACACACACACACACACACACACACACACACACACACACACACACACACACAGGTTTTCTGAAACCAGATGAATCACTCGGCGTGCAGGGTGTGTTTTTTTTGTGTTTTTTTTTGTCTCGGCGCCAGGCTCGTTTGTTTATTCATCTGGGCCTGCCGGCCGCGGCGTGCATCGAACCCGGAGCGCGGCGGCGGCGCTGACGCAACCTTCACGTCCCGCGGCCCTCCGAGGAACGAGGCGCTCGGCGAGGACTCAAGATGATACTGAGATGGAAGTCTGTGGCTCGGCTCACAACGCGGGCTCACGGATCCGGGTCCCGGCTCACGCATTCATCCCAACCTTAACCCAAACCGCCCCACCAGGAAAGGGGGCCCCCCCCCCCCCTCCCCTTAAGTCCCCGGGCCCCCGGGCAGGAGAATAGCAAAGCCATTCCCAGTGTAAAGGAACCGTGGCCCCCGGTCCCCAGCCGAATGCCTACGCTCCCCCATATTTGCATATAGGCAGGCCCCTCGTAGGACACCCGATTCAGGAGGAACGATGAAAAGTTGCCTCGGGGTGGAGGAGCAGCTTGGGCTATTCTTCCCGAGGGCCTCCTCTGAAGTTTGGCTCCCGGGTGCTCTCCTGGGTCTGAGTGACAGACCCATTCATGGCCCCCTCTTCTGCTTTCCATGCGACCTGCAGCCTATTTTGTTATGAGGGCTGGCTGAGGAAGTGTGTGCTGCTGTGGTTCTTAATGCGTACACTTTATGTCACTTTTGGGAATACAATTTCTATTTGTAAATTTGACTTAAAAAAAAGAAAAGAAAAAAGATTTACTTGGCAACTCATCTCCATGGGTAAATCCTGACGTCCACCAGCAAGACATTTCACTGCATGTCTGGGAAGGACGCACCGAATGGCCCCGATATCGGGTTGCTTTGAAAGGTGCAGGTAGTGCCTTGGTGTGTGTCAAGACATGTAGGGCAGTGGTGGGTAGGACACGCACACACACACACACACACACACACACACACACACACACACACACACACACACACACACACACACTCACACACTCACACACCCAGTCACATACACACACACACACACATGCACGGGGAGATCTGGTGGTGGTGTCGTGGCAGCTGAAGAGGATATATTTAGGTGCCGCTCTGTTTTTGGTGAAAGTGGAGAACGGGAAGATTGGAATCTCTGCGCTGTACGTTCACATGCAACACTTCCTGGACTCCAGGAAGTCGTGTGCGCATGCACTCAGACACACGACGCGCGCTTCCTCTCGAACCCGCGGACCATGTGTGCGGCGGCGGCGGCGATATGCGTTACCAAAGGGTTGCCGTTGGTCAAACCGGTTTGCGACAACCAGTCTTTTAAAAAAAAAAATCCCGATTAGCCCCAGATTTTAGTCTCAAGTGAGTGCACTCTCCAGTAATGCGTGTGCGCGTTGCAGGGAGGAAGTGTCACCCCAGTGTCTTGAGACACACTCAACAGTGTGCAGACGCATGCGAGCGCATGCACAAGTCACCCGTCCTGTGTGTGGCCTGTGCATCGCGACCCGCGTCAAACGCGCTCCCCTGGCGCCCGCTGCCACGCCGTTGGCGGCGGACGCCTGGCCGCCGCGCTCTGCGCATGGAGGAAGCCCCGGCCGCCGCCGCCGCGCTCACTGCACGCCAGGACGGCGGCTGCAGACGGCGGCCATGTTGCTTACAGTACACAGCGGCTGCTCCCTCCCCCTGACGCTGAACTGTGTGTGTGTGTGTTTGTGTGTGTGTGTGTGTGTGTGTTTCGGGGTGAGGGTGAGGGGGGGGGGGGGGGGGTGGGGGGTGGGGGGTGTGGTGTCCTGATTGTCTGTGGTTCATTCGCTTCACTTGCTAACTGGAGCGAGCGAGCGCACCGCGGCCCTCGAGCTGTCAGTTGACAATGGCGTTAAACAGCTTGACCTCCTCCTCCACCCGACCCCCGCCCCTCCTCCGCCCGCCCCTCTCGACCCTGGAAGACAGGGTCCGCCCCGACCCCTCAGAATCCCGGTTTGATCATTTATTCATCTTATTTCGACTTGCCTGAGGAGTGAAATCGTGAATATTCTTACAGCAGGATCGCTGCGACGGGCAAATGTTTTATTTATTTATTGTTAAGTAAATGTGGGCGTCTTGAGCAAACCACTATTAATAGTGAACAAACAAGTGGGTAGTTAGAGCAGTTTAATGTGGTGAGCGGCCCGGCTGGGCGCGAGCGGTTCCGTGCGTTACCTCATGACTAATGCATGCTGGGAGCTCAGGTTTGCTGCTCCTCTTCCTCTTCCTCCCCCTCCTCCTCCTCGCTACGTGAAACCCCTCCTCACGCGTCCGGCCCGGTGTGCGTTAAAAGGGGGACCCTGTGTCCCTGGCTGAAGTCGGGCCGGTGGCGCCGTTGGTCCGGGCCGTGTTTTCTGCTGTGCCGGCGGCGGTCCACGAGGGCGAGGGCGGGCGTTGTCGCCGCGGCGCTCCTGTGAAGCGGCGTTCGCTTTTATCACCAAATGGCCGAGCGTGCGTGCGTGTCTGTCGGTGCCCCTTCAACCGGTCTGACCACACGACGGTGGTGGCGGCGTTGCACACTTTGATGCCCCGGGACGCACAATAAAGTTTATCTGATGTGATCTGATGACTCCACGGCTCCCCCCCCCCCCCCAAAAAAAGTAATTCAGGCCGTGGGGCCGCTGGCTCCTCCCCTGAGTGCGCGGAGCGGGAAGCGGGGGTGCGTTGGTTGTGTGTGTGTGGGGGGGTGTGTGCGTGGGAGGGTGACGTCTACACACACACACACACACGCACCCAACGGAAATCTCAAGTTGTCTGCATTGTGTGTGGGGCGACCCCCCCCCCCCACCCCCCTGTCTGCTCTGGGCAGACCCCAGCCCTTTGTCTGGGCGTGTGTGGCGGGCGGGCCCGTGTGTCCGGGTGGAGCCGGCCGCGGGGGGGGGCGGGCTGCTGGGTAATTGGCGGCCATTGTCTTGCGGGGGGCCCCCTTGTTGACCCATCTAGGTCAGGGTTCAGGGTCAGGGTTCAGGGACGTGGATCAATCACGGTGCTCGCGGGGGGCTGGTGTGTCTGCCCCCGCCAGACAGCTCCGGCTGCGGGGCCGAGGGGAAGGGCGCGCTTGTTGCGCACGCCGGCGCCGGCGTGGTGGGCGGAGCCGAGCGCCGGGGAAGATAAAATGACCACATTTGGGGGAAAGGGAGTTTGGCAACAGGTGCAGGGAATCCATGCTCCAGTTTTGACGGGCATTATCAGCAGGCCATCTGTTTGTTTATTTTGGATTCTTAAAAGTGCTGTGTATTGGTTCTGTCTCTCTGTAGCCACCGCTGGTAGACGCACTGTACTGTATGAACGCGCTTTGCGGGTTTAGCGTGGGCGACTTTGACATAGCTTGAATTAAATGGGTTTCCTGAAGTGCATATAGTGTTGCGAGCAGAGTCCCATTTATAGCACAGGGGTTTAGCCCAGCGTGTCATGGCTCCTTCGACATGCACCGCATGTCGTCAACAATGTTGAAGGAAACTCCATTCTTGATACTGCTATACCTTTAACTTTTTTTTTATTTATTTTTTTTAAGTAGGACAGTGCTAATACCCTGAATGCTAAATGTTGTCAGCTAGCGCTCTGCATGTGGCTGGGGGAGTTTGTCACACTATATATACTTGGGTGCATGAACCCGGGCTAACGAGCTAACCCCTGCTACCAGTCATCAATTTCGCCCACCTGTTGTCGCTCTCCCTAATGTATTGCTGCAGCCTCTGCCAGAAGCATTAGCAAGGCTTTTGATCCCTGCCCAAATTCTATGTGTGTGTGTATATGTGTTTGTGGGAGTTAATGTTTTATTGAGGGCTAGCATTGGGTGTTCCTCCAGTGAAGATTTGTGAGCTCTCAGGGGGCCATGCACACTTCGGTCTAACGCACATCTTAAAGTCCTGTTGTTGGTTGTCATACACTTGTGCGTGCGTGCGTGTGTGTGTGTGTGGAACCCGTGTGCAACCAAGCGGCCCTGCTAGTTAGCCTCACCTGGGTGGGGGCGGGGGGGGGGGGGGGCTCAGCTCAGGTCAGCTCAGCTCAGGTCAGGGTAGCGTAGTGGACGGTGGGTTTGACTCCCAGCCGAAAGGTTCTGGGTTCGATCCCCACCGCGGCGCTGCTCCGCTCAGGGGCTTCTGCTAAATCACATTGTAGTACCCTCTCCGCCCCCTCCCCCAGGCCCGCCTGCCCCCGCTCCATCTCTGTTCCAGCCCCCACGGCGGCCCGGCCTGGGCACGGTGGGGAAGCCCATCCGGCTGCTGGCCAACCACTTCCAGGTGCAGATCCCCAAGATCGACGTGTACCACTATGACATCGACATCAAGCCCGAGAAGCGGCCACGGCGGGTCAACAGGTGACGTGTGTGTGTGTGTGTGTGTGTGTGTGACGCGTGTGTGTGTGTGTGTGTGTGTGTGCGTGTGCGCGTGCGTGCGTGTGTGTGTGTGTGTGTGTGAGAGAGACGTCATGGGAGTGATGCATGCTGGGTTGGTTGATAAACGGTGGCGTTAACACATTTGAACTTTTCTTGTTTGGGATGCTGAAAGGCTCTCCACGTGTTGTGGCTGTAGAAACACTGGTTTGGCCACGGTGGCTTCATTGCAGTGTTCATTTAGTACATTGCTGAACAGCACAGACCAAAACTGTTAGTCTGTGGTCTCTCATACATAAAAACTTGACATGAGTTGTAATGCTCATTTAACCTTTTTTATTTATTCCAAGTTAAAAAATGTAATGAGTTTAAAGCTGGCCATCTGGTTCACCTCCTTCCAAAACACTTCTGGGAGATGCGATCCAAACCCAGTTATGTCTGCCTCCGACGCCGCCGTCGGTCGCTCTGCTGCTGGGGTCTGACGGCCCCGTCTCCTCCTCCTCCTCCTCCTCCTCCTCCTCCTCTGTGCTCCTCCAGGGAGGTGGTGGACACCATGGTCCGCCACTTCAAGATGCAGATCTTTGGGGACCGGCAGCCGGGCTACGACGGGAAGAGGAACATGTACACGGCCCACCCCCTGCCCATCGGGAGAGACCGGGTCAGTACTGTTGGGGGTCGCGACCCCCACACGGGGGGACCGTCTGATTGGTCACGGGAAACGGGCGACCCGTAGGCCGTGGCTATTTATGTGCGCAGTTCTGAAGTAATTCTAATTTTATAGGAAGAAGGATTAAGATATGTGCAGTCTTTTCCGGAGCCATTGAAGCGCACTTAAGTTGAAATGCTTGAAACTTGCTCTGGTGACTTTCTTGCCGTATTAACGGCAATGAAATGTTTCACCTTCTTCTGACCAAATGTACTTTTTGTAAGTCGCTGTGGATAAAAGCGTCTGCTAAATGTAAACATAAATGACAAATTACTTATTACTTCCGTTTTAATGGCAGGGAAAGTACCAGTAAGATTGTGAATCTTCACTCCAGATGTCCGCATGTTTAACAGACTGACGGACAGACAGACACAGACAGACAGACGGACGGACATTACATGATACGTTATGTACATTATTAAAGTGCTGCCATGTCAAGGATAGGACGAGTCAAAGTAGATGACCGGTGTGTCTGTCTCTGTCTCTTTAACGGCGTCTCTCACCGCCATGTCTTCCCCATCGCCCCTGTGCTCATCTATTATACACACACACACACACACACACACACACACACACACACACACACACACACACACACACACACACACACACACACACACACACACACCTACCTCTCTCTCTCTCCCTCCGTTTGACCTTTGCTTTGCTTCATCTCTCACTCCTACCTGTCCCTCTATTTATTATATATTATGTCATCTCATTACATCCCTGCCCTCTTCACATCTCTCTCTTCATCTCCCCCCCCCCCATCCTCTCCGCTGTACCTCTCCTTCTCCCTCACACTGTCTCACCCTATGTCCTCTTGCCTCTCTACCTCTGTCTGTCTCTTGTCTCACTCATGTTTTGCTCGTTTCTCTCTCTCTCTCTCACTCACTCACTCACACACACACCCTCTGCCTCCCTTTACTCTCTTGACCTCCTCTCTCCCTTTACTCTCTTGACCTCCTCTCTCCCTCTACGTTCTGTGTCTCAGCTCTCAGCACCACCCTTCAAATTTTCACTTTCTCTCGCTCTCTCCTTCCACACCTCCTTTTTTTTCTGACACACACTTGGACTCTCATGATCTCTCTCTCACCTCGTCCCTGCCCCTCTTCCTCCCTCCCTCTCGCTCTCTCTCTCTTGCGCACTCTCTGAATTCCTCTCTTCCTCTCTCACTTCCCCTCTCTGTCATTCCCGGTCTATTTTGGTCACTCACCCTCTCTCTCTCTCTCTCTCTGCAGGTGGACCTGGAGGTGACTCTGCCGGGCGAGGGGAAGGACCAGACGTTCAAGGTGTCCCTACAGTGGGTGTGTGTGGTGAGTCTCCAGATGCTGTTGGAGGCCCTGTCGGGACACCTGAACGAGGTCCCCGAGGACTCGGTGCAGGCCCTGGACGTCATCACGCGACACCTGCCCTCCATGAGGTGAACCAGCCCCCCCCCCCCCCTCCTCCCATCCTTCATGGAACAGTCCGGCTTTTAGGATATACATTTTATTGTGTGTGTGTGTGTGTGTGTGTGTGTGTGTGTGTGTGTGTGTGTGTGTGTGTGTGTGTGTGTGTGTGTGTGTGTGTGTGTGTGTGTGTGTGTGTGTGTGTGTGTGTGTGTGTGTGTGTGTGTGTGTGTGTGTGTGTGTGTGTGTGTGTGTGTGTGTGTGTGTGTGTGCGCGCGCACTAGCAATGGTTAACCTAGCAATTGAAATGCTTGAAACTTGTTCTGGTGACTTTCTTACTGTATTAACGGCGATGAAATGTTTCACCTTCTTCTGACAAACATACTTTTTGTAAGTCACTTTGGATAAAGGCCTCTGCTAAATGTAAATATATATATATATTTTTTATGACGCCACAAAGATTTGTTCAAGATTAAATGCGTTAATCCCAAGGGGGAATATGTAATATTTTAACTTAGAAGAAAATTGATAATTGACTGTGTATGCAAAACTGAATGTACATTTCTATAAGTGTAAACACACGGGATGCTTGGCAGTGTAAACGGTGTGTGTTGCTGAAGAGCCCTCAGCACTCAGACACTGGTTCATGTTCCACGGGGTGGTGTTGAGACTCCCTTCCTCCCCCTCTCCACGCCGACGCAGGTACACTCCGGTGGGCCGCTCGTTTTTCTCCCCCCCGGAAGGCTACTACCACCCCCTGGGGGGGGGCAGGGAGGTGTGGTTCGGGTTCCACCAGTCTGTCCGTCCCGCCATGTGGAACATGATGCTGAACATCGACGGTGAGGCCCTTCAAGTGAAACTTTATTTACATGCACGCGGTTCACACGCAACGAGGTGAACGTATGCAAAACGAAAATAACGAAAAAATACATAAAAAATAGAATAATGACATTTCAACAAACCTCAGAAAGGCTGAACAAATTAATGAATAGAACCAATATTTCACAGACGCGGGGGTGAGGAGAGCAGTCTGTGTTGGGAGTCATTTGATCACTTATGTTTTACATTTGGGAGCATTGGACTGATTTCACGGCCAATGTGGCGAGCTCAATAATTAGACCTCGGAGTGGGGCTGATGAGATGCTGAGTGGATGTTAATTGGGTAGGGAGGTCGTTAGTGACTTGAGTGATTGGTGCTTTTCTCCTCCTAATCCGTGCTGCAGACCAGAGCCCTCTGGAAGAGCACTTTAATTACTGCCTCTTTCGTCAATACAATCAATATTAATTGGAGATTGATTGCTGGTCCTATTGAGGCCCACCAACCTGTTTTTAAGCTTACTGCGATGTTTAGCCAATACTGTGTCACACGACCAACACAGCTCACTGATTTTATGTGTGGAAAACATAATTAGTTCACCAGTGTTATTGTCGTCACCAGGTTTTATTTTTTGAGGGAGTTTGTCCTTGGTAATCACCCAGCACATTGTCGCCATTTTATGTATGGGGGTCAATAATCAATGGGTTATTGATCGGCTAATGAGCCTAAATGTCTTTGATCTGCGGTCAGACTCGCTCTTGTCCAATCCGTCTCACCACAAGTGCAGCCAATCACACCTGTGGATGAATGGGTGAACTGACGATGTGTCTCCCCCCTCCCTCCTCTCCCCCTCCTCCCCCTCCTCCCCCCCCAGTGTCGGCCACGGCGTTCTACCGCGCTCAGCCGGTCATCGAGTTCATGTGTGAGGTGCTGGACATCCAGAACATCAACGAGCAGACCAAGCCCCTGACGGACTCCCAGCGCGTCAAGTTCACTAAGGAGATACGAGGTGGGCTTCACTCACTCACTCACTCATGCACGCATGCACTCACTCACTCACTCACTTATTCACTCACGAACTCATGTACTCTTATGCACCACCATGCTCACTCGCTCACTCACTCACTCGCTCACACATGTACTCGTACGCACTACCATGCGCACTCACTGACTCACTCACTCACTCACTCACTCATGTACTCGTACGCACTACCATTCTCACTCACTCACTCAATCACTCACTCACTCTCTCGCACACTCACGCACTCATTCACACACTCATGTACTCGTACGCACTACCATGCGCACTCGCTCTCTCACAAACTCACGCACTGACTCACTCACTCATGTACTCGTACGCACTACCATGCGCACTCACTCGCTTACTCACCTGCTCGCTCTCTCGCTCTCTCTCGCTCTCTCACACACACACACACACACACACACACCCACTCTGAGGTTGAATGCTGAACCATGACGGGTGGGGTTTCCTCATCGCATGGCCACACATGTGATGGGACCGGCTCGTGGGTTGCCGAGGTCATATTGTTGGAGGGCTAACGAGTCTACACGGACTTGTTCAGGATGATTTACGTTTTTTATTGAGTGTCTTAATCTAAAGTGGAAGGAGCTAGACGGGCTGTGGTTATTTCATCGTGTGTGTGTGTGTGTGTGTGTGCTTGCGTGCGTGTGTATGCGTGCGTGCGTGTGTGTGTGTGTGTGCGTGCGTGTGTATGCGTGCGTGCATGTGTGTGTGCATGCGTGTGTGTGTGCAGGTCTTAAAGTGGAGGTCACGCACTGCGGTCAAATGAAGAGGAAGTATCGCGTCTGCAACGTTACCCGCCGGCCTGCCAGTCACCAAACGTAAGCCCCGCCCCCCCCACACACTCACAGTCCCCCACCACCCACAAGCCCCACACACCCCCCCCCCCCCCCCCCACCCCCCACCACACCCCAGGTGGCCCAGGCATATGACCCGTGAGACATTGCGCTGTGTCCAGGTTCCCCCTGCAGCTGGAGAACGGCCAGGCCATGGAGTGCACGGTGGCGCAGTACTTCAAGCAGAAGTACAGCCTGCAGCTCAAGTACCCCCACCTGCCCTGCCTGCAGGTGGGGCAGGAGCAGAAGCACACCTACCTGCCCCTGGAGGTGAGCGCCACGGCCGCCGCCGCCGCCGCCCGCTTCACAAGGCCGCAGCGCCGCCGGCGTGGCATCAATGTCTCGTGATCCACGGCAGGAAGTTAGATCAGATGCTCTCGTTTTTGTAGAAGTTAATATTTTACTATTTGTTTTCTCTCTTCTCCACTAATCAATCCCAGTGAGAACACAAATGGTGATTTATTTATTTTTGAAAGAAGCTTTAAAGATGACTGAATGCATCCCAAAGCTGTTCTCCAGATGTCTCTACCATTTCACCACAGATTAAATTAGAACTAGATTTGTTCTCCACAATCGTTTTGAGTTTTCAGTTGTTGGGCCTACAATACGATTGTGTGTGTGTGTGTGTGTGTGTGCGTGTGCGTGTGTGTGTGCTTCAGGTGTGTAACATCGTGGCCGGCCAGCGCTGCATCAAGAAGCTGACAGACAACCAGACGTCCACCATGATCAAAGCTACAGCGCGCTCTGCCCCGGACAGACAGGAGGAGATCAGCAGACTGGTGAGTGATGGCGCCCTCCTCTGGTCGGGGGTCTACACTGCAGGACATGTCGTTGTTGATGATGATAATTGTACACGTGTATCCATTTATTTTTGTTTTTTCATGGAAGACATTGATTGATTTAATCCAAAGAAATACACAAAATTAACAAAAAAATACCTTCCAAATTTGAGTGCATTGTTGAATCTGTTATTATATTACTCTTTTGATCCCGTGAGGGAAATTTGGTCAGGGAAATGCACTCCGCACACAGTGATGGTGAGGCACACAGTGAGGTGAAGCACACACTTATCCCGAGGCAGTGAGCTGCCAACAGCGGCGCTCGGGGAGCAGTGAGGGGTTAAGTGCCTTGCTCACAGGCACTTCAGCCGTTCGTACTGGTCGGGGTTCGAAACCGGCAAACCTCTGGTTACAATTCCGAAGCCCCAACCAGTAGACCGCGGCTGCCCTCTATATTGTTGTAGTGGCTCTAGTTAAAGCTGCTCTCTGACCGTAGCTGTGTCAGACCCACCCAGACCACCAGGCTAACGACCTGACCCCTGACATGTGCTCCGGTGTGTCCAGGTGAAGAGCAACAGCATGGTGGGGGGTCCCGACCCGTACCTGAAGGAGTTTGGCATCGTGGTGCACAACGACATGACGGAGGTGACGGGCCGCGTGCTCCCCGCCCCCATGCTGCAGTACGGCGGCCGCGTCAGCAGCGACTCGGGGAGGGACTGTGGCAGGGTGAGTACCGCGCCAGGCCCCCCCCCCCCCGCGCTGGGGGGCTCACGGGGGGAGGGAGTGATGTCACTGATGGGTAGATTTTGTGATGTCACTAATGGGTAGATTTTGTGATGTCACTAATGGGTAGATGTTCTGATGTCACTAATGGGTAGATGTTCTGATGTCACTAATGGGTAGATGTTCTGATGTCACTGATGGGTAGATTTTGTGATGTCACTAATGGGTAGATTTTGTGATGTCAGTAATGGGTAGATTTGGCGATGTCACTAATGAGTAGATTTTGTGATGTAACTAATGAGTAGATTTTGTGATGTCACTAATGGGTAGATTTTGTGATGTCACTAATTGGTAGATTTAGTGATGACACTAATGAGTAGATTTTCTGATGTCACTAATTGGTAGATTTAGTGGTGTCACTAATGGGTACATTTAGTGATGTCACCAATGGGTAGATTTAGTGAGGTCACTAATGGGTAGATGTTCTGATGTCACTAATGGGTAGATGTTCTGATGTCACTAATGGGTAGATTTAGTGATGTCACTAATGGGTAGATGTTCTGATGTCACTAATGGGTAGATTTAGTGATGTCACTAATGGGTAGATTTAGTGATGTCACTAATGGGTAGATGTTCTGATGTCACTAATGGGTAGATTTAGTGATGTCACTAATGGGTAGACTTACAGGTCGTTTCTCAGTGCTGTGGTTCCACCTGCTGTGTCGACTCGCCCAACCGGGGGGATAACTAAGGGCTTAGGGACTCTCTCCGCAGAATAAGACTGTGGCCACGCCCAACCAGGGCGTGTGGGACATGAGGGGGAAGCAGTTCTACGCCGGCATCGAGATCAAAGTGTGGGCCGTGGCCTGCTTCGCGCCGCAGAAACAGTGTCGGGAGGACCTGCTCAAGTGAGTCCCGGACCCCCCCCCTGTGCAGTCCTGTAACCCCCAGACCACCTCTGGTCCTTGAACCCCATGCCTCAGACCACCTCTGGTCCTTGAACCCCATGCCTCAGACCACCTCTGGTCCTTGAACCCCATGCCTCAGACCACCTCTGGTCCTTGACCCCGCACATCCCCATGTCTTAGACCAGTTCTTTGGCTCGAGACTCTGTTTCTAGCAATGACATTGTTTGTAACCTCAACTTTAACTTTTGTGGTTCTGCTTCCACACACATTGATTTCACCTGATGGACGTCTTGCCAGTCAATGTCTCGGTGAAGGTGATCACACCGCTCTACCGCACACTGATGAGCAGTCGTTTCCTCGTAGCTATGAAGCATTAGGCAGTGTGTACGTACAGGACCACCGTGGGACAGTGTCTGTGTCTGTGGTTTGTCAGCAGTCTCCCTGCTACATCAGGTGACCCCCGAGGTCGGGAACCACGTCTCTGACCTCCTGTCTCCCCACAGGAGCTTCACGGACCAGCTGAGGAAGATCTCCAAGGACGCGGGGATGCCCATCCAGGGCCAGCCCTGCTTCTGTAAATACGCCCAGGGGGCGGACAGCGTGGAGCCCATGTTCAAACACCTCAAAATGTCCTACGTAGGCCTGCAGCTCATCGTGGTCATCCTGCCCGGCAAGACCCCCGTCTATGGTGGGATATGTAGTTTTCTGTCTATTGACTACGAGCAATGAGGGATGTGTAGTTTTCTGTGTATTGACTGCGAGCCATGTGGGATATGTAGTTTTCTGTCTATTGACTACAGACAGACAGACAGACAGAAATACTTTAATGATCCCTGAGGGAAATTGCATTTGTTACAATACTCCGGGAAAAGAAAAGACAGTGAAGAAGTGAAGAACAGTGTAAATATGAATATATAATATAAACATATGTAACAGTATATATAAATATACATACATCTAGGCATACACTATATAAAGCCAATAGCATACACAAAGAGATGGCATGTAAGGTAAGCAGAGTTAGTGAATGACCAGCTATGAAGTGACTACGAAGGTGATAGCAACCACATAAAGGGAGGGAATGGCTGACTCTCAGAGGGAGGAGTTGTATAGTTCGGTAACCACAGGCTGGAATGATTTCCTATGTCGTACTGTGGTGCATCTTGGTGAGAGGAGTCTTCTGCTGAAGGTGCTCCTCTGCTGGGCCAGTGTGGAAAAGAGAGGGTGAGAGGCATTGTCCATGATAGTCAGTAGCCTGGACAGCATCCTCCTCTCTGCCAGTCGTCAGTGTCCAGCTCCTCCCCCACTACATCATCAGCCCTCTTGATGAGTCTATTAAGTCTGTCGGTGTCCGCGACCTTCATCCCGCTGCCCCAGCGTGTGACAGCCAAGAAGATCGCACTGGCAACAACAGACTCATAGAACATCCTCAGCATTGTACTACAAGCCACGTGGGATGTGTAGTTTTCTGTGTATTGACTAAAAGTCAAAACGTGTGTGTGGGACACGTGGTTTGCATTAGAATGAGTACAAAGCAGCACAATACCACGAGTGGGGGGGTTTACTGTCAGGCCGGAGTGGTGTTTGGGGACTCTGTTGACACACTTGGCATCGGACGCCTCAAAAAAAACGTTGACTAAATTGACCGCAGGGGACATTCTTGGGTTACAAGTTGGCAGGGACTCGTGGACACTTACAATCCATTCAGTTTTTTTTTTCCCGTATCTCGTCTTCCTGCTCCAGTACACCGCTGAAGAGCCCTCGTGTGTTTTCTGGTTCTCAAGTGACGACGATGTGTGTGTGTGTGTGTGTGTCCCCACAGCGGAGGTGAAGCGAGTGGGAGACACCCTGCTGGGCATGGCCACCCAGTGTGTCCAGGTGAAGAACGTGGTGAAGACCTCCCCCCAGACGCTGTCCAACCTCTGCCTGAAGATCAACGCCAAGCTGGGGGGCATCAACAACGTCCTTGTTCCTCACCAGAGGTCTGCACACACACGCACACGCCGTGGCCTTCAATGGCTGTTACGTCGTTCTCGAGAAACGTTCTACTGCCGATGTTCTACATTTAGATTCAGGGCATTTAGCAGACGCTTTTACCCAGAGGGACTTACAAAGAGTACATTTGTCATAAGAAGGTGAAACATGTCATTGCTACTAATACAGTAAGAAAGTCACTAGAACAAGTTTCAAGCATTTCATCAACATCTCTGACTGAAGTGCCAAAGTACCAAAGTGCCAGTTCTTCAGCTGATTTTAAAAAGCCGCCGTAGAAAAGCTACATAATGCAGCTTTAACTCGATAACAATGAGATAACCAAACCAACCACAGTGACCTCATCGTCCCCCCCCCCGACAGGCCCTCAGTCTTCCAGCAGCCCGTCATCTTCCTGGGCGCCGACGTCACCCACCCCCCCGCCGGCGACGGGAAGAAGCCGTCCATCGCGGCGGTGGTGGGCAGCATGGACGGACACCCCAGCCGCTACTGTGCCACCGTGCGCGTCCAGACCTCCCGGCAGGACCTGTCCCAAGTGAGTGCCGTGTCCGCGCCCTAACCCTAACCCGCACGCCCCGGGGCCGGCACCGCCGTCTCTGTGAGACCCCAACATCGGGGTGACTTGAAGGACGCCGCCTCTCAAAGCGAGGTGGTGTTGGAGACCACAGGCCAGGATGTGGCTCTCGGAACTTGGGCGGTTGCCGTGGCGACGTTCCACTGCGAATGACGTATGCTAGCGGTCTTAAAGGGCCCCTTTAGCTCTGCCCTCTATTGACGTCATGAGTGTGTCCCCCCCCCGCCCCCCCAGATGTATGATGGGTGGATCGGTCTACCGGTTTAGCCAGTGGACCGTACCAACGGCTAGGCTTATCTGTCCATCACGGGGTGGACACTCCCAGTCGTGAGGTCACCAGAGAGAAGGTTTTGAAATGGTGTCTTAATGGCTAATCTCACACACACACACACACACAGGCGCATACACAGGCGCACAAACACATGGACACACAAACAGGCACGCAAATGCATGCACACACACACACACACACACACACACACACACACACAGTCGGTGGTCAAGTGGTGGTCAAGTGGGCCCTTTAACAGCCACGTAACATGGTGATGTCACACCGATCAGATCATTGATTGCGATCGTTACCAGATGCTTTCCCAAGCTGCATATTCCGATCGCAGCAGTCGCATGCAATGAAACTCCGAGCGTACGGTTTCCAGAGTAAAGGTCATCCTAAATTCTTAACAGCAGCTGTTGGCGTGCGTAGCGTTAATTACACTGCATTTTTTTTACTCGGCAAAGCACACAGACTTCCAGTTCTCCGGCCCGGTGTCTCCCCTCCTCCTCACCCCCTCTCTCCCCCACCCTCTCCCCCCACCAGGAGCAGCTGTTCAGCCAGGAGGTGATCCAGGACCTGACCAACATGGTGCGGGAGTTGCTCATCCAGTTCTACAAGTCCACGCGCTTCAAGCCCACCCGCATCATCTACTACCGGGGGGGCGTGTCCGAGGGCCAGATGAAGCAGGTGAGCCCCTGGAGACCCCCCCCCCCCGACCTCCTGAACCTTGACCCCGATGACGACGGCCGGGGGGGACATGGTTGCGGCCGGACGCATCAAATGTGTTTTTGTTAGCGCTGTTAGCTTAAGCTGTTAGCTTAAGCCGTTAGCCTAAGCTAACAGCCTGTGTTTTAATGGGGGAACTGGGTTGATTCTTCGTTTGGGTTCCTGCTGGTTAATGGATCTCCAGCAGCTCAGGGTCTCTGAATGCGTGCGTCCCGTTCCAGGTGGCGTGGCCGGAGCTGATAGCCATCAGGAAGGCCTGCATCAGCCTGGAGGAGGACTACCGGCCCGGCATCACCTACATCGTGGTGCAGAAGCGCCACCACACCCGCCTCTTCTGCTCCGACAAGGCTGAGAGGGTCAGCAGCACCTTCATCAGCGTTGTTGTTGTTGTTGTTGTTGTTGTTAGGATGCGAGTTTCATTCTTCATGGCTTTGTTTATACGTCTTCAAAGTCTTTCAATATTTGAATGGAGAATTATTATTGGCAGACAATAGGCTGCCCATTGGCTGTGTCAGATGGAGCTTTTTCATGAGGAACCTCAATTTGATGTTATTTATTTATTTATTTTACTGTTCATCACTTCATTGAACTCCAACTCCCATGATGCCGCAGGTTGGGAAGAGCGGGAACGTCCCAGCAGGCACCACGGTGGACAGCACCATCACACACCCGTCCGAGTTTGACTTCTACCTGTGCAGCCATGCGGGCATCCAGGTGAGCACTGCGACTGACTCTCTCTCTCTCTCTGTCTCTCTGTCTCTCTCTCTCTGTCTCTCTCTCTCTGTCTCTCTGTCTCTCTCTCTCTCTCTGTCTCTGTCTCTGTCACTCTCTCGCTATTCATAGCTCTGTCGCTCTGTAATCCTCTGTCGAGTGTGTGGACACACTGACTCTGTCCAGCTCCTGCAGTCTACCAGTTGGCGTCTGTCTCTGCCCATCTCTCTCTCTCTCTCTCTCACTCTCTGTCCATCTCTTGTTACTAAGAGAGACGGACAGAGAGAGAGATGCTGTGCTGTCTCTCCAGGCCTTTTCCCTCTCTTTCTGTGTCCCTCCATCCTGTGTTTCCGTAGCAACCAGACCTCGTCGATGTGAATACACGGCAAACGGAGATACTTCATCCTCGAAAGGATTTCTGACCGTCTGTTGGCACACACAGTGCTACTTAACTGGGTCAAACGTCTGACCGCCTCTCCCAAGTCCCAGGCCAACAATAAAACCTCGAGCCAGAAGGCATATCAATGAACCGCTGGCAGGCTTTGTCTCGCTGTGTGTGAGTTCTTTTATAGTCCTCAACATCCCCTCTCTCCTCCTCCCCTTCCCTCCCTCCTCCTCCGCAGGGTACCAGCCGGCCCTCCCACTACCACGTCCTGTGGGATGACAACTGCTTCACGGCGGACGAGCTCCAGCTGCTCACCTACCAGCTGTGCCACACCTACGTGCGCTGCACCCGCTCCGTGTCCATCCCCGCGCCCGCCTACTACGCCCGCCTGGTGGCCTTCCGCGCACGCTACCACCTGGTGGACAAGGACCACGACAGGTGAGGGGGGGCCTGCTCCATCTCTCTCTCTCACAGGCTAGGGGGGGGGGCTCCGGAGGTGTGTTGGGTGTCCCCCCCCCCCTTTCCCCCGGAAGGATGGACTGGGATGGAAGTAGGGTCCGGGGTAGGGTTGGGCGGTATCCAAATTTTGATACCGTTAAACCTTCTCCACATTTTACCGGGGTATACCGTATTACCGTGACTAATTAAAAATCACTTAGTAGGGCTCAGACGGAGTCGCGAAAATGTCGGCTTGCGCTTATACCGGTCAGAAACAGATTGGCGGGTCGTACTGACTTAAAAAGTATATTGTGCAAATCCTTGTTTAAATCTGAATTGAACGATGTCAAAAACTGCCCGTAGATTGCTCAAATAAAGCTAAAAAAAGACATTATTTAACACAGCAATTTCTCAGTACGGCTGCGCAAACATTCGCGGCATGGCTATCACCATAGTGACGGAGATAGTAAACAAAAGGCTAACCGTCAGTCATACAGCGTTCAACAATGCGATTGGCTATTTATACTGCAAGGCAGGACTTCCAGTTTCTCAACTCCGCCATCTTTGCGTTACGAACGGCCGCAATACATTTCTATGGGAGGACTTTTTAAGTGATGTGTCTCCACCTATATAAGTGTCTCTGGCCTATATGCGCAGCAGATTTTTTTAATGACGGTAATGAAACTGATACCGTTGCTATTTTTAGATACCGCGGGATACCTTATTACCGTATTACCGCCCAACCCTAGTCCGGGGTGGTGTCGGGGGTCCCCATAACACCAGGGTCCCTGCAGTGGGTCTGTGGTGGGTCCCGGTGTCCTGGGTCCTCACAGGTGTTTGTCGGGACCCTCTATGATACAACCCCTCACCCCTAAACCCTCTGTGCAGTTTTAATAGTAAATGTAATGGGAAATACTAGAAATACTGTCGACCCTTTGCCTTTGGATGGTTCGATTGTTGTAGTTTGTTTGCACTAGTGCACACAGACCAGTGTTCATATAGTTGTTATTGTGTTGTTGGCTGATCGTCATGTAAGTTGTTCCCGTGTGATGCTTAATTTCTGCAACATCCCTGCTCTCCCCCCTCCCTCCCCCCCTCTCTCCCCCGTCCCTCCCCCCTCAGTGCGGAGGGCAGCCACGTGTCGGGCCAGAGCAACGGCCGGGACCCCCAGGCGCTGGCCAAGGCGGTGCAGATCCACTACGACACCCAGCACACCATGTACTTCGCCTGAGACCCCCCCCCACCCCTTCTACCCCCTGTCTCTGTATCTCCTCTCTGGGGTGTCTGACCCCCACCACCTTAAGACCCTCGTTGTGTCGTTTCCCCAACTTTCTCTCTCTCTCTCTCTCTCTCCCTCCCTCTCTCTCTCGTTCTCCTTCCCCCCTGTTGATTATCCTCGTCTCTCCCTTCTGTTGAGAATCTTCACGGCTCAACTCTGCCATCTTTCTTCGCCCGACCGGCAAGTTTCTGTTCAAACTGGGGGGGGGGGAGGGGAGGGAGGGAGGGTGGGGAGGGAGGGAGGGAGGGAGGGGGGGGGGGAGGGTGGCTTTGGGAAACCAACACAAACACCAACAAGCGCTCTTTGCGCGGCGCCGCCTCTTCAACCAGCAGCCCCGGCGGCGTGGAACCCGATGCACAATCCAGATCTGAAACCCTTTTTGCTATTCGTTCTCCGAACCCGAGCGCCAGAATACGAGCCATTACTGTGACGGTCCTGTCGTCGTGGTCTGGTTCTCCCCCCCGGAGAACCGTTCTCCAGCGTGATTTGTTGAGCGGGGGTGGGGGGTGGGGGTGAGGGAGGGGGGGGGGGGGGTGGGAAACACGAAAACGAGGAAATGAAAAGCCCCCCCCCCCCCCCCCGGAGTGTGCTGGGCGGCCGTGGTTGCCATGGCAGCTGTCAGCCAATAGGACTCTGACTCTACCTTTACCTCAAAGCCCCGCGGGGCACAACTCTGTCACAAGGTCTTGGGTTGAGCTTTCCTTTAACCGGGGGGGAGGGAGGGGAGGGAGGGAGGGAGGGAGGGCGGAAGGGAGGGAGGGTGGGCGGGGCATAAGGGGAGTTGAGGTTTTTTTTTTTTTCCTCCAGAATATGTCTATATATAAATATCTAAATATATGATGCATATATTTTTTGTTCCTTTTTAATGAGCGTGCGCATTGGCTTCTTTTCTTTACAGTCTTTACAAGCGAGGTGACCTCGGTCAAACCCACTGCTCCCCCCCCCCCCCTCATATAACAAAAGTGTGTATGTGTGTGTGTCTGTGTGTGTGTGTGTGTGCGCGCGCGCATGTTTTTATGTATGGCAGTGCCTGGTTATGCAGGTACTGTGTGTGTCTGTGTGTGTGTGTGCATGGCAGTGTCTGAGTGTATGCAAGGGGACTGTTGTGTGTGTGTGTGTGTGCGTGAGTGTGTTTCATTGCAAGCCACTGCATTGTAAAGGGAAAACTGCTGTAAAAGCCTCAGATGTTGATGTTTTTATATTCACACATACAGGACATATATAACTTATATTGAAATCTATGAGAGCAACTTTAAGCAGATGAGCTATCTTTTTTCCCCCCTCCAGGGGGCGGTATTGGCAGTCGTCCCAGGTCTGTTGTTGAGCGAAAAACCCCTGCGGTCACTCCGTGCATTAGCTGTCCTCACAAACCCAACCCGGCCCGGTGTTCTCCAGCTGTGAGGGTTCTGACAGTCTGGAGGCCCGGCTGGTGGGACCATACAGGGGGGTCTTTGTCAGGACGTTTGATGCCATGTGCCACTTTAAGACCCTCCTCCCCCCCCTCGGTTAATGGTTAACGGTTAACGGCTAACGGTTGGCTAGCGGTGGGCTAATGGTGGGCTAGCGGTGGGCTAATGGTGGGCTAGCGGTGGGCTAACGGTGGGCTAGCGGTGGGCTCTCAAGAGTGGCGACCATCGCAGTGCGGAGTGACTCCAGCGGTTTCCGGGGGCAACGGGCCTGGGCCTTCCATGTAGCAGCAGCAGTCAGCGTGCGTTGGATTGGTCCACCTGTGGCGCCGGGGCGTGGGCAGCGCTGTGTGAGGGCGGTAGGGCTCGGCGCTCGCCGTGACTCGATGAAGCAATGTTAAGACACTGTCAAGTGAGGATGTGTTGGGGTTTCTTTTTGTCTTGATTGTTTTTTTTTTTTTTCAACCCTTCAATGGAGGTGCTAGCCATCTTGTATTGAGAGGCTGCTGTGTGCGTGTGTGCGTGTGTTTGTGTGTGCGTGTGTGTGTCCCATTGCCGACACTGACCCGGGACCCCCCCCCCCAGGGGGACAGAAATGGAGCGCACTCAACCGGACTCACCTGACCTTTTATGCATTTATACATAAGAATCGACACAAAGCAGATTTGTAAAAGTTTAATATAAGACATTTTTTGTGGATATCTCTCTCTCTCTCTCTCTCTCGAGAAAAAAATATTGTTGTTTGACATCGGTAGATGAGCATTGGTGTTGTTGTTGTTCTTCTTCTTCTTGTTCTCGATGTTGTCGTCGTTGTTACTATGGTGATGACATTTTAAAGGTTGGTAGCAAAGCCACTTGTGTAGTTTTTCTAGAGTGACTTTTAGGGTGAGCCAGCAGCGCCGGTGGGGAGGTGAGCTTTGTATTGGAGAACTTAACGGTAGCATTCTGGCCAACGGGGAGACCGGAGGGGGGGAGGAGGGCGACGAAGGCTGCAGGATGATTTTTAGTCCTTGTTTTTTGTAGCGTGAGTGAAGGCTGGGGCCGGCCCTCTGCTCGTTTAAGGATGGCCCCGGTTGAGCGGAAGCTGATTGGTCGAGCTTAACGAGGCGGCGGTGTTTTTTTTGTTGCCGGGCTGAGGGAGGCGGTGTCGCCGGGGGGAGGGGGGGGGTTTTGGGCTTTTAACACAGGAAGTGTGGGCGAGGAAGAGTCGACGTTGGGTTTTTTTTAACTTCAGCCCCACTGACAGCCCGGTGGTTCTTTCTACTCCCGTGTTGTCTACTCTGAGCGCCCACACGGCCCTCGAAGGCTCTCTTACGACGCGTTTCTTTTTGTTCAGTTTCTTTTGTACATTTATGCATTTTTACCCCGTGTATTTAATGAATTGACAATAAGCATTTAGCACTGACTCACCCAATCACTCCCCCACCTCCCCCTCTCCCCCCCCCCCCCCCCCCCCCCACTCCCCCACTCCCAACACAAACACTTAACTGATTCTTAGAACACCAGTGGTAGCCATAGCAACAGCTACACTACGGGGCTCCCTCCCCCTCGTGTTGGGGGCGGCGGGGGGCGGGCACGCGGCGGACGGGAGGGCGGGGCTTGAGGGCTTGGGGGGGTAGGGTGGGTCGGAGGTCACTGGCGGCCGGGGACGTCGACGCGCACGCCTCGCCAGGAGGGAAGCTCGGCGGGAACCATTTTGTAATAAACCACCCGTAAAGCAGCAGGTTTACTATGAATGAGTTTGAGCACCCGCCTGCCGAGGGCGTGGGGCGTTCGGCCATCGGCCAATGGGAGGCGCGGGGGGGGGATGTGGGCGGAGCCCTGGGGAGGAGGAGGAGGAGCCATGTTCCAGGCATTGCATGCAATAAGTGAATCCAGGACGGGGCTTTGTTTTCCTGCGTGAAGGCGCATTCGTTGGGTGCGGAGGTGAGAACGGCTTCCGGACGCGTCCGTTGGCACAAGTCTCCTCGTTTTTAGTTTATTTTTGTCCCCCCCCCGAAGCCCCCCCGCGGGGTCACTAGTCTCTCCCCGCTCTCCACTCGACATTGCGAAGCAATATTATTCCAATATGTAGTTCTTTCAGACGCGAAGAAATCAAGCTATAATTATTAAACTCTTTGTGGCTCTATCGGTCAGTTATTGTCGTTTGTTTGTGTACTTTTTATTTGTGTTTTCTTGCTTGTATCAATCAGTGGGGAACGTGCATTTCGTGAAATGGCTCTGTTGACTCAAAGTTTTATTTATCACCCACCTGCATGCCAGAGTTTTGTCCTTTTTTTTTTTTTACAAAAAAAATACAAATACGAAAAAAAAAAATCTCTGACATCATATTTATGATGACGAGGCGAAAGAGCATCGACTTTTCTTTTCGTGTTTTTTTTTTTGCTAAGTGTCGATTTTTAAAGTGAGACTCTTTTAAGGCTAGCGAAATTTTGTCCAGTCTCTAAAACGAAAAAAAAAAAACCTGACGTATTTTAAAGATTCCTACAGACACACACACACACAGACACATACACATACACACATACACACACCACACACACACACACCACGGGCCGTCGGGTCAGGGGTCGGGGGGGTCGGGGGTGAGGCTGATTCTTTGCGTGGCGTCCACATTCAAACGAGGTACCCTTTCTTCAAAAACACGGACCTGCAAGATCTGCCCCTCCTCCTCAACCCTCCCCCTCCTCCCTCCCCTCCCTCCCTCACCTCCCCCCTCAGGAAGGGGTTTCCTCCCCCTTCCTGGTTGTCGTGCCCCCCGCCCACTCCCGTCCTGTGTCCTTGGCACCGATGTACCATCCTCACACAAATGCACTTACTCTTTGTGTGGCGGTGGAGTTTTAGCGAAACCTAGTGGCACCTATGGACCGGGATTACCTCTTTATAAACCTTTTTAAAAGAACACAAAATGGATCCATACATTCTTTCGGGCCCTTATTGAAAGAGAGCATGGGTTTATTTTGTAATTCCTATGACTTTGATATATATGATTATATCTTAATGGATTTGTAAGTTGACATTGTGTATTGTGTAATTTAATTTTGTTTTTTGTTCTTTTTTTTCTTATTTTGGGTTCCTTATTCGGGGTGTGTTGTAGCTTACTGTTTTTGTTTCCTAGCTAGTGGTCTCTTCGCTGTGTGATTGTCCAATAGCAATAGAACAATAGATCGGGACTGTCTGATTGGTCAGATTCTATAGAATGGAACCCTTTTTTAAAAAGTTTTGCAGGGGCGGGACTTCCTCTGGCCCCTCCTACAAGGGTGCCTAATCATTTGCTGTTATTGCTATTATGTGATGTTATATACTTTTTTCCTTTTTTTTTTTTTTTAGCCTGCAGGGAATACTTGTGTTAATGTGCAAAGTAATAAATTGATATTTTATGCCCATATCAAAACAGATGTGATGACTTTTTGTTTTCATGCCATTTTCTCAATTCCTATCAAAAGCTTTATTGGCATGGGACGTAAACATTCCCATTGCCAACACAGTTTAAAGACTAAACAAATTGACTGGTGGCCTCCTCCCAAAATCTAAAACGTTCAACATAAAATACAAAAGGCCTGAGATATAAAAAGAAAACGACTGACACAAAACACTTAAATTGGACGTGATTCTGAGCCATTTACTCTGCGGTACTCTTCTTCACTCGGAATGACCCTAACAGAACCTCGAATAGTGTGCAACCGTGTGCAACATGAACGTGCATTCAGTGAAGTAACAGCGACGCCCAGTGACCCCCTGAGGTAAGGACACTCATGGCATGGGACCCACGTGAGCTATCCAAATGACCAACGAATGGATTTAATGCTCAATATTATATATAATGATATCATATATTTACAAAGGGGTAGATATGGGGGGTATGGATTTTATAGACATTCAGAATGTCAATTAAATTAATCTTGCATGCGACGTTAGAATCAGTTATGTCACACGGACGACGTGTAGTCATACCCAATACCCAATCTCCAGCCATCTCATACTTTTATTTTATTTTAAAACTACAGGGCATATATTATGCATATGCTTTAAAACGCTCTTCCTGAAACTACCAAATGAACAGGGAAAGGAATCATGCTTATTTGTTTACACTGGGCAGCCATCTTTGATATGTAACACTTCTCCGTGTCCCCTTAATCATCATCCAGTCACCCTCTCTCCTCTCCCATTTCCTGTGTCCCGCTCTGTTGTCATGACGACCGTTGCCAAGGAGAGCGGAGGCGATTTAAAGAAGCGAAAGCTGAACCGCGGCTCTAGTGGCGGTAATATTTAATTCATCGCCGCGCCGACGAGGAGCAGGATCGCTGACACAGACCGCAGGGCCAATACAAAGGGAAATCAAATCAAATAACAGAACAGTGCATTTTCATGCACTGTAATTATCAGAAATGATGAAAATAAGATGACGTAGCGTACTCTGACATACTTTTCATTTAGTCTACTTTCCGTTTAGATTAGGATTTGTATATATTCATAACTAAAACCGAGAAACGGTTTTGATTAACTTTTGTCATTTCATTGTCATGTGTAGTTCACCAGGTAAGCACAATGTAACTCAAACTGAAATAAGTAATTGAATTACGACGTGAGCGCACATTTCTGCCCAGGCGACAATACATTTCTGACATTCTGACATTACACAATGGCCCGTGGCCGGCGCGTTTCTCCTCGCTTTTCAGCATTAGTGCAGCCAGTGTTCGTTGCGACCAAACCAAAGCAAAAAAAAAAAAAAAAACCCAAGCAAACAAACCCATTCCACGATACTTTCTCCCTTTCACCGGCGGACACGAAACAACGGACTGCGTGCGTGAAAGCAGAATTTTTTTGCTTTCCATTAGAACGTGAGAGGCGTGGAATGGGGGGCGACAACGCGCACGCCTCATTGTTTTGGCCCCTCTCACGGGCGGTCTTTGTGTTAATTGATCTGAAAACACTCCTCTCCACCTCCATCCCTCTCTCCTTTGTCCTCTCTCTCTCTCTCTCTCGCCTCTCACCATGGTGCACACAGATTGACCACACACACACACACACACACCGGGGGTTCTGAAGGAAGATGGAGGATACAGAAACCAATGTTCTATTCACTCTGAGCCCATCAGTGCCGTTCCATTCCCCAGGAGACTTTGGATCTGCTTGGTGCTTGGGACCCGGAGGGGGGGAAGTGGTCGTGTGGAGAGCGCTAGAGAACGAGAGAGAGCGGCGAGAGAGAGAGAGAGAGAGGAGAGAGAGAGGAGAGAGAGAGATGAGAGAGAGAGAGAGAGATGAGAGAGAGAGAGAGAGAGAGAGAGATGAGAGAGAGAGAGAGAGAGAGAGAGAGAGAGAGAGAGAGAGAGAGAGAGAGAGAGAGAGAGAGAGAGAGAGAGAGAGGAGAGAGAGAGAGGAGAGAGAGAGAGGAGAGAGAGAGAGAGGTGGGGGGTGTATTGTGTGTCGCCAACTGCTTGGCGAGAGCCTTGCTCAAGTGGCCTTCCCCCAAGACTGGGGCGCCATTTGCGTTTGTTGTGTTGGCGAGGAGACACTTGGGCAGCAGCAGCAGCAGTGAGTGTGTGTGTGTGTGTGTCGACGTGGCTCTTCATCCCTGGAAGACCGACGGTGTGACTGACTCCTCTCACACACACACAACAAGACGGAGGACCACGCGCTGGGATTACAGCCAGTCGAAATCCACCGCACGCCGGCGCTGATCAGGGTGCTGCTGGAGGGGGCGCTCTGGACCGGGAGGAGAGGATCCGGTGGCGAGCAGTCAAGTGACTCGGGGGCGTCTGGCCCGGTGATGATTTCAGTGGCGGGTCGGAGTGATTGTGTTTGGATCCACTGCTAGAGCGCCCGTGTGTGTGTGTGTGTGTGTGTGTTTATCTGCTGAACAAAAACCAAGTCACAACTTAGTGTAGAATAGCGAGTGGTGTGTGTGTGTGTGTGTGTGTGTGTGGTTTGGACTGGTCCGGCGCCGCTATTGTGACGCGCCCGGCGTGTCAGACCCCGCCGCGGCTCCCGGGGTCGGGTATCAGGTGATACCGCGGTGAGCCGTCCCTCTCGGTAAGACTACACCTCAGCTGGACCCGAGCGTGGCAGGTGAAGAGGCTGTGATGGGCTGGACCAGGGTTCTGCAGCTCCGCGGCTCGGTGACCAAATGGCAAAAGATCCATTTCAGCCGCAGACCCAGCGGGCCTAGCGCACAGCGAAGTTTCTAGGACCGTCGGAGTGACCCCAGTGGGGAGGGAGCTGGCGCTGGAGAAAGGACGGCCAACGCCCGATCAATAATTCACATTCGATCAATAATTCACTTCGCGATATTGTACAATTTGCTAAACTGTTTGAGGGGAACCGGGAAGAGAAAAGTGGCTGAGAGACCCCAGCCTCCAGAGGAAGAGGGGTTGACGTTAAGAGGACCACGAGAGGATTACTGCACCTGGAGAGAAGACGATACAAACATCAAGCACAGAATAGAAAGCACTGCCCCTGACGCGGCGGACCCCTGACGGAACGGTGTCAGGCAGAGGTCAGCACTCAGAACAACGCTCGCGCAGCTTCTAGTTTGGCAGAGCGATGGACTTTAGACCTCTGGGAAAGCCGATCCACGTTCATCACAGACCTTCAAGGGAGAGGAGGGGGGGGGGGGGTGGGGGGGGGAAGGGAGACCACCGGCCCGGGCCCAGAGTAGCCTCGAACCCGTTCGGGCGACGCGGAGCAGCACCCCGGAGCGTGCCGGTCCAGAGCCAAGGTGCCTCCGGCAGACCGCAGCGCGAGACGGAGAGAGGTGTGCCACCATGGTGAACACGGGCATGCAGCTGATCAGCTTCACGTGCGCCGTGACCGGCTGGATCATGGCCATCGCCGTGACCACGCTGCCCCAGTGGAAGGTGTCGGCTTCATAGCCAGCAACATCCTCACCTCGGAGATCAAGTGGGAGGGCATCTGGATGAACTGCGTGTACCAGACCACCGGCCACATGCAGTGCAAGACCTACGACTCCATGCTGGCGCTGCCCGCCCGACATCCAGGCGGCGCGGGCGCTGATGTGCGTGGCCATCTTCATGGGCTGGCTGTCCTGCACCGTGGTCCTGCTGCGGCATGAAGTGCACCACCTGCGCCGGCGACGACCGCCGCGCCAAGGCCGGCATCGCGCTGTCCGGCGGCATCCTGTTCATCGTCACGGGGCTGTGCGTGCTGGTGCCGGTGTCCTGGATCGCCAACACGGTGGTGCAGGACTTCTACAACCCGGCCGTGCCCACCATGCACAAGCGGGAGCTGGGCCAGGCCATCTACCTGGGCTGGGCCTCGGCCGTCATCCTGATGATCAGCGGCGCCGTGCTGAGGCAGCACCTGCCCCCACATGGAGCGGGGCGCCGGGTACCGCCGCGGCTACCTGGGGCGGAGCTTCGCCAACAACGCCCGCCATGGCGGCCGAGCCGCCCCCAAGCCCATGGTCAACAGCTACAGCCTGCCCATGAAGGAGTACGTGTAGAAGCTGGGGACCGGCGGCGGGCGAGGGAGGAGGAGGTAGGAGGAGGGAGGAGGAGGAGGAGGAGGAGGTGAAAATTAGAGGGGGGTGGGACTGGAAATTAGGGTGTCACGTTTTGGGGGGAAAAAAAGGAAATGGGTTACTGGTTTTCTGTATGTTGTGGTTAATAGCTTTTATATATTTATTAAAATTTGGGCTTTTTCTTCACTGTGATATTCACCATTGTGCTCTGAACATTTGACTGATCAGTCCCCTCTGGGGCTCTGTTGTGAGGGTCCTCCATTTCTCTGCATATTCTGTTTAGTATAAACTCTGGTTTGGATTAGATTACACTTAAATTACTCTAACAGGAATTACACTTACGGGATGCCCATATCATGCATTAATACTTGATTTGTTCCACTTCAGTCCTTGTGTTGTGGTGTGTGTTCTAGAATTTCCTCACATAAATACACAATGATGTTAAGTATCTATTTACAACAGAGCACAATAAAGCGACATGAAAATGAAACTGTTTTGACTAAAAAAAAACTTTATTCCAGACACGGAATTATTACGTAAACATGACAGTGCTTGGGAGTCGTCTTGCGCCTGGGAAACCCAACAACCCATCACATGTTCGTTCATCTTTGTACAGAATTCCTTCTTTGATATGAATCCAATCTCACATCTGGTTCGGGACCAATGTAAAACGTCAGATTTCCATCCTAGGTGATCCATTCTTCTTACTCTCCTTTGTGTGACTCCACAAAGAAAAAGACCTGTGAAAGTGTAATCTGAAATTGGACACATAATAAATTAATCTTTAATGTGCTGTATCATCAGCAAATATCCCTTTTGATTTGAATAAAAAAAAAAATCCATATTGTTAACGCTGTTCGTATTGCATTGAGTCGTTAGTATTTTTTTTATACCTGTGATATATTCATCGCCACTAGGTGCCTCTAGAGATTCCCATCTCTTGGGAATTGACTTCCAGAAGAGAGAGATCGTCGGGCCTCAGGCTGTGTAGCAAAGCCTTCCTCCTCAGAAATCTGAACACACGGATCAGGAATATTGACTTGAATTCATTTGAATTGCCACTATTGATCCGTTCCGTATTATTCCCATAGCTCTTCCCAGTAGGCCTAGTTTTGAGTCCAAATTGATGTTATCATAACAACACATACGCGCACACACACACACACACACTATTCAACAGTAACATGGACATAACTGCAAGGATACTGTTGTTTGTTAGTAGAGCTCCGCATTCTGCAGCCACTCCAGCATG
>JAXIVH010000632.1:2500-12500 GCA_036785325.1 Urophycis tenuis
AACCATAAGAGCAAACACTGAAAGGCCTTTGAGGACAAACACAGCGCTGCAGCAGCAGCAGCAGCAGCAGCAGCAGTAGCAGCGGCAGCAGTGTCTCCCAGACCCACAATGCACCACTGGAGCGGCTGCAGATTAAAAACAATCACCATCGACGGAGACTCACACAAGTCCCGCGGCTCACTGAACGCGCCTCGCCGCCTCAGTCTGCATCGTGCGTACGTACGGCCGGCGCCGCCCTCCTGAGCACGCCACGTCTGAAGCAAGCCGCGGGGTGTTTCTAAGAGCAGGTTTAACTCCTAACCTTTTGTGAAAAAAACAAAACAACCACAGCGGCGCCCAAGTTTTTGCCGCCCTGCCACGAGCCAATCAGAGCGCTGCATCATTAGCACCCACGGAAACAGCCCTTTCTCACAGCGGAGATGCTAATATGCTATAAATATTGGATTTGGCTCTTTTTTTTTTTTTTTTTTTTTTTCCCGGGCCATTTAAAGGTAACTCAACACACACATATTTAAAATGAATATTCAGTTAAGTCATGCGAGGACTGAGCTATACCCTGACTGACAACCCCAGGTAATTCTGGTAGATGATTTACATACATTTGCATATCGGAACCATAATCTCAATCAATTACTTTCACCAATTGTTGTTCCCATGCGACTATCATTAACTCAGATGTAAAGTATATACGATATGTGGACGGACCCGGAATATGTATGTTATTTAGACTTGTAATTTACATCGAAGCTTTTGGACTCAAAGGCGTTAGTTACTTCTGAAGAGTCAACCCTTATTAACACTTACTTAAGAAAGATCTCCCATGAAAATGTCTTCTTTTGTGCAAGAGGTCTTTTGAGTCAATTCTAAAGGTGACCATCTTTTTTTGCCATAGTGCTCAATGACTATGGTGTGTGCGGTGCTGTGGTGTGTGTGTGTGTGTGCGCCCGTGCATGCGTGTGTGTGTTGTGCGCGCGCTGCGCTGCGCGTGTGTGTGTGTGTGTGTGTGTGTGTGTGTGTGCGGGTGTGTGTGTGTGTGTGTGTGTGTGTGTGTGTGTGTGTGTGGTGTGTGTTGTCTGTGTTTGCAGGGGAGTGTGTGTGTGTGTGTGTTGTCTGTGTTTGCAGGGGAGTGTTGTGTGTGTGTGTGTGTGTGTGTGTGTGGTGTGTGTCTGTCTGTGTCGGGGGGGGGGGGATTTCAAACAGATGTTGCCTTATTGCTGGTTCACTGGCCAGGCTCTGGGCCTCAGAGACAATAAAGCCGCCTAATAAGATTGTCTTTAACTTCGCCGGCTGCCGTATTGGGACCTTCCATTACGGGCGGGCTTTAAAATCTCCCTGCTTTTTCCTGTCGCTGGCCCCGTTGTTCCTCCTGAATTACCACTGAATGATTTATGCCCAGTGGTCCGTCCACTGATAGACCCCCTTGGCAACACAGATAGAAACACACTTATGGAGGGGGGGGGGGGGGGGGGGGCTTTTCGGTGTGCAAACACACTGTATTAAAAGCCAGCTCGTTTCGAAAGCCGCCAAACACATTTGCTCAACACCCCCCCCCCCCCCCCCCCCCTCCCCCCGGCCCCTGGTGTCATTTCACTCGTCAAATACCGTCGTGTCGCGGGCCAATCGGGGCGCTCGGCGGCCCGCGCCGGCCACTTAACCTGAGCAAACACGGCGCGCGACAGAAAGCCCGGGGACGGCTTAAGAGCTTAGGCAAACACACGGAGGGCCGGGGGCCATCGGGGCCCGCGGGTCGGGGCGCGCCCAGGTTCGAGGGACGCGTCGCCGTGGTAATGGGTTTGTGATGACTCAAGATGGAGGGGCCATCTGTCGGCAGCGGCGGGGGAGCGTCGACTCACCGGCTCACGCACACACACAGAATTGCCACCGGTGGCCAGCAGTGCAGAAAAGAGGAGGGTGCTCTGCCAGTGACACAGGAAGTGAAGGCGTATGTCCATAATTGGTCATACATACAACCCCCCCCGACACACACACACACACACACAGCCATATAGCAGGGGCCCCCCCGATAGCTTCCGATGGGGCCAGATAATAGGATTTGCATGGTGTTTCTCAACTTCAATGGACTCTGAGCCCATTGAAGCCGAAGGGTCTGTAAAGCCACTCTCGGTAGTTGTAAGCTTTGCCACACAAAAGGTGTAAATAATAGTAGTGCTATGGCCGACCTAATAGGGCCGGTCTGCATTGGCATGAGTGCCGACCACATATTTAAAACACGGGGGTGTTTGCATGGGATTTCAATAAGGGCGTTTGAATACACCCCAGTCATTTGTATCCTGGTCTGTAACCGTGAAGTTCATTTCAACAACAATCGTCAACCACAAGTTCGGAAGACAGATAAGTCCCTCACACACACACACACGCACACGCATGCACGTGCGAGCGTGCACACACACACACACACACACACACACACAAACACATGATCACTGGAGTGCTTTTCTGATGTGTGAGGTTCAAGCAACCCTGGAAGACTTTTTGGGCCTTGTGTTAGACAATGGAATGGGAAGATTTTGTGCACAGTGTACGGTGTGTTTAATGTATATGTCTAAACCTATATACCTCAAAGCAAAACAGAAAAATGCTTCCTTTATTGAAAGTAAGTTGAGCCATTGAGCTTAATGTAGTTCAAGGCATTTAACTAACTCTTTACTTTAATTCAAAAACATCTGAAAATAATCTCAAGGATGTAAGTTTACACTACATGGTTTTAACTAAATGAAAAAAAACTGAAACTGTCATTCATAAACATGATTAATAAATATATGATATGGTCAACTACATCCCAACTGGCAAAAGTTAGCCCAGTTAGTGTTAAGAGTATCAAGTCCAATTTTTGAGAAGTACATTTTTGAATAAAAAGGTGTCAAATTGTACTTCATACAATTGTTTTAAATGTAAGACACTGTTAAACACCCTACAAAAAAGATGTGCTGTCCACTCAAGAGGTGAAATGGAGATTTCATGATTCATTAGATGGCTCATTGCTCAGTGGTCATGCCTCATAACGACCTGGGTTGAACCTGATAGGGACCAGTGTTAGTCCAGTGAGATATTTGTTCATGTGTACTTCTTTAATTAGTATAGGCATTAGTATAGTAAGTAGTATAGGCATTAAGAAGGAGTTGCAAGGGATGGGTCTATGTTCTGTAGTGTAGCGGCTAGTGTGTTTGATTCCCAACAGAAAGGTATCAACTTCCGCCCCTAAATGATAGTAGACTCACTAGATTCTTCTTATTACGATTACACATAATAATGAGGGGCAATTAAAAAGTAAGTTTACTTACTTATGTGCACTCTTGTGATTTCTTTAAGAAGCATTTACATTTTGAATGTACTTCAGTGCTTCTTCAATTATTGTAGTAGTATTTAGGATTTGCATGGGAAGTTTGTTCGACTACCAACAGGAAGGTACTAAGAGTTCGATCACTTTATCTCCTTATGAGTCAGTTATTCGTACCAAAGTAATCAGTTACCTTTAACCCACATTAAGCTCTGATTTTAGCACTCATTTGATGCTATTTGATATATAGAAGCTGTTTCCTGAAATCTTACTTTTCACAATAGCTTGTATTAACTTGTATGAATTAAAATGAATTTAAATGTGTATCATGTTTTCAATCATTAAGAAAATGAAGGAGATCTCTGTTCTATGGTGCTCTAGATGTGAGAATATTTTCACACGTTTAATGAGTTCAATATTTATGGTGGGTATCAGCTGAGGAAAAAAATATTTTGCGCGTCAGATTAGTTGGTCCTATTAGATCTTAAATTGGAGGAAAGTGTAAACGGATATCGAAAGTTAAGGGACAATTCCACAGGCAATTGACAATCAATATAAATAAGTTTAGAGAATAGCTTAAAATCAGAGCCTGAGGACAGTAGATGGGGTGACAGTGGGAACCTTGTCTGACAAATTAAGGGCGGCCATTTTTTTCATTACTAACACATCCGGGTCCATTTCTTTTTCTCTTTTTGGTAGGAAAACAATTAAACAATTCCTTCCTTAAATTAGTAATTGATTTTCAGCGCTGTGACACTTTACAGAAGACAATAATAACTTTAAGGCAATGCAGCCTCACTTTCATTACTGCCACTCTCTGGAAGAGCACAGGAACTAAAGACAGGAACAATTCACCTACATGAAGAAAAATACACCAACAGCAGCAGCACTTTAAATTACCCATCGATTTTCCTTAGGTGTCACTTGGGCTAAATGCTTTGTGGTGGGGAGTTTTCTCTCAGCGAACTGGAAATTGACAAAAACCTATAATCTATGCCCCCTCCCCCCCAACGCAACACAAAGACACATATGGTTGAAAGTGGCTTGACGGCCTCCAGTGGTAATTTGTAAACGTATGGGGCCCCAGACTCATCTTTAATGTGTCACACAAAAAAAGCGATGGGCGTCAAGATTGGCAGTGATAATGATGATGAAATGGCCATTTTCTTGTTTTGAAACAACAAGGCAAAATATAATCAGGAGCTGTTTGTATACAATTTATATACAATCCACCCACCAAAAAAAGACATTTTAAAAAACAGACAAAATTTGTGAAATGTTTTTGTCAGATTTATTTTATTACAGAATTATTTCACTATTTCACATCTCACCAGAGACGTGGTATAGTATGTAGTGTAACTAGAGAGAACCAAAAAAATTCAGGCAAAGACCAAATTGTTTTAATTAAATTAAACCAAAGCAAAATTCAATAATCCAGAATAGCCTTATTTTTCTTTTTTTTCTTTTAGACTACAAAATACACATACAATTTGAAGCAGCAACAACTGTGTATTTACTGAACCTGATTATACAATTGATCACAATTCTTCAGTTAACATGAATCTTTATCACACGATAAATCTCTAAATATTTAGCCTACCATTCGATGGAAAACGCAATCTTGCCAATATGGTGATGTAATGGTGATAGCAAAATATACATCGTTCACCTGTAGCAAAATATAAGCAAACCCATAAAAAAGTTACTTCAATTTATTAGTATTTTTCTTTTTGATATTATTTTGTTTCCTTTATCGGTACATTTTTGCAAACTAAAATTGCCAGGGAACCGTTTTACTTCAGTCTTCAAAATGAGATATTTTGCTCATGTTGGATTCTTTATTCATATTTATTGTTCATGTAAACAAAAACAAACATCTGAGGGACAAACATTTCTTCCATTCTTCTGGTGATGAGGATGAAGGAGTCGTCTGAAACAGCAGTACAATGAACAAACCAAACTACAGTTCATTTGAAATCTGGTAACTAAACTGTCCTGGAAACATCGCTCATTTTTCATCTAAACATTCATCAATAAAATTATGTTTTTTTTTTTTACGCTTGCTACAGTTGATTTTATGGTGAGTGAATTGACCGGTTAAACTGCAACCATTTTATTACAAACACAAACAAGTGTTGAGATCTATCAGTGGACCAGGTGGGTGGGGGTGGGGGGGCATTGCAAAAGTCTTTTGCTGTGTTTCGGTGTCGACTAATCGGTGTAACATCACCACAATGATTTTTTTTCCAGCAAACCTATGATCATGTCACTTCACCATGAAAGAAAAGTCTTTACAATACAGCTGTAGTATTAACCACTTTAAAAGTGTATGAAAGTACACAATGGGCCGAAGACGAGGAAAACCCAAAGGACAATCGGAACTGAGGCCTTCCTCTCCGATCTCTCCTCCTTTCCAATTGTGGCGCGAGTTCAAATGGAAATTGTTTCTTTCTCTTTTCAACAAATGTCTCAACAAAATGGCGGCCCGCTGCTCTGTCCTTGAGGTCTCCCCTGTGGGCCATCGAGTCCATCCTCGCCAGAGAGAGAGAGAGAGAGAGCCGTTTGCATGCTTAAAATGACATGAAAACAAAAACAAACCAAAAAAAAAAAAACCTAAGAAAAAATCCACTTTTAAGATAAGACGACTATAAACATCTGAAATCATACCGAGCACGTGGCCAAGCGAGCCCCGGCAGGGTCAACAACAACGCCATTTCCTGTCCATAAAGTGCACTCTCCTTCCTGTTGTAGGGCTGGGGCGTCCAAGAGTCAAGAGCCATTATGGGGTTTGTCTAAGACGAGAGAGCGAGAGAGAGAGAGAGAGAACGAGAGAGAAAGAGAGAGAGAGAGAGAGAGAGAGAGAGCGAGAGAGAAAGAACGTGAGATGGAGAGAAAGAGAGAGCGAGAGAGAAAGAAAGTGAGAAGGAGAGAAAGAGATAGGGAGAGGGGGAGAGAAAGAGAGAGAGAGAGAGAGAGAGAGAGAGAGAGAGAGAGAGAGAGAGAAGCTCCGTCGAATGTCTCGAAAGTCTTGTCCCCGGAGCGACTGTGGATGAGCGGATGTGACAGTTTGAGGTGCGGGGGGGGGGGTGACAGTTTGCGGCGGCAAGGGGTGACGGCATTTGCCGAGAGGTGGGTGGGGTTTGTCGCGCGGGGGGGGGGGGGGGGGGGGGGGGGGAAGCGGAGGACGGGGGGGGGGGTGTCAATAGACGTAGCCCTCGGCGCCGTAGGGGTGCGGCGGGCAGTAGGGCGGGGCCTCCGGGGCGTACGAGGGCGCGTTGTCGTCGAAGTGCGACAGCGGCACGGTGTCCTCCTCATTGACGTGGCGCTCCAGGTCCGTCTTCAGCACCGGCCGCTGGTTGTCGGGGAACGCCATTGAGAACAGCGCCTCGGGGTCGCACACAAACTTGTACACGTATCTCTCCCCCGCCACCTAGGGAGACGAGGGATGGAGGGGGGAGGGGGGGGGAGAGGGAGAGAGAGAGAGAAAAGGAGCGACACCGAAACATGTCAGTTAGAGTGAGCGACAGACGGGCAGAGAGAGAGTGGGAGATAGAAAGAGAGAAGGGGAGAGGAAGAGAGACAGAGAGAGAGAGAGAGAGCGAGAGAGATAGCGAGCGAGAGAGAGAGAGAGAGAGACAGAGCGAGTGCAAGTGAGAGAGAGAGAGAGCAAGCGAGAGATTGGGAGCGAGCGCCAAAAAAAAGAGAGAAAAAGAGGGAGAGAGAGAGAGAGAGAGAGAGAAGAGAGAGAGAGCAAATGAGCCATTTAATGAGGCATGCCGCCGTTCATTTCTTTGTTCAACTACAACTGTCGCGGCAGAACACAAGTTTGACGAGAGCCGTGGCGAGATAAGGAACACACATCTGGACGGCGTTTGGCTAACTCTGGAGGGAATACACCAAACATCAGCTGTGGGCACCTTTTGCATGATCCCCTTCTCGTAGTAGTAGCGCAGGGACCGGCTCAGCTTGTCGTAGTTCATCGCCGGTCGATTCTTTTGTATTCCCCATCGACGCGCCACCTGGGTTACACACACACACACACGCACACGCACACACACACACACACACACACGCACACACACACACACACACACACACACACACACACACGCAAACACACGCACACACACACAACCACACGCACACACACGCACACACACACACACACACAAACACATGCATAAGCACACACCCACACACAACAACAACACAATTGAAATGAACAATGATCACGGGCAGAATGTCACAGCCGTTAACCGCCTTTTTTTTTTTTTGCGCACCACCGCACGAGTGCCGTGTTTGTCGCGCCAACACGGCCCCTTAGCTCTTGTTTAAAAAAAAAAAAAAAAACACGCTAAACAGAGCTAAGCCACGCTAAGCTCTGAGCGAGCCTCGCTGTACCCTCCCGGGGGGGGGGGGGGGGGGGGGGTGGGGAGCAGCAGCCACGAGCGCGTGCGGCGCGTTGTGTCCAGGCAGGGACCTGGACGCGGATCAGCCATTAGGCATCAGCGTTCATTAGGCACTTGTCACGCACCCAACGGGAGGAGGCAGCAGATGTTAGAGCACCTGCCCCGACAGAGGCCAGCCACCGCCGGGCCCTGCCGTCCTCACTCACACACCCAACGCCCCTCGCTTGGCTCGCTTGGCTCTCTGCACCGCGGCGGCGGCGGCGGCTGCTGCTGCCCAGGTTGCTGCTCTTCACCTGTTTGGTTCTGCTTTTCTTCCATGGCTCTCTCTCCCCCTGCTCTGCTTTTGCAATTAATTTGAACTAATTACGTTGCTATTCTCGTTCTGTTTCCTTATCTCTCTGCTGGGCTCGCAACCCCCCCTGTGTACCCTGAACAGGATGTACAACCAGCTAACTGGACATCATGCTTCAGATAAATAAGTCCTACGCAAGCTGAAGACAGACAGAAAAGATGGACTGAAAGACTGAAAGACAGACAGATAGGTAGGCAGACAGACAGACAGACAAATAGACAAATAGGTAGGAGAGAGAGAGAGAGAGAGAGAGAGAGAGAGAGAGCGAGAGCGAGAGAGTGAGAGACAGAGATACAGAGAGACAGACAGACAGATAGACAGACATAGACAGATAGATAGATAGATAGATAGATAGATAGACAGACAGACAGACAGACAGACAGACAGGTGTCCCCTCACCTCCTCTGGTTCTATGAGTTTGAACTCCATGCCGCGGCCCGTCCAGGCGATGAAGTGGGAGTTGGACGGGTCGTCCAGCAGGGCCACCAGGAACTGCCAGAGCTGCAGGGAGCCCCGGCGCTGGTAGGACGGGCCGTCCCGGTACATGCCCGACTCCTGCTTGATGTCTCCTGAGGGAGGAGGGAGGAGGGAGGGTTAAACAACCAATCTATTTACCGTTTCAGTCCCTAGCAAGGTGAGTCCAGAGGAGTATGTAAGTATGGAGCAGGTAGGTTAGGCTGCGGGACATTGGGGATCAAAACAACAGAACAAGATGGCCACCGCCGCGGCAGACTCACCCTCGACCTTGTCGGGAACCACGCAGGTGTCGTCGTAGAAGTGCCGGGCCACTTTTTCAAACATGCACCCTGGGGTGCGACAGAAAGAAGAGAAAGACAAGAAAATATGAAGAAAAAAAGAATATGATTGTTCATACGTACATGGGGACACAAGCACGCGACAACAACGACAACAAAACAACAACAACGGCGAGGAGACCGGCGTACCTTCAGTGCGGTTGGCGTGGGCCAGGTATCCGTCCGGTAAGTAGACAGAGTGGCAGCTAGGCACTTCTGCTGGAGGCCAGCGAGCGTTGGGGGGGGGGGACAAGGAGAGGGCAGGGGTTACGGTGGGCCGGAGGCGACAATTCACAACACTGTGTCCGTCTGACTTATCTGAGAGAGAGACTGAGCCCACCCCCCCCCCCCCCCCACACGCCCCTATTGAAGAAAAAGCTTCAACGGCTCTGATTAAAGAGCTCTGGTCCCCGTCCTCCTCCCACCCAACCACCACGGGGCCCCTGGGAGCCTGGGGGGCCTCGGGGCCCTGTCACTAGCGTGTGTTACGTGGGTTCATGCGTGAGCAGAGTGGGGGCCGCGCACGACAGGGGGGAAGGACACACACTCATGGACACACAAGAGGCCCCGGTGGCTTTGATTGGGGGTGGGGGGGGGGGGGGGGGGTGCAGGTTTTGGAGGTGGGGTCGAATTCGAATTTAACACCGTCCCACTATGTTTTGTTTGTTAGGATCGTTGTGGCTTGTGGGTCACTTTGGTTATGTGACATGTGTTCTGACAATGTTTTGATTCATTTACCAGGTGTAGCAAAAATACATTATTTTAGCGAATGGCTAAATATTTTTGGTTTCTAAGAAGTTTTCTTGAGATCTTATTCATCATGTCATCTTGTAGTGAACATCTTCTATTTTAGAAGTACACTTTGCCAATCCATCAATGCATAATGTAACAGGTAGCTCTGCCAATGTCAGCTGATAGATAAGACACAAGTAAATGTGGCCTGTTCGGCATTAAGACGATACAGTAATTACCAACGGAGTGCTCCATCGCTTCTCCACACAGCACGTATTTATGACCTTGTTTTAACTGCACTTTGCGTTTCAACGTCCCTTCACCGCCTGAAGACCACCCCACAACCAGCTGTAAGCCCCAGGTCAAAACGGGCTCCAAAGTGAGTGTTCGATAAACGGACTGCAGCGCATCATTT
>JAXIVH010000632.1:17500-30000 GCA_036785325.1 Urophycis tenuis
CAGTATAAACCCATCGCTGCTTCACCGCTGCTGAATGTAAAGTGATTTATAACGTCCAAAAATACATATGGCGTGTGCAATGTACTTGTGAACATCATGACAACTAATGACCGGAGTCATTTTAAGGTAATATTAAATATCAAACGTGGTGGCGGTTTCCACTGCTGCGTCTGGTTGATTTGAGTCCGTGTGTGAATTACATCTTGTTTGCCTTGCACGAGAACCATCTAAATTAGTGGCTCTCAATCTCACAAAAAACAACAGCAACTGTGACAATCAATTTCACAAACACGCCAGTAAATGTTTCACGATTCCCTAATGGTATCTTTAAGTTATTTGTTATTTAAAAAATATATTATGGCAAACCGGCAGGGCTGTTTCTTCAGTCATGGAACATAGCTGCAATGCCTCCTAAAATTCCCACTTGATATATTGGGGGGGTGGGGGGGTGGAATACCTAATTTCCCCACATCCATTTCTACAGTTATTTGTATTATTATGATTATTGGCAGATTGTGTTGGAAGCGTCAGAGAGTGGGACGTTAAGTGCTTCCATTATCCTTTGTGTTTTCCATATCTGGCTCCTCATTAGCACCATGGTGGTCACTAGGCCTTCTGCCGTCCGGCCAATCACAATAAACCACCATAACCATTAAATGTAAATAATGACAAAATTGCAAATGCAAAATAATCGTGACACTAGAAATGAAAAGTGGGGACTAGAATATGATGGGGGGGGTGGGGGTGAAAGTACCATGTCAACAGGGAAAAAGTGTGTAAAAGTGAAAGGGACAGAGCGATGCACGTCGGGGGCTGTAGGTTCGACAGCGTGTGTTTCCGTTCATTTAGCGATGTGGCGGAAACCGTCTCTGGGTGTACGTTCTGCTGGGGGGGGGGGGGGAGCGTGACGAAAGGCACGGCTTTGTCTCCTTTGTTAAGCCCAATGTGTCTGAGCAGGTGTCAAGTGTGTGTGTGTGTGTGTGTGTTTGAGTTTGCATGTGTGGGTTTGAATGTGTGTGTGTGAGTGTCAAGTGTGTGTTTGAGTGTCAAGTGTCTGTGTGTATGTTTAAGTGTGTGAGTGTGTATTATTGTGTGTGTGTGTGTGTGTATGTGTTTGAGTGTGTCAGTGTGCAAGTTCATTTAAGTGTGTGTGTGTGTATGTCAAAGTGTATGTGTGTGTGTGTGTGTGTGTGTGTGTGTGTGTGTTTGAGTGTGTCAGTGTGTAAGTTCATTTAAGTGTGCGTGTGTGTCTCAAAGTACATGTGTGCATGTATGGTGGTGGTGGTGGTGGTGGTGGCGGCGGTGGCGGGGAGCTTTGTTGGCCCATGAACGATTCCCTGGCTCTGCCAGGTGCCGCTCAACACACACAGGGACATCACGGCGGCGTGGCGGCGCGCGAATCAGAACCGACTGCCGAGCGACTGAAGTCAGACGCTCCTTCCCTCTGTCAGAGGGCCGGGGCCACCGAGGGGGCTGCACCTCGCCACCGGTGGGCCGTCTGTGGCCCGCCAGGAAGAATCTGGCCTTGAGTGAAGCTCTCACCGGCGGGCAGATAGAACCTCTGCATCGGGGCGCATGGAGTGGAAAGGAGGGACGGAGAAAGACCCAGAACACAGCGCGGCACACCTGGAATGAACCAAGGCCACGGAGGTGAGACGCCGTCAACGGCGTCTCAATGGAAGGAGAACCTCTGAATGAGAACCTCTCAAGGAGAACCAACGCCCGGCCACTGGCTGCCAGTGTGTACCACGCTAAGGACCTACAGCTACATGAGCTAGGAGGCTGTTATATCTTGTTATATGTTGTTATATGTTATATCTGTTATACATAATATATATGTATATACTGTACATATATCATACATATGTATAATATATATATATATATATATATGTATAATGAATAACAATATACAACATGACACAAGACGATATTACTACTATAACCCCCCCCCCAAAAAAATAAATAAATAAAAATAAAATAAAAATATATACATATATACATATACAAATATATACATATATATAAATCCCAGTATGAATGTATGCGTGAGCGTGCATGTGTACGTGCGCGTGTCTCTCTGTGTGTGCGTGTGTGTGTGCGCGTGTACCTGATGTTGTACAGGCACTTCTCCCCATAGTGGATCCTGAAGGGCCGGTCCTGGCTGCAGCTGGAGCCCAGCTCGGAGCACGGGCTGTGGGGCTCCCTCTTGATCTTCAGATGCAGAGCGTGGAAGGCCACTGTACAGACAGACAGACAGACAGACAGACAGGCAGGGCAGACAGACAGACAGACAGACAGACAGATAGACAGACAGACAGGTAGGGCAGGCAGACAGACAGACAGACAGGTAGGGCAGACAGACAGACGGGCAGACAGACAGACAGACAGACAGACAGACAGACAGAGAGACGGGGCAGAGGGAACAGAGTGTTTAGTGAACGCTGTGGGGTCATTATCCTGCCGCCGTGCGTAGTGTCGGATGCATAGGGGCGTCCTCTCCAACGGAAAACAAGTAGCGTTTGAGTGAGCGTGGATGTACGCCACGGTCGACACTGTCTATTTAAGTCACTCGACGCCAGACAGATAGGTCGCGTTCGGCTCAACGTACAACGCGCCGCGTTTGAAGGCTATTTCAGAAAACTCAGGGGTGAAAGATTTCAATGTAATTTGTTATCATTCAGCGTGACAGTTTCAGTTTGCTTTTCATGCATTGAACAAATACGGGGGGGGAGAAAAACAGCCATAGAAAACATTCACATGAAAATCTCTCGCGATTCACAGACACACACACACACACAGACACAGGGCACACACACACGCAGACACACACAGACACAGGGCATAGACACACATAAACACACACAGACACAGGGCACAGACACACACGGACACACAGACACACACAGACACAGGGCACAGACACACACAGACACAGGGCACAGACACAGGGCACAGACACAGACATACATAGACACACACAGACACAGGGCACAGACACACACAGACACAGGGCACAGACACACACAGACACACAGCTGCCACATGAAACAACATCCGTGGCTGTGTGTGTTCTGGCTCTCCCCGAGCACGCGCTCACAAAAGGACCCATGTGTCATCCGTCACCCTGACAACTCCCGCTCAAATCTCATTTGTAAGGCCTCCTCGCTCCCCCCAGGTGTGTGTGTGGGGGGGGGGGGTCGTGTCCTAGTGAAACACAAGGGGAGGGGGGCGTGGTGGTGCGGGGGTGGGGGTCATGCCTATATGCTTCATCGGTTGTTTTCAGCTGTCTGTCAATACCTCCCAGACAACAACAAGAAGACCCATTGATCCTTAGAGTGGAGTTGGTCGGGGGGCCAGGGGGGGGATTCTGGCGGGGCGGTCTACCTGTGCCCCCCTCCCCCCCCGCTGAGTGAGTGTCCCGCCTGGTTAAGTGCGTGATCATTCCTGATTAGCATCCCATCATTTCCAGTCATGGTCAACACTAATCCGATTAACAGTCAACGGTCAAAAAAACAAAACCACTTGGTTGATGATGGAGAGTGAGGGTGGAGGGTGGAGGGAGGAGGGTGGTGTTCCTGGTTTGAAGGTATAGTGGTGCTCTCGGCTCTACGTTCAGCCCCCCCCCCCCCATGTGTCTGAGAGTGTGTTTTAGAATGCACGTATATTAAATGTTTACGTCCTGAAAACATCAGTGCTTTTTAATCCAAGCAGGCTGACTTACACCTGCCAGGGGTGTTGTGCACGGCTGTGCACGTGTGTGTGTGTGTGTGTGTGTGTGTGTGTGTATGTGTGTGTGTATGCATGTGTGTGTGTTTGGGAAGGCTGGTCGATAGGGTAACACCCCCATCTGACTGCTGGGGGTATGATGGAGAGGGGGGAGGGGGGGAGGGGCGGGGGAGGGGGGGTGGGGGGGGTGGGAGGGTGGGTGGATGGGTGGGGGTGTGTGTACAGTCCACCCGCGCACTGCAGGACAAAGTGCACGGGCTGTTCACAGCCCTGGCTGGGGGCCTGACCTTTGCGGGTCATCGATCGGAGGTCAGAAAGGGACACTTCCTGGTGGGGGGGGTGGGTGGGGGTGGGGGTGGGGGGGGTGAGGGAGGGGCCATCGCGCTCCGCGGACGCTCACACGAGGTCCGAACGACGCAAAGCAGTTCATTCTGTAAGAGGAAGCCTCGGAACGGCGTGGCTGAAACGCAGGCCTGTGTGTGTGTGTTGCTGAGACCGTTGTCAGAGCTCATGTCAACCGTTCACTAGCATTCACCTGCTTTGTTTGGCCGCATCAGACGTCTCAGTGTGCGTGATTCTTAGAGTTCCTCGGTCTTTAGGATTAGCCGACATCTTTACAGGAAGACTTTTACATCAGGGCAAGTTCGTTCTCTTTTTGAACACACACGATGATTATTACACGCAATGATTATTTTCTATAATAATAATAATAATAATAATAATAATAATAATCATAATAATAATAATAACTGCCATTTATATAGCGCCTTTCAAGGGACCCAAGGACGATTGACATATGAAGGGCACAAAACAAGAACAAAAAACAAAACTGCTGTAAGCTGCTGACATAGACTTGTGAAGATGAGACCTACATGATAAGCAGGTCTCAGCTGCCTACATCAAACAAAAGCATTACTGTATGCGTTCTTCTAACTTTATCTTGACTTCATTGACTCAGGGAAACATTGTTCTGGAAGGCTAATTTGCTATCCGACACACACTTTATGCACCGTTTGTGAAATAATTCCAATGAATATTTAAGCGATGCCACATGAACTGTAACATTAACTACCGCGACGTACTGTTGATGTCGAAACACGAACGCTCTAAATAGAAATGGAAATGTCACAATAGATTTTGTCAGCGGGGTGCCGTGATACACAAATCAATAGCACGGGCTGCTGGGGGCCTTCTGAGTTGAGGGGGGGGGGGGGGGAGAGGATCCCTCACTTCTCCTGTCGAATGTCAGGTCCATCAGGGGCTGCTGATTGCTCTCATTATGGCTGCATTGATTAAAGCACAGCCATTGCTGTTTAACAATTAAGCAATCAATGCCTGGATCTATTCAATTATTCTCTTTTTTTGGGGTCGTCATTAACTTCCCGGTATCATTGGGTGTTTACCTGTACTTCAAATAATGTAATATATCGTGCATTATATATAATCGTAATACAAGGTAAATACATTTTCTATAATAAACAAAGAAAAGGGTTGGTGTTCCTTTCACATTATGTTACACACGTCACATATGCAAACATATTTGTTGTTGTCAAACTGCATTCGCGAGGCTGTAATTATTTATGTGACCAGCTTCTGCGTTTCTACATGATTTCAGCTGCCGTTCACTGCCAGACACCCACACAGGGATTACCAGCAGCCTACAGGCCTCAGCCATGTGTGAGTTTCGGGCCACAAAGTGTGTGTTTCGGGCCACAAAGTGTGTGTTTTGGCAGAACGGAGGCCCCTTCATTTGGCAGATATTTCTCCATTAATAAAAAAAACAAAACAACACTCAGGTCTTTTGGCAGCGGCAGAACCCTCCGTTCCATTTTCACCTCCGCTAGGCACTCGCGTCGCTGTTAAATGCTAGCGGTTCTGATCCGCCGGGCTGTGTGGTCTCACTTTACACCTCCGCTACTCCTCTCCGCTACCCTGCTAAGTTATGCTAATGGTGACGCGCTTGTGGAGCAGGCGAAGACAAAGGAATCGCTCCTCCGTCTTCACAGCCCGAGGACACATTAGCTTCCGGGATGCTCGGCTGTCGCTTCTTTCGGTGTCAAACGGATGGAGGGCGCTAACCTGCGAGCGACGCTACCGCTGCCGCCGCCGCCGCCGCCAACGGTTTTAAAAGTGGGATGATTTTAAGTTGTCGCCTTCTACCCGAACCAAAGGAATACTTTTTTTTTTAATCCAACAGTTCAAACGCCTGAGATATAAATGGTCGAAGCGAAGAACAAAGCCATACCTGACTAACTGTCTCTCTCTTTCTCCTTCGTTGTCTCATCTAGCATCTCTCATGAAACACCTTTATCATCTCTCATATTTTATGATCTTGCTCTACCGTCACTCCAGATAAACCTCAATTCATCTTTTTATCTCAATCTTACTTACTGTCTCTCTCTAACTTATTCTGTTTGTCCCTCTGTCTATCTCCAACTTACTCTGTTGGTCTCTTATCTTACACAGTCTCTCTTCCTCTGTCTATATGCCACGGTCTCCCTCTCTCGCTGTCTCTCTGTCTACCTCTCTGGCCCCCCCACCCCCACCCACCCACCCACCCACCCATCTCCTTGGTGCAGACCCATATGGGAGAGCTGCCGGTCGGGATCTCGGCTCCAGAGCCCAACCACGGTGCTCTCGATCTCCCGCCATCTGTCAGTGCCGCTCTCTCCCTCTTGCCGTGCCAACAGGGCTGTTTAGATGGTCAGCAGTGTCCCCCCCCCCCCCCCCCCCCCCCCCCACACCCACCCCACACCCCCCACACCCCCCACACCCCCGCACCTCTGAAGGACAAGGGGACAAGGCTAGGTGACCTCTGCCTCTTCCTCCATTACCGGAGGCCCGCGGTGGCCATCTTTTGGGGGTTTTTGGTTGTGGCCTCTGCCTCTCGGTGTCTCACACTATCCCCAAGGTCAGCAGGAACAAACTGCTGCTTTTCAAGTGAGAACGCATTCACTGAGTTACGTTTCATTACATCTAGGTCAAGTGACACCTTTCATGAGTTCAACATTTTGGGAATGGTGTACGAATAGCATATTTTTGTGTTTTTACTTTTTTTACTTACTTACTTACTTACTCATGTTTTTTTTTTTTTAAATATATCATGAACTATGTTTAAACCTAAACAAAACCCTAAAAGAATGATCATATTTTTTTAACAAAACATCAACAGAGGGAAAAAACGGAAAACAAAATCAACGAAAGAAATAAGATTTACAGGCCTGAAAATGACTTGAGGGATGAAGTCCCTTGTATGTGTCAGTTATGCAACTTTTTCCCACAGTTCCGCGGCTCTCCATTGGCTCCTGGTAGAGGCACATGTCTGCTCACTGCAGGCCCCCCGCTGTGCTTTGCTCACTTCACTTTCTGACTCCACTTTGGCATTACCTGCTCTAGAGAGCCACGCTATGCCAAGCTATCACCCCTGACTGCGTTCACCGTGCACTGCCAGGTGAAATACCACACACTCTAACTGCTTTAACTGCCTAATGACTGTTCTCTCGCTCTTGTTTCATTTTGGAGCAGCAGGAATAACGCTTAATTATATTTAATGATCTTTTTTTTTTGGTCGCTTTAATTGTTTCCAGTTCGCATACTACTGCAGAGATATCAAATATGCTCTGCAATTTTCACGTGGATATATATATACAGATATGTATATTTATATATCCATAAATTGTATCCCAAGTGTGTCCTTACTGCCTAATGTGTCTTGTCTTGCCTATGGTTTTGAATAAAATAAGTGTGTAAAATAAACAGAAAAAAAAGCATATTCATCCTGAAAGGTCGCAAGGGCAATATTATCTTTTCAGTTTTCTGGAAATTAGTGACAATATTTTGATGTTACCATATGCAAATAAATCACAGTGCGATATCATCACAGAGGTGGTGCAGAGCCGCTGTAGCAGCAAGAGAAATAGACAGAGAGTGAGAGTGAGAGAGAGAGAGAGAGAGAGAGAGAGAGAGGGAGGGAGAGAGCACAATATTTTTCTCACCTTAACCTTTCATGCACCCTGTCTGTCTGCCTAGCCGCAAGACTAGCTCCTCAGAGAGCTCGCGTGAGCGAAGGTGTAGATACCGAGAGGAATGGGAAAACACATCATGTGCACACAGACGCACACACACAGACACCCACACACACAGACACACACACACACACACACACACACACACACACACACACACACACACACACACACACACACACACACACACACACACACACACCCACACACACACACACACACACACACACACACACACACACACACACACACAGACGTCGTACTGGAGGTACGGGATCAAGTTCATAAAAGTGGGAAGACATCTAGAGCCTCCGATGCAAGCGTGTGTGTGTGTGTGTGTGTGTGTGTGTGTGTGTGTGTGTGTGAATATTTACGCACACTGAATGCTTAGCAACATGGGCAATTACACATTTAGTACAATATGTACAAACACGCACACACGCAGAGACACACACACAGACAGACACACAAACACACACATGAATACTGATGGATGTAATTATGATAGATAAATGCTGCAATTGTAAAATAATCAAAATCAACACGTAGGAACTAAACTTCTATTTTTTGGCAATTCAATAAAATCTAATCTAACAAAATTGTCATCTTGTTAGATTTTTTCAATATGTGCTTATATCTTGAAAATCTATTTTATCATATCATGAAATTGATCATTGCAATATGATTTCATTTGATGAATACCATATTTATGAATATGGAAAGTACTGCCAAATCCTTTGTCACATACACAAGATGCATACACAAGCACAAGGATTGTTGAGAACACAGACACACTGTACGACACAAAGAGACACACAAAATAATTTAGAAAGTCTCTTACTCACAGTTTTCTGTCTGGAAGTCAGGGACAAACTGCTCATCATTGTCAGGAACTTGAGCTAAAGACAAAAATACAGAAGAAAAAACAACACATTACTTCTGGTGTAAAAGTGTTTGCTTCCCTGTAGGTGTACAGTATATATAACTGTATCAAAATGTATATCTCAATGTGTTGTTTTTTTAATGGGAAACATATGCTTTGATCAGCAACGTTTGTTATGCATTAATCGTGTCTTCTTTAAAAATGTAAATGTATATAAATGCTAGTGGTACAACAACACAACACTCCTCAATGTAAAAGTACAACTTGGAATAGATTTGGGGAGTTTGTATCGCCCCTTCTCCCTTGACACACACACACACACACACACACATACACACAGACATGCACGCGCACACACACACACAACCTTTCGGTCTTTAAAAAACGACTTTTCTTGATTTTTTTAACCAATTAGCAGTCAAATCCGGCCTGACCTTGGACTCTCATCCCACCAAACACACCATGATTTGGAACGGATGACATTTTTCCAAAACCTCAAAAAAGTCAAACTCAACGACAGGGTCGGTTATGGCATGTGGTGATCAGACCCCCCCCCCATCCTCCCTCTCTTAATTCCACGAGGTCGGCTCGTGCGCGCGACAACTCAATCTGCCGGCTGGAGGAAACGACACGCTCGCCAGCAAACAGACCCTGATTCAGAGACAGAATCTAATTGGCTTCCTCCCTACCGGCACATCCACCTGTACCTGCAGTGATGGCTCCGTCTCCTGCCCTAACCTCTGCCTCAGCCCACCTCAATATAGTACTAATAATAATAATAATAATCATAATCATCATGATTGTAATAAAGTCTGTTTCTGCCACGGGTCCAACGAGGCATGGGTATATTTATATCACGCGTGTTTACACCGGGTGAAGGCTTTCTGTGTCCCTCAAGTTGAGCTCTGGCGAAATGCAATCAGAGATTTAAATGTGTCATTTGCACGTCTATTTATAAACACATTGAGGTAAATCCTCATTATCACTGCGTCAGTAGCAGGTCTCGACATGTCTCTTGCTCTATCAGATATCAAAAGTTATAATCTTGTTGGGGTTTTTTTTTTTTCTCAGAAGGTGTGAAGACAAATGAAGGCAAACAATCAACAGATCAACAGCAGAAAAAAACAAGATATGCACATGGTGTCACCAGGATTCAGAACAAGGGGAATGTAATATTTATATTTATAATCATACTCTTTTATTATCTCGCCGTCTCTGTGCAACATCTCTCAGATGTTTTAATTTACAAAGCCTGCTATCTTTGATTTTTTCCTAACCAACCTCGATGAAATATAATCATATGTTTTATTATGTACTAAACCCTCATTACAAAGGACTGTGACAAGACATGTTGCCCTATACTTTTCATGTTTTGGATTGCAATACAATGTGATGAAAAATATCAACTATCGTGATACACTCTTATTGCATTACATTATTCTGCCACATGCCATTATAATATTTCACATCATTCATTTAGATATTTAAATAAATCCCAAATCCACAACCCAAAACCATCCGAAGGCACACCGTCACTACAGACAGACAGACGAGCCGGGGGGTGACACACGAGAGACAAGGTGAGACGACATCAATGCAATTCTAATCAACACGCAGAAGACAACGCAACATGAAGCGCCTGAACGGGAGGACATGAAGCCCACTGGACTGTGAACGCGGCTTTACGGGGCACAGGAAGAAGAACGGAGCAAGGAGAGTGTGCATCGGACAGAGGAAGTATGAGGGGGGGGGGGGGGGGGGGGGGTTGAGTCACCGGCCTCAGCCTGTGAATGAGCCATCTGAACCCTGCTAGCCACACACACACACACACACACACACACTCACCACCCCACCAGCACCAGCAACAACTACACCGCTCCCCCCCCCATTCACAAAATCAAGCCAGAGAGGGAGAGAAGGAGAGACGACATGGAAAAGAAAGAGAGAGAGAGAGAGAGAGAGAGAGAGAGAGAGAGAGAGAGAGAGAGAGAGAGAGAGAAAGAGAGAGAGAATGGAGTTGAGCTGTGTAGAGGACATTTGGTGGAAGAGGGTATCGGGGAAGTTTAAACAAATGTGGATCACGGAGGGGGTTGGGGTGGGGTTGGGGGGGGGTGGGGGGGGGAGGAGGGTGGTGCTAGGGGTGGAGAAGGGGTGGAACAAAGGCCCGGGATGAGAAAGCCTCCCTCAGACGTTGCGTTGGCTCCCGGGACACCTTGAGTCAACATGGCCTTGTTTCTCGTTCACACGGTGCGCCTGCATCTGTGACACAGAGTCAACCCACGGCAGAGAGTGTGTCGCCCCCACCCACCCACCCACGCCCCCCACCCTGAAAGTAAATAGTGCTGTTGCTTTTGTTTCTAATTCTGAAGCTAAAGGAGCCCACTTAAACCATTGTGTCAACATCGTAGTGGCGTTGAGGTTCTGGTGGGTGGTGATGGTGGTGGTGGTGGTGTGTGTGTGTGTGTGTGTGTGTGTGTGTGTGTGTGTGTGGGGGGGGGGGGGGGGGGGGGGTGTTTCCACTTGCCTGCCCAAAGAGACATATGCTTGTCAAATGCTTAACCCTCACACACCCTCCATCACCACCACCACCACCACCGTCAACCCTTTCAGTCCACGATGGTCGGAAATTCAGTCTGCCACAACCCTCCTCCTCTCCTTCCAATTACCTGAACTAATAAATCTTTGAAATGAGAAGGTATTCCTTTTCATCTTAACGGACAGGAAGTCATTCATTAAAGCTACAGTCTGCCAGCGCTTCGACCACCTCATTGATACCGCCCTGACAGTCAGAACTGTAATCTTTTAGCGGTAATATCTCTTATCCGTGGCCACCACCTCGGCTGCCCTTCTCTCTGGGCTACTGAAATATTAAAATCACATCTTATTCTTCGAACGAGCCCCGCGGTGCCATGCTGGGTCTTAATGTTAGCATCCGCCGCAGGTCCAGCAAAGGCGTCCGTCCGGTGCCTGTTTCTAAATTTTTTTTTTTTTTTTTTTGGTTTGGTTTAAACCGGCAGCCATTTCACATGTTATAAAGAATGGATGACTGTTAAAAATTGATTTTACTTTCCTTTCTTCTTTTTTTTTTGTTTAAATGGATTTCTTTTTTTTTGTAATTGTATCTTTGAAGGATTTATTGAGATGAAAGTCCAATCTTTTAAAACAAGTATTAAAGTTAACAGTCCCTCTCCTCAGTCACTTATCACGGCTGGCACAGACGTTGTTGGCTCCCAGGTGTATAAACGAGTATAGATGTGTACACATGTGATCACAAATTGAAATATCTGTTTTGGAATGTTGCCCTGCAACAGAGATTAATTAAAATTGCTTCATTTTGAAGTTATTGTGAATTTTTTCCACCATCATTTTCAATAAAAACAAATGTGTTTGTTAACCAATTACGTTTTTGCGATGAAGTCAATTATATTGGCAGACAGAAGAACAATTGCAATGTTTAATTTTTGATACAGAGAAACGCTTTTTTAAAGTGATCCTGATAAATGTTAATTTACTCATGTATACATATATTTTCCAAACTTTCTGTACACTTACATTTAACACGTAACTTATGACAGGGAGAAACTAGGAGAGAAAAAATATTTCCAAAGTACATCCAATTTATTTTTTGGGTGATAAGGTCCATTTTTGCTCTTAGTTTTAATTGCAGAAACAATTTCAACTACGATTAAATACATACATATTTTATACATACACTCGTTTATATATATATATATATATATATATATATATATATATATATATATATATATAAACGAATTAACGCATGCTTGTAAATATATTTCCGCATATAAACGAATTAACGCATGCTTGTAAATATATTTCCGCAAACATCATGCAAAGTA
>JAXIVH010000632.1:32574-35074 GCA_036785325.1 Urophycis tenuis
TTTTTCCACTCCAGACGGCGGGGGAGAGAGAAACACACCAGACTTTGTTTGTCTGCGCGGCGTTCATTTTGTTCTGTTTAAGTTTTTTTTTTCCTTTTATTTCCTATTCTCGCCTCTCTGATGGCGAGACGTGCTCTTTGTGCCGTAACTAAGACGTGATGCTTCAGGATTTAAGCGCAGGCGGCTCCCTCCAGCAGTGTCTCCAGCACAGAAGTTTTGGTCAGTGGTGTATATTACACTCTTCTTTTACGCTTGCCGCTGCCGCCTGGCGTGTGCGTGTGTGAGGCGCTGGTTGTCGACACACTCTTTGGTCGTCAGCGGGTCGGGATCACAGCTCCACCCGGGTGGGTTTTGGCTCAGGTGATCTCTGGTGAGAGTGGTGTGTGTGTGTGTGTGTTGTGTGTGTGTGTGTTTTAGGTTAAGTTGGCCAGGTGGAAAGTTAGTGATTGTTTGCAGCTCGGGTTGTTGTGGTGTTTTGTTTTGACTGCGGCGAGGTTTTAGTGTGGCTTAGTGAAGTTAGCATGCAAATTCTATAGTGTGGAAAAATACTTTGCATGATGTTTGCGGAAATATATTTACAAGCATGCGTTAATTCGTTTATATATGTATATATATATAAACGAGTGTATGTATAAAATATGTATGTATTTAATCGTAGTTGAAATTGTTTCTGCAATTAAAACTAAGAGCAAAAATGGACCTTATCACCCAAAAAATAAATTGGATGTACTTTGGAAATATTTTTTCTCTCCTAGTTTCTCCCTGTCATAAGTTACGTGTTAAATGTAAGTGTACAGAAAGTTGGGAAAATATATGTATACATGAGTAAATTAACATTTATCAGGATCACTTTAAAAAAGCGTTTCTCTGTATCAAAAATTAAACATTGCAATTGTTTCTTCTGTCTGCCAATATAATTGACTTCATCGCAAAAAACGTAATTGGTTAACAAACACATTTGTTTTTATTGAAAATGATGGTGGAAAAAATTCACAATAACTTCAAAATGAAGCAATTTTAATTAATCTCTGTTGCAGGGCAACATTCCAAAACAGATATTTCAATTTGTGATCACATGTGTACACATCTATACTCGTTTATACACCTGGGAGCCAACAACGTCTGTGCCAGCCGTGATAAGTGACTGAGGAGAGGGACTGTTAACTTTAATACTTGTTTTAAAAGATTGGACTTTCATCTCAATAAATCCTTCAAAGATACAATTACAAAAAAAAAAGAAATCCATTTAAACAAAAAAAAAAGAAGAAAGGAAAGTAAAATCAATTTTTAACAGTCATCCATTCTTTATAACATGTGAAATGGCTGCCGGTTTTAAACCAAACCCAAAAAAAAAAAAAAAAAAAAATGTAGAAACAGGCACCGGACGGACGCCTTTGCTGGACCTGCGGCGGATGCTAACATTAAGACCCAGCATGGCACCGCGGGGCTCGTTCGAAGAATAAGATGTGATTTTAATATTTCAGTAGCCCAGAGAGAAGGGCAGCCGAGGTGGTGGCCACGGATAAGAGATATTACCGCTAAAAGATTACAGTTCTGACTGTCAGGGCGGTATCAATGAGGTGGTCGAAGCGCTGGCAGACTGTAGCTTTAATGAATGACTTCCTGTCCGTTAAGATGAAAAGGAATACCTTCTCATTTCAAAGATTTATTAGTTCAGGTAATTGGAAGGAGAGGAGGAGGGTTGTGGCAGACTGAATTTCCGACCATCGTGGACTGAAAGGGTTGACGGTGGTGGTGGTGGTGGTGATGGAGGGTGTGTGAGGGTTAAGCATTTGACAAGCATATGTCTCTTTGGGCAGGCAAGTGGAAACACCCCCCCCCCCACACACACACACACACACACACACACACACACACACACACCACCACCACCACCATCACCACCCACCAGAACCTCAACGCCACTACGATGTTGACACAATGGTTTAAGTGGGCTCCTTTAGCTTCAGAATTAGAAACAAAAGCAACAGCACTATTTACTTCAGGGTGGGTGGGTGGGTGGGGGCGACACACTCTCTGCCGTGGGTTGACTCTGTGTCACAGATGCAGGCGCACCGTGTGAACGAGAAACAAGGCCATGTTGACTCAAGGTGTCCCGGGAGCCAACGCAACGTCTGAGGGAGGCTTTCTCATCCCGGGCCTTTGTTCCACCCCTTCTCCACCCCTAGCACCACCCTCCTCCCCCCCCCCCACCCCCCCCCAACCCCACCCCAACCCCCTCCGTGATCCACATTTGTTTAAACTTCCCCGATACCCTCTTCCACCAAATGTCCTCTACACAGCTCAACTCCATTCTCTCTCTCTTTCTCTTTCTCTCTCTCTCTCTCTCTCCTCTCTCTCTCTCTCTCTCTCTCTCTCTCTCTCTCTCTCTCTTTCTCTCTCTCTCTTTCTTTTCCATGTCGTCTCTCTTTCTCTCCCTCTCTGGCTTGATTTTGTGAATGGGGGGGGGAGCGGTGTAGTTGTTGCTGGTGCTGGTGGG
>JAXIVH010000632.1:40074-45074 GCA_036785325.1 Urophycis tenuis
GTTTTGTTTTTTTTATTAATGGAGAAATATCTGCCAAATGAAGGGGCCTCCGTTCTGCCAAAACACACACTTTGTGGCCCGAAACACACACTTTGTGGCCCGAAACTCACACATGGGCTGAGCCTGTAGGCTGCTGGTAATCCCTGTGTGGGTGTCTGGCAGTGAACGGCAGCTGAAATCATGTAGAAACGCAGAAGCTGGTCACATAAATAATTACAGCCTCGCGAATGCAGTTTGACAACAACAAATATGTTTGCATATGTGACGTGTGTAACATAATGTGAAAGGAACACCAACCCTTTTTCTTTGTTTTATTATAGAAAATGTATTTACCTTGTATTACGATTATATATAATGCACGATATATTACATTATTTGAAGTACAGGTAAACACCAATGATACCGGGAAGTTAATGACGACCCCAAAAAAAGAGAATAATTGAATAGATCCAGGCATTGATTGCTTAATTGTTAAACAGCATTGGCTGTGCTTTAATCAATGCAGCCATAATGAGAGCAATCAGCAGCCCCTGATGGACCTGACATTCGACAGGAGAAGTGAGGGATCCTCTCCCCCCCCCCCCCCCCCCCCCTCAACTCAGAAGGCCCCAGCAGCCCGTGCTATTGATTTGTGTATCACGGCACCCCGCTGACAAAATCTATTGTGACATTCTCCATTTCTATTTAGAGCGTTCGTGTTTCGACATCAACAGTACGTCGCGGTAGTTAATGTTACAGTTCATGTGGCATCGCTTAAATATTCATTGGAATTATTTCACAAACGGTGCATAAAGTGTGTGTCGGATAGCAAATTAGCCTTCCAGAACAATGTTTCCCTGATCAATGAAGTCAAGATAAAGTTAGAAGACGCATACAGTAACGCTTTTGTTTGGTTGTAGGCAGCTGAGACCTGCTTATCATGTAGGTCTCATCTTCACAAGTCAATGTCAGCAGCTTACAGCAGTTTTGTTTTTTGTTCTTGTTTTGTGCCCTTCATATGTCAAGCGTCCTTGGGTCCCTTGAAAGGCGCTATATAAATGGCAGTTATTATTATTATGATTATTATTATTATTATTATTATTATTATTATTATTATTATTATATTATTATTATTATTATTATTATTATTGAAAATAATCATTTCGTGTAATAATCATCGTGTGTGTTCAAAAAGAGAACGAACTTGCCCTGATGTAAAAGTCTTCCTGTAAAGATGTCGGCTAATCCCTAAAGACCCGAGGAACTCTAAGAATCACGCACACTGAGACGTCTGATGCGGCCCAAACAAAGCAGGTGAATGCTAGTGAACGGTTGACATGAGCTCTGACAACGGTCTCCAGCAACACCACACCACACAGGCCTGCGTTTCAGCCACGCCGGTCCCGAGGCTTCCTCTTACAGAATGAACTGCTTTGCGTCGTTCGGACCTCGTGTGAGCGTCCGCGAGTGCGATGGCCCCTCCCTCAACCCCCCCCACCCCACCCCCACCCACCCCCCCCCCACCAGGAAGTGTCCTTTCTGACCTCCGATCGATGACCCGCAAAGGTCAGGCCCCCAGCCAGGGCTGTGAACAGCCCGTGCACTTTGTCCTGCAGTGCGCGGGTGGACTGTACACACACCCCCACCCATCCACCACCCTCCCACCCCCCCCCACCCCCCTCCCCCGCCCCTCCCCCCCTCCACCCCTCTCCATCATACCCCCAGCAGTCAGATGGGGGTGTTACCCTATCGACCAGCCTTCCCAAACACACACACATGCACACACACACACACACACACACACACACACACACACAACACACGTGCACAGCCCGTGCACAACACCCCCTGGCAGGTGTAAGTCAGCCTGCTTGGATTAAAAAGCACTGATGTTTTCAGGACGTAAACATTCTAATATACGTGCATTCTAAAACACACTCTCAGACACATAGGGGAGGGGGGGGGGGGGGGGGGGCTGAACGTAGAGCCGAGAGCACCACTATACCTTCAAACCAGGAACACCACCCCTCCTCCCCTCCACCCTCCACCCTCACTCTCCATCATCAACCAAGTGGTTTTGTTTTTTTGACCGTTGATGTTAATCGGATTAGTGTTGACCATGACTGGAAATGATGGGATGCTAATCAGGAATGATCACGCACTTAACCAGGCGGGACACTCACTCAGCGGGGGGGGAGGGGGGCACAGGTAGACCGCCCCGCCAGAATCCCCCCCTGGCCCCCCGACCAACTCCACTCTAAGGATCAATGGGTCTTCTTGTTGTTGTCTGGGAGGTATTGACGGACAGCTGAAAACAACCGATGAAGCATATAGGCATGACCCCCACCCCCGCACCACCACGCCCCCCTCCCCTTGTGTTTCACTAGGACACGACCCCCACCCCCCCACACACACACCTGGGGGGAGCGAGGAGGCCTTACAAATGAGATTTGAGCGGGAGTTGTCAGGGTGACGGATGACACATGGGTCCTTTTGTGAGCGCGTGCTCGGGGAGAGCCAGAACACACACAGCCACGGATGTTGTTTCATGTGGCAGCTGTGTGTCTGTGTGTGTCTGTGCCCTGTGTCTGTGTGTGTCTGTGCCCTGTGTCTGTGTGTGTCTATGTATGTCTGTGTCTGTGCCCTGTGTCTGTGCCCTGTGTCTGTGTGTGTCTGTGCCCTGTGTCTGTGTGTGTCTGTGTGTCTGTGCCCTGTGTCTGTGTGTGTTTATGTGTGTCTATGCCCTGTGTCTGTGTGTGTCTGCGTGTGTGTGTGCCCTGTGTCTGTGTGTGTGTGTGTGTCTGTGAATCGCGAGAGATTTTCATGTGAATGTTTTCTATGGCTGTTTTTTCCCCCCCCCCGTATTTGTTCAATGCATGAAAAGCAAACTGAAACTGTCACGCTGAATGATAACAAATTACATTGAAATCTTTCACCCCTGAGTTTTCTGAAATAGCCTTCAAACGCGGCGCGTTGTACGTTGAGCCGAACGCGACCTATCTGTCTGGCGTCGAGTGACTTAAATAGACAGTGTCGACCGCGGCGTACATCCACGCTCACTCAAACGCTACTTGTTTTCCGTTGGCGAGGACGCCCCTATGCATCTGACACTACGCACGGCGGCAGGATAATGACCCCACAGCGTTCACTAAACACTCTGTTCCCTCTGCCACGTCTCTCTGTCTGTCTGTCTGTCTGTCTGTCTGTCTGTCTGTCTGCCCTACCTGTCTGTCTGTCTGTCTGTCTGTCTGTCTGTCTGCCCTACCTGTCTGTCTGTCTGTCTGTCTGTCTGCCCTACCTGTCTGTCTGTCTGTCTGTCTGTCTGTCTGTCTGTCTGTCTGTCTGTCTGTCTGCCCTGCCTGTCTGTCTGTCTGTCTGTCTGTCTGTCTGTACAGTGGCCTTCCACGCTCTGCATCTGAAGATCAAGAGGGAGCCCCACAGCCCGTGCTCCGAGCTGGGCTCCAGCTGCAGCCAGGACCGGCCCTTCAGGATCCACTATGGGGAGAAGTGCCTGTACAACATCAGGTACACGCGCACACACACACGCACACACAGAGAGACACGCGCACGTACACATGCACGCTCACGCATACATTCATACTGGGATTTATATATATGTATATATTTGTATATGTATATATGTATATATTTTTATTTTATTTTTTATTTATTTATTTATTTATTTATTTTTTTTGGGGGGGGGTTATAGTAGTAATATCGTCTTGTGTCATGTTGTATATTGTTATTCATTATACATATATATATATATATATATATATATATTATACATATGTATGATATATGTACAGTATATACATATATATTATGTATAACAGATATAACATATAACAACATATAACAAGATATAACAGCCTCCTAGCTCATGTAGCTGTAGGTCCTCAGCGTGGTACACACTGGCAGCCAGTGGCCGGGCGTTGGTTCTCCTTGAGAGGTTCTCATTCAGAGGTTCTCCTTCCATTGAGACGCCGTTGACGGCGTCTCACCTCCGTGGCGTTGGTTCATTCCAGGTGTGCCGCGCTGTGTTCTGGGTCGTTCTCCGTCCCTCCTTTCCACTCCATGCGCCCCGATGCAGAGGTTCTATCTGCCCGCCGGTGAGAGCTTCACTCAACGCCAGATTCTTCCTGGTGGGCCACAAACGGCCCACCGGTGGCGAGGTGCAGCCCCCTCGGTGGCCCCGGCCCTCTGACAGAGGGAAGGAGCGTCTGACTTCAGTTGCTCGTCAGTCGGTTCTGATTCGCGCGCCGCCACGCCGCCGTAATGTCCCTGTGTGTGTTGAGCGGCACCTGGCAGAACCAGGGAATCGTTCATGGGCCAACAAAGCTCCCCGCCACCGCCGCCACCACCACCACCACCACCACCATACATGCACACATGTACTTTGACACACACACGCACACTTAAATTAACTTACACACTGACACACTCAAACACACACACACACACACACACACACACACATACACTTTGACATACACACACACACTTAAATGAACTTGCACACTGACACACTCAAACACATACACACACACACACACACACACACACACACACATACACTTTGACATACACACACACACTTAAATGAACTTGCACACTGACACACTCAAACACATACACACACACACACACACACACACAATAATACACACTCACACACTTAAACATACACACAGACACTTGACACTCAAACACACACTTGACACTCACACACACACATTCAAACCCACACATGCAAACTCAAACACACACACACACACACACACACACACACACACACACACACTTGACACCTGCTCAGACACATTGGGCTTAACAAAGGAGACAAAGCCGTGCCTTTCGTCACGCTCCCCCCCCCCCCCAGCAGAACGTACACCCAGAGACGGTTTCCGCCACATCGCTAAATGAACGGAAACACACGCTGTCGAACCTACAGCCCCCGACGTGCATCGCTCTGTCCCTTTCACTTTTACACACTTTTTCCCTGTTGACATGGTACTTTC
>JAXIVH010000632.1:55074-61297 GCA_036785325.1 Urophycis tenuis
ATTTTTTCTTAGGTTTTTTTTTTTGTTTTGTTTTTGTTTTCATGTCATTTTAAGCATGCAAACGGCTCTCTCTCTCTCTCTCTGGCGAGGATGGACTCGATGGCCCACAGGGGAGACCTCAAGGACAGAGCAGCGGGCCGCCATTTTGTTGAGACATTTGTTGAAAAGAGAAAGAAACAATTTCCTTTTGAACTCGCGCCACAATTGGAAAGGAGGAGAGATCGGAGAGGAAGGCCTCAGTTCCGATTGTCCTTTGGGTTTTCCTCGTCTTCGGCCCATTGTGTACTTTCATACACTTTTAAAGTGGTTAATACTACAGCTGTATTGTAAAGACTTTTCTTTCATGGTGAAGTGACATGATCATAGGTTTGCTGGAAAAAAAAATCATTGTGGTGATGTTACACCGATTAGTCGACACCGAAACACAGCAAAAGACTTTTGCAATGCCCCCCACCCCCCACCCACCTGGTCCACTGATAGATCTCAACACTTGTTTGTGTTTGTAATAAAATGGTTGCAGTTTAAACCGGTCAATTCACTCACCATAAAATCAACTGTAGCAAGCGTAAAAAAAAAAAACATAATTTTATTGATGAATGTTTAGATGAAAAATGAGCGATGTTTCCAGGACAGTTTAGTTACCTGACTTTCAGATTTCAAATGAACTGTAGTTTGGTTTGTTCATTGTACTGCTGTTTCAGACGACTCCTTCATCCTCATCACCAGAAGAATGGAAGAAATGTTTGTCCCTCAGATGTTTGTTTTTGTTTACATGAACAATAAATATGAATAAAGAATCCAACATGAGCAAAATATCTCATTTTGAAGACTGAAGTAAAACGGTTCCCTGGCAATTTTAGTTTGCAAAAATGTACCGATAAAGGAAACAAAATAATATCAAAAAGAAAAATACTAATAAATTGAAGTAACTTTTTTTATGGGTTTGCTTATATTTTGCTACAGGTGAACGATGTATATTTTGCTATCACCATTACATCACCATATTGGCAAGATTGCGTTTTCCATCGAATGGTAGGCTAAATATTTAGAGATTTATCGTGTGATAAAGATTCATGTTAACTGAAGAATTGTGATCAATTGTATAATCAGGTTCAGTAAATACACAGTTGTTGCTGCTTCAAATTGTATGTGTATTTTGTAGTCTAAAAGAAAAAAAAGAAAAATAAGGCTATTCTGGATTATTGAATTTTGCTTTGGTTTAATTTAATTAAAACAATTTGGTCTTTGCCTGAATTTTTTTGGTTCTCTCTAGTTACACTACATACTATACCACGTCTCTGGTGAGATGTGAAATAGTGAAATAATTCTGTAATAAAATAAATCTGACAAAAACATTTCACAAATTTTGTCTGTTTTTTAAAATGTCTTTTTTTGGTGGGTGGATTGTATATAAATTGTATACAAACAGCTCCTGATTATATTTTGCCTTGTTGTTTCAAAACAAGAAAATGGCCATTTCATCATCATTATCACTGCCAATCTTGACGCCCATCGCTTTTTTTGTGTGACATATTAAAGATGAGTCTGGGGCCCCATACGTTTACAAATTACCACTGGAGGCCGTCAAGCCACTTTCAACCATATGTGTCTTTGTGTTGCGTTTGGGGGGAGGGGGCATAGATTATAGGTTTTTGTCAATTTCCAGTTCGCTGAGAGAAAACTCCCACCACAAAGCATTTAGCCCAAGTGACACCTAAGGAAAATCGATGGGTAATTTAAAGTGCTGCTGTTGTTGGTGTATTTTTCTTCATGTAGGTGAATTGTTCCTGTCTTTAGTTCCTGTGCTCTTCCAGAGAGTGGCAGTAATGAAAGTGAGGCTGCATTGCCTTAAAGTTATTATTGTCTTCTGTAAAGTGTCACAGCGCTGAAAATCAATTACTAATTTAAGGAAGGAATTGTTTAATTGTTTTCCTACCAAAAAGAGAAAAAGAAATGGACCCGGATGTGTTAGTAATGAAAAAAATGGCCGCCCTTAATTTGTCAGACAAGGTTCCCACTGTCACCCCATCTACTGTCCTCAGGCTCTGATTTTAAGCTATTCTCTAAACTTATTTATATTGATTGTCAATGGCCTGTGGAATTGTCCCTTAACTTTCGATATCCGTTTACACTTTCCTCCAATTTAAGATCTAATAGGACCAACTAATCTGACGCGCAAATATTTTTTTCCTCAGCTGATACCCACCATAAATATTGAACTCATTAAACGTGTGAAAATATTCTCACGTCTAGAGCACCATAGAACAGAGATCTCCTTCATTTTCTTAATGATTGAAAACATGATACACATTTAAATTAATTTTAATTCATACAATTTAATACAAGCTATTGTGAAAAGCAAGATTTCAGGAAACAGCTTCTATATATCAAATAGCATCAAATGAGTGCTAAAATCAGAGCTTAATGTGGGTTAAAGGTAACTGATTACTTTGGTACGAATAACTGACTCATAAGGAGATAAAGTGATCAAACTCTTAGTACCTTCCCGTTGGTAGTCGAACAAACTTCCCATGCAAATCCTAAATACTACTACAATAATTGAAGAAGCACTGAAGTACATTCAAAATGTAAATGCTTCTTAAAGAAATCACAAGAGTGCACATAAGTAAGTAAACTTACTTTTTAATTGCCCCTCATTATTATGTGTAATCGTAATAAGAAGAATCTAGTGAGTCTACTATCATTTAGGGGCGGAAGTTGATACCTTTCTGTTGGGAATCAAACACACTAGCCGCTACACTACAGAACATAGACCCATCCCTTGCAACTCCTTCTTAATGCCTATACTACTTACTATACTAATGCCTATACTAATTAAAGAAGTACACATGAACAAATATCTCACTGGACTAACACTGGTCCCTATCAGGTTCAACCCAGGTCGTTATGAGGCATGACCGCTGAGCAATGAGCCATCTAATGAATCATGAAATCTCCATTTCACCTCTTGAGTGGACAGCACATCTTTTTTTGTAGGGTGTTTAACAGTGTCTTACATTTTAAACAATTGTATGAAGTACAATTTGACACCTTTTTATTCAAAAATGTACTTCTCAAAAATTGGACTTGATACTCTTAACACTAACTGGGCTAACTTTTGCCAGTTGGGATGTAGTTGACCATATCATATATTTATTAATCATGTTTATAAATGACAGTTTCAGTTTTTTTTCATTTAGTTAAAACCATGTAGTGTAAACTTACATCCTTGAGATTATTTTCAGATGTTTTTGAATTAAAGTAAAGAGTTAGTTAAATGCCTTGAACTACATTAAGCTCAATGGCTCAACTTACTTTCAATAAAGGAAGCATTTCTCTGTTTTGCTTTGAGGTATATAGGTTTAGACATATACATTAAACACACCGTACACTGTGCACAAAATCTTCCCATTCCATTGTCTAACACAAGGCCCAAAAAGTCTTCCAGGGTTGCTTGAACCTCACACATCAGAAAAGCACTCCAGTGATCATGTGTTTGTGTGTGTGTGTGTGTGTGTGTGTGTGTGTGTGCACGCTCACACGTGCATGCGTGTGCGTGTGTGTGTGTGTGAGGGACTTATCTGTCTTCCGAACTTGTGGTTGACGATTGTTGTTGAAATGAACTTCACGGTTACAGACCAGGATACAAATGACTGGGGTGTATTCAAACGCCCTTATTGAAATCCCATGCAAACACCCCCGTGTTTTAAATATGTGGTCGGCACTCATGCCAATGCAGACCGGCCCTATTAGGTCGGCCATAGCACTACTATTATTTTACACCTTTTGTGTGGCAAAGCTTACAACTACCGAGAGTGGCTTTACAGACCCTTCGGCTTCAATGGGCTCAGAGTCCATTGAAGTTGAGAAACACCATGCAAATCCTATTATCTGGCCCCATCGGAAGCTATCGGGGGGGCCCCTGCTATATGGCTGTGTGTGTGTGTGTGTGTGTGTGTGTGTGTCGGGGGGGGTTGTATGTATGACCAATTATGGACATACGCCTTCACTTCCTGTGTCACTGGCAGAGCACCCTCCTCTTTTCTGCACTGCTGGCCACCGGTGGCAATTCTGTGTGTGTGCGTGAGCCGGTGAGTCGACGCTCCCCCCGCCGCAGCCGACAGATGGCCCCCTCCATCTTGAGTCATCACAAACCCATTACCACGGCGACGCGTCCCTCGAACCTGGGCGCGCCCCGACCCGCGGGCCCCGATGGCCCCGGCCCTCCGTGTGTTTGCCTAAGCTCTTAAGCGTCCCCGGCTTTCTGTCGCGCGCAGCCCGTGTTTGCTCAGGTTAAGTGGCCGGCGCGGCCAGCCGAGCGCCCCGATTGGCCCGCGACACGACGGTATTTGACGAGTGAAATGACACCAGGCCGGGGGTAGGGGGTGGGGGGGGGGGGGGTGTTGAGCAAATGTGTTTGGCGGCTTTCGAAACGAGCTGGCTTTTTAATACAGTGTGTTTGCACACCGAAAAGCCCCCCCCCCCCCCTCCATAAGTGTGTTTCTATCTGTGTTGCCAAGGGGGTCTATCAGTGGACGGACCACTGGGCATAAATCATTCAGTGGTAATTCAGGAGGAACAACGGGGCCAGCGACAGGAAAAAGCAGGGAGATTTTAAAGCCCGCCCGTAATGGAAGGTCCCAATACGGCAGCCGGCGAAGTTAAAGACAATCTTATTAGGCGGCTTTATTGTCTCTGAGGCCCAGAGCCTGGTCAGTGAACCAGCAATAAGGCAACATCTGTTTGAAATCCCCCCCCCCCCGACACAGACACACACACAGACACACACACACACACACACACACACACACAAACACACACACACACATACGTGCACACACACACACACACACACACACTCACACACATACGCACACACACACACACACACACACACACACACACACACACACGCGCACACACACACGCGCATGCACGGGCGCACACACACACACACACCACAGCACCGCACACACCATAGTCATTGAGCACTATGGCAAAAAAAAAGATGGTCACCTTTAGAATTGACTCAAAAGACCTCTTGCACAAAAGAAGACATTTTCATGGGAGATCATTCTTAAGTAAGTGTTAATAAGGGTTGACTCTTCAGAAGTAACTAACGCCTTTGAGTCCAAAAGCTTCGATGTAAATTACAAGTCTAAATAACATACATATTCCGGGTCCGTCCACATATCGTATATACTTTACATCTGAGTTAATGATAGTCGCATGGGAACAACAATTGGTGAAAGTAATTGATTGAGATTATGGTTCCGATATGCAAATGTATGTAAATCATCTACCAGAATTACCTGGGGTTGTCAGTCAGGGTATAGCTCAGTCCTCGCATGACTTAACTGAATATTCATTTTAAATATGTGTGTGTTGAGTTACCTTTAAATGGCCCGGGAAAAAAAAAAAAAAAAAAAAAGAGCCAAATCCAATATTTATAGCATATTAGCATCTCCGCTGTGAGAAAGGGCTGTTTCTGTGGGTGCTAATGATGCAGCGCTCTGATTGGCTCGTGGCAGGGCGGCAAAAACTTGGGCGCCGCTGTGGTTGTTTTGTTTTTTTCACAAAAGGTTAGGAGTTAAACCTGCTCTTAGAAACACCCCGCGGCTTGCTTCAGACGTGGCGTGCTCAGGAGGGCGGCGCCGGCCGTACGTACACACGATGCAGACTGAGGCGGCGAGGCGCGTTCAGTGAGCCGCGGGACTTGTGTGAGTCTCCGTCGATGGTGATTGTTTTAATCTGCAGCAGCCGCTCCAGTGGTGCATTGTGGGTCTGGGAGACACTGCTGCCGCTGCTACTGCTGCTGCTGCTGCTGCTGCTGCTGCTGCTGCTGCAGCGCTGTGTTTGTCCTCAAAGGCCTTTCAGTGTTTGCTCTTATGGTTTAATGAGGTTATGTGTGAGTGCCTGTGCAAGTCTATGTGTGTGCGCACATGTGTGTGTGTGTGTGTGTGTGCAAGTGTGTGTGCATGTGTGTGCATGTATGAGTGAGTGCCTGTGTAAGTCTGTGTGTGTGTGTGCCTGTGCATGTGCATGTATGTGTGTGTGTGTGTGTGTGTGTATGCGTGTGCGTGTGTGTGCGTGTGTGTGTGTGTATGTGTCTGTGTGTGTGTGTCTCTGTGTGTGTGTCTGTGTGTGTGTGTGTGTCTGTGTATGTGTGTGTCTGTGTGTGTGTGTGTGTGCGTACGTGTGTGTGTGTCTGTGTGTGTGCATG